>WOVY01010791.1:0-307500 GCA_013436015.1 Rhipicephalus annulatus
GACGGCTGGCCCGCGCTCGCGCGATCCTCAACCGTACCGCCGCGAATCGCAACTCTACCGCATTCGTCGACGCGGCGCAATACGGTAACTCCTCCTCTTTCGCACTCGCGGTAGTAGATGGCGACGGAGCCCTACGCTCAGCCGCCTCGGTAAGGCTATCAACAAGCGCCATAGCCGAACAAGTTGCTATAGCTTTAGCGATGACCGACCCCTCACTCACTAATGTCTTCACAGACTCTCGCGCCGCCATTCGGGCTTACGAAACCGGCAACATCGCTCCAGAAGCAGCCCGCATTTTACAAACACGGAAATATACGGGCTCGCACTACCTCTCTTGGTTCCCTGCCCACATGGGCAAAGACGTTCACCCACAACAACCCAACCTCAACGAAATGGCTCATGATCGAGCACGAGAACTGACCCGCCGTGACGATCAATCAGCCACCGAAGAGCTGGGCCCAGACGTGCAGTTTAATGACCCACTACTCACCTTCCATGAAATTACCTCCCACTACCGACACAACAGAAGCCGATACCCTTTACCCCATTCAAAACTCGAACGCGCGCAAGAAGTAGCCTTTAGAATGTTACAAACGAGATCGTACCCATCACGGGGCCGACTCAGCCATTACAACTCAGACATAAATTCACAGTGCCCAGATTGCACAGAAGTGTACTGTTCACTCGCGCACATGCTCTGGCAATGTCCCGCGTTACCTCAGGGACCTCTCACCAGTGAGTCCGACTGGGAGGAGGCACTCAGGAGCCCCAATCTCCGAAACCAACTTAAGGCAGTCCAGAGGGCCCAAGAACTGGCGGAACGCCACCACGTTCCCGCCCCGACTCGGGCGTCGCCTACGGTAGCGGCTGCTAGGATGTCCCACGTGGGCACCCTGGTGGCTTAAACTCCTCAGGACCATATATTAAAGTTCTTGACTGACTGACTTACCTACCGTTATTAATAGTTCCATTAAACTTTTCGTTGATGACAGTGTTGTATACCGTGAAATACCTAGTCTGCATGATAACCTCATTCTTCAGTTTGATCTAGGTAACATGTCAGAGTGGTGCTCACAATGGCTAATGTTATTCAATCCGATTAAATGCAAGATTATGACAGTTTCACGTCGCTCTGATGCATCCATTTTTCACAGCTATGCCATCAATACCATCAACCTTGAATACGTAACCTCGTATAAGTATCTTCGCATTCATATAACGAATAACCTTTCTTGGCATACACACATTCATTACATCACTAACAATGCCAATAAATCACTCGCGTACATATGCAGAAATTTTTCTAATGCCCCATGCCATTTAAATTGCCACTGTACAAAATACTCATTTGACCAAAACTCGAGTATGCGTCTTCTGTTTGGGACCCTGGTATAAAAACATTAAAAATCATTATTGAGTCGTTTCCAAATCGATCAGCACTTTTCATTATGTCATACTAGTCCCACTCAGCTAGCGTTTCATTATTGGAATCTGATCTCGGACTACTTGATTTGCAGCTTAGAAGAAAAAACTTCTCGTCTATGCCTTTTCGAAAATTTTTCACTCAAACAATTCAATTAGACAGGAGCTCATCACAATCGTCATACATATCGTGACGTCTTGGTCATGAGCATAAAGTTTTCACTCCTCTCTGTCGCACGAATGTTTTTTTCGACTCCTTTCTGCAAAAACCAATGCTGAGTAGGACCACCTTCCCTCCTCCATCGCTTGCATTGAAGACGCATAACCATTCAAAACTGCACTGACAGATTATTTTATGCGCCCTTAATAACTTTTTGCGGTTAAACATGTATTCTCATTGACTTGTATTTTTATGGTCTACTTTTACTGCATCTTCGTTGTATTACCCACCCCCTCCGTAACGCCTTTATGCGCCCTGAGGGTAATCGAAATAAATCGGAATAAATAAATTCCTTATAAATAAACAGCAGGTGACAGCATGGCGCCTATTACATACTAGCACCTTCCCAAACTCAATCGCTTACAGTAATTGCTATCCAGATCTCTATAGCAACAAAAGTAAACTCTGCAATCAGTGGGTGGACCTCAAACATATTATCTGGGCTTGCACTAACCTCACGAAGAGACCAAACACCAAATATTTCAACGCACAGCAGTGGAAGACTGCGCTGCTTAGCTCAAACATCCAGAACCAGTTACAAGCGATTTGGCAAGCCGAAGATTCCGCTTGGGCCCAAGGACTCTTAGCTGCAATCTAGGGGAGAGGATATAATTCGTTTGAAACTTGCAGTTTTGAATAAAGTTGTTTTTATTTCTCTGTTTTGCGTAAACAAAAAGGTTAGAGTGCCAAAGTTCTGAGATGGATTATTGCAAAACAAGAAATAACGCATAAAGTAGATTAAACAAGTGCGGCAGATAACACATACCTGGGAATCGACGTTATGCGAAGTATGTGGAGAGAAGGTGATCGTGTTGAAATTTTTTTGGAGTGACACGTCATGAAATGACGCGTAGACATATGTTGAACAGTTGCAGACGTTTATATAACCAATTTTTCACACTTGCGTAATGATGCCAACTGGAACATGCGTATTAGCAACACCAGAAGCTTATATGAAGCGCTGCCGCTCGCGGGGATGCTGGTCCTGGAGACTGATACATAAATGAACTTCCGCACATAGCAACTAACCACAATTGACGTTAATTCGACGTGACGGCTGTATAGAAGGAGTAAATACGTAAACTTTGTGAAATTACAACCATTATTGACGTTTCACGAGTATACGCGTCTATTTTAAACGTAGTTGTGAGACCTGGCCTAGCATTACGGTAAAATGCTGAAATGCCACGCAGATTGCTTGGATTCGATTCCAGCTGAGACCCTGACATTTATTATTTGCATTCATCGGGTTGCCGCTACCGATTTCGGGTATTTCGTAACGCTCATGCGATAATATTTCTCATGTGCTTTTTTGTCGTTCCTCAGTAGATAATTATTGTCAATCACCTGTTGTAAACATCCGCATACCAGTGGCACATACCCAACCATGGGTATGTGTCACTGTAGGGCGGGCAGTGTTTGACGACGTACGTGACGGAATTCTGACATTATTCATGTCTTGATCAGCACGTCAAATTTGTCAAACCATCTTACCCTTTCATGCTAATTTTAGCTGACGTGAAGTTAAGGGTGGGGGATCACGAAAGCACCCAAACGTAAGCGGCTAGATTAATCAATAGATAGATAGATGCGCTCGAAGTCGCCGAAGTTCGCTAAGAAATGGTTCAAATTTAAAATATATGAAATAAGTAATTGAAGAAAATAGGTAATAAGTATTGGCGTGGGAAACTGCCAACGCTGAGAGTAACGCAAACGTTGTAAGCAAAAGAAGCGCCGATGGCACTGCTACTAGCGATGAAGCCTGCCGCAATGCACGAGTGGGTCCTGTATGCGCAAGAGCTTCGCCCTAGCGGCCAACGCGCCTGAAGACGAAAACGACGGTGTTCGAGGCAGAGGCTCACGAGGTCTACGGATGTTCTGGTTTTTTCCCCCAACTGCTGTGTAAGTTCGCCCTTAATTAAACCATGTAAATGGAACATCGTTGTTGTGAGGTTGCTACATTTGTTACATTTTCTGGTGGAAGTGATTGATAAATGATTCCGAGCCCCACACGGGAGCAAATTCCAAGCACTTACAGGCCGGAAGCCATAAAGCTCACAGCAGTGCTCCAACGAGTCAGCTGCCGTATCCAGGGAGACTCGCCACGATTCGGACCACTTCCCTCTGTGTCAAGGGCATCAGCGATGAAGAGAAAATGACACCACCACTATGACGAGTCAAGTAACGCCACTACAACTGATCGTAAGCCAACATGCAATCCTAAGGGCGTTCCATGGCAACCCATACGAGGACGGAGAAGACTAATTAGAACGTGTCGAGAGAGTAGGACAGCTATATCGGTGGAACGAGGAAGGCAAGCTGCGCAACGTCTACTTTGCGTGAGAAGACTCTGCGCCAGTGTACCGCAAAAACCACGAGGCATCTCTGATGTCATGGCAATAGTTTCGGTGGCAACTACTTAGCACGTACGAAAACAGTGATCCCCGGGAAAAGGCTGAAGCAGCTCTTTGTACAAGGAACCAACGAACGAACAAAACACTTGCGATATACATAGAAGATACGTTCCACCTTTTTAAGCGAGCTGACCTAATTGGTATTGAGAGCACGAGGAAAAGTAAGGAGAAGGACCATCCAGACCTCGGAAGGTTTGAACACTGCCTGAGCAGGCAAGCTAGCCCTTATCAAGTGCCAATAGTGCTCTAGGAGCCTGGTCTCTATACAAGAAGCACCAACCAAGAGCTTGAGGCACGTCAACTGAATGTACGGCTGAACCGATTTTCGGAACAACTAGTACTGCTGGTACAGTACGATGAGGTCATCACCACTTACTTAGAGGATGGTCCTGCAGGCAAGGTCGAAGAAAAGCAGATTTTCGGCCCAAAGATAGAGCCCGCTGACAGCTTGTCTGGAGCACCGGTTTTCGCTTAGAAATTCTCGGCAGTGAAGCTAAAAGTGCTGTGTTATCGTTATAGTGTCTACGCCATTGCATGAAAAACTTGGACGTCAGGACATTTAAGACTTGGAGGATGCTGTGAGAAAACACGAGGATGGTCGCCTGAACACGACGGTAAAAACGAATGCCTGCCTGCTTGCCTTCCTGCCTGCCTGCCTGCCCGCCTGCCCGCCCGCCCTTCCGTCTATCCGTCCGTCCGTCCGTCCGTCCGTCCATACGTTCGTGCGTCAATCTCTCTGTCCATCTAGCGAACACTACAAGTACCGCTATCTCGCATCTTTTCATTAAAATTCATTAAATACCAGTACCCCCATCCAGCTGAAATTACAAGGACTGAACAAGAAGTGGCTACCAGAATACGTCAATGCTTGTCTGGTCACGAAACACCTTCGTAACACTATCGGGAGGGTGTGGCAGTTTGGGCTAGTTCGTATAACGTGACTATAGTGATAGCGCGAGAACAGAACGACGACAGAGACAAAAAGGACACGAGGGCTTGTGTTCTATTGTCTCTTTGTCGTCGTTTTGTTCTCGCGCTATGACTATCAGCTATTGGGAGAAGTTGCTGCGTCGCCCCTACTGCCCGTGCAGCGACGCCAGGAGCGCGTTTGGGGCTTTCAAAATAGCATCGCTGCGTAGAGAGAGCTTTAGGCCTGAAGAATCTGGCGGCATCGGTGTACAGTTTTTGCCGTTTCTCTGAATTTGTTCGATTCACGATTCTGCGAATTGTGTGCCAGGACACAGATTGCGCACGTAAACGACGATGCTCAAGACTTGCTGCGTACCGGGTTGCTGCTCCAGCTTCAGAAGCGCAACAAAAGGTGTCGTTGTTCTGTTTACCGAGAGACGGCGACGATAGAGAGAAAGAGAAACGCACAATACCGCGACAAGAAGTTGGCGGATTTAACTTCGAAAGTGTGCGAGAAAAATTTGACGCCACGGATGTTATTCGAATGGACGACTAGGTAATGAATGGTGAAAGTGTGTTGTTGCAATGTGGAAGGCAAAGTTGCAGGCCGGCGCCATTTCTCGCCCGTTTCAAAGATTGCCGGCGTACGTGAGCAAGCCGAGGCCCTCACCCCGGTCAGCGAAAACAAAGCCAGGGGCTAAAACGTGTCGGCTGTCCTCACCTGATTCTCCAAGAGAAGACACTCTGCTGTTTTCAAGCACGGCAACATCCCATACAACGGCAGCTGGCGATGAATGTGCGCAAAATATTTATCTTTGCATAGCCTCGCCGATCGTTTCGTCTATCTGTTTGCTGCTCCCAAATGTCTTGCTAAATAAATTGCTCTTTGTATCGGCCCCCAGTGCGACGTCTGTTTGAAGCCTGCCAAACAGATGAAGTCGTCTGCTCCTTTTCGGAGTTGCAGGCTGTGAAAGGCCAGCCCCGCAGTGCGACGCAGCAACTTCGCCGGTGCCAAATGAAGTTTGCAAAGATGACTGTGTCGGCGCATAGACGCTAAGGACAGGATGAGGACATACGGAAGCTTTCCGCTCACGAAAAGGTAATATTTGATCAGTGGCTCATAAAAGCAATCGCGAAGTTTCCAACAGCCATGAGGTAAGGTACTGACACGCGTGCAAATGTTCTAGTACTTTCATCTGCCTCTTACATCGGTTAGTGTGTCTTTCAATCAGTTTTACCACAGCATACTCGCTAAAAACATCTAGTAATTTGATCCAATAAGTTTGTGATTCTGTCTGACAAAAAGCACATTAAAAATATTCCAAATCTCTTTCTAAAGGTGTGTCATCTCTCCATCTGTAGAGTCTGTGTGCTTATTAAAAGCAAATGAATGCAGCTAAGTGCCACTTGACTGTCATCAAGCAAAAGTTTATTTGGAATAAGTTAATTGTGTAGCACTTTAATAGACAGTTTTCTTTTTGCGTTGTGGTTTGTTTTTACGTGGTTGCCAGCATTATGATAGATCAGCAACTCTTCTATGGTAGCATTTGACTCCTTGAGAAATTTCTTTTTTTTTGTTGCTTGTGACGTTTGCATGTGCTGTTTTTAGTAAAAAGTCTAAGGAAATGTCAGAAGCAATGCTTTTGGTTATGATAGCCTGTACCTGAGTCCTGCCTGTACCATATCCAGCAGGAGCTGCATGCAGCTCACTACTGCAGTTGTATTTCGTATCGTCAGGCAACGCCATTCGGTTGCCTCAATACGACGTTACCTCACTGTGCATGCTAGCGCACGAGAAATGAGTGGTTGTATTCTTTATGCCAGCAGCAGGCAAACACTTTCTTGTTTATTTTTAGGCTATGCTTCTACGGCTTTCTGTGTGCATTAGTGAATGATAAAGCACGTTGCTCCGAATCCACATTTTTGAGAGAGGATGTCAAGCATGCAACTTACATTACTTCTGTGGCACGCATACATTTGTTCGCACGTTCATAAATGCAAAACACATGCTCTGCTACATCGCTAAATGCAAAAAGAAGTGGATATACGATCGCTTACTCTTTAAGGTGAAGTCGACAGCTGTATACACTTTCCTGCAAGAAAATGGCTTTCTTCCTCTTCCCAACTTTCGCACGCTGTAAAGCTACTTGAGAAGTCTCAAGGCCGACTTTGGCTTTGATGTTTGCTGTCTTAAGAGAGCAGCTACAAAGTTTTTCTGAAAGGGGACGCTCAAGTCAGACACCATTCTACATTACCTTCCAATAGGTAATTTCTTACCCCACCGCGGTGGTCTAGTGGCTAAGGTACTCGACATCTGACCCGCAGGTCGCGGGATCAAATCCCAGCTGCGGCGGCTGCATTTCTGATGGAGGCAGGAATGTTGTAGGACCTTGTGGTCAGATTTGGGTGCAAGTTAAAGAACCCCAGGTGGTCAAAATTTGCGGGGCCCTCCGCTAGAGCATCTGTCATAATCGTATGGTACTTTTAGGACGTTAAACCCCACATATCAATCAATAGTTAATTTCTTGGATAAGCACCATTTCTAAAGAAAACAATTTTGCAGGTGTACTCATGCTCGATGAAATGAGTGTGCGGAAATGTGTTCACATCATAGAATTGAACATGTCTCTTTTAGGGAAAGTGAATTTTTCTGAACACAAAATACCAGTGGGCTGTGGAAAGGATGGTGAACATGTGCTCGTGTTCTTGCTTAGGCCGTTACTTGGTGGTTGGTGCCAGACTGTGGTTAGTTTCAGTGCTTGTGGTGCTGCTCCAGCCTCAGTGGTCACCAAATTACTACTTCAATGCATATTTCTCCTCACAAATGCTGGTGTTGTGGTCGATGTCATAACATGTGACAATAGGCCCGCGTGCTCAGATTTGGGTGGACGTTAAAGAACTCCAGGTGGTCGAAATTTCCGCAGCACATTCCATGAGATATCAATCAGCTCTGAAGTTCCTGGGTGAATATCGAGGTATTATAGCGGCAGATTTCATTGAGGTAATTGAGTCGCGGCCATTCATTGAATGGCTTGACATAACTTCTTTTCAGGTATCAGCGGTGACCTGAACAACACCAAGAATAAGTTCCCACATCCACGTAAGCCGTCACAATCTGTTTAAGTGGTTATAGACCCTCCCTCCCCCGCATATATTTAGGTGCATTTGGCACTATCTGATAAAGCTTGGGAAGTTTATGGTAAGTATTAAGGAGCTTGTGTATGCGCTGCTACTGCTTGACATCAATTGTTTTATCTTGCAAATTTTTTTTTGTTTTCAACAGATACCACAAAACCAAAATAATTTCCCAGCGACTATTCTGCTCTGCTGGAGTACGAAGAGGACCAAGCTGGGCTTCGCGCAGTGCTCAAGCTGACTAAAGCACAGCTTTTCTCAAATTCGTTTCAAAAAGTAATTGTGCGGCTGGTTCTCCAGAAAAGAAAGCCCCTCCACTATCTGTGTTCTATTACAAAGCACGTTTCTTGAAATTTCTTGAAAAGCGTGGTCACCTAAAAAATATCCTGCACATTTTACAGTTGTTGAGAGAAAGCACTGCAACAGCCATGGAATCTCATGCAAAACAAGAAACGTGCAAGAAGCTGCATGACTCATCAGCAACATCAGGCTTCAGAAGACGAATAAACAAACTCGTGGACTGCCCCAATTCTCGCAGGCCAGAGCATGTGATATACAAAGAAGCGGAACACATCACTGTAAGTAGAGCATGTGATATACAAAGAAGCGGAACACATCACTATAAGTAACGGATATTACGTTTGTAGTACTAAAAGTAGTTGCTTGTGGTGCAAATATTGAATTTGAGACATTGAATAAGATGATAGTTAGAGCGCAAAAACAAAACGACGACACAGAAACAAGAAGGACATGAAGGACACTCTGTGTCGTCGTTTTGTTCTCGCGCTATAACTATCGTCATGCCATACCAACTAGCCCAAGCTGCCACACTTCTAAGTTACATTGAATAAGAACTTAGAATGGGTGGATGATTGACAGAAGTATGTTCAGTCGTTGCCAGGACCGGGACGTCCATGCTTTCTGAGCGAACCCACACGTGCGGCCCTCAGGATAACGCTGCGCAGTACAGTAGCACTAGTCAAGAGTCTCCTTAGCTCTGGCTTTCGCTATGTGCCAGTACGGAACTTTGGACAAGATACATTGGAGGTGCGTATATTTACACTTTGAGGCTATGTGTTAACAATAAACCGATTTCTTGTTCCAGCGCTTTTTTGCATTGTGAGGCACGTTGCTGGCGATGGAGGGCAGCCTACTGTCCAGACGTTCTTATTCATATACTGCATGCAGTCAGTGACCAACTTGATGCGGCCACCTAAACGTGCTTCCGTTGATGACGACGGGTCCTAACTTAGAATGGCTAAAGCTCCAGGACTTCTTTGAAAAGGGAGAACCAAACAACCAGGTAAAACACGATTTTTAATATTCCAGGAAAAAAGGTAACGAAAAAGACGAGGCACTTGGTTTCCTGTGTCCCCATTGTTCAACATTTTGCTTTGAAATTACTGGCGATGAGCAACCACCCGGTAATTAACATGTTGAAATCTCAAAAGTGTGCATTCCTTCATGCTGTCCAAAAGAATACTGTAGCATGACTACATGCAAGGTTTGTTTCAGGTTGACACCATGTCAGTTCTATTCGGTGATGTTCTCACAGCGCCACCAGGCATTGTGTTGAAAACCTATGGTTTAAGCCAAGTGTTGTCTCCCAAAGAATGCATCTTGGACTACCTCGCAGGATATGTGAGCAAGATGTTTTCACCCATAACCTGCCTTAGCTGCGTGCAATCTTGGAAAGGCTCCTCTAATCTATGTTAAGTCAAGACCTAATAGCTGCAAAGTCAAGAGGTTTCCTGCTGGTGACGTCATGCCGACTGCTCAGTCTGCTACAGATCATGGAGAGCCATGTAGAAGAGCTCACTGTCCATAGAGTGGCTTGTGGAGTTGTGTACATTAACATTGTGGAGAGAGATCTGCTTGATAACCGGATTTAAACAGCTGTGGTAGGCTGTGGCTATGTGTAAGCATAACGGTAGAGGTTGTTTATTTTTTTCTAAGGTGCCGCCTGCACTTTTTTTACGACAGAGAACAAAGTTGCATGGGTAAGTAAGCGCGCAACGTGTCCAGCAAATGGAGGCGAGAATGTGACGTCTGAAGTTGCTTCATGAACTCGTTATTAATGAATATGTGCATCATATATTCTTTTCTTTATTTCGTAATTTTACATCACTCTCTCGTTATTTTCGACTGTCGTGTGCTTCCTGTGGGTGTTGACTTTAAAAATAGATTTTCTAGATTACTTAAGTTGTAAAAAGAGGCTGTGTGCACACAAGGACACAGAAAAGAAGTCAGGACATCACAAATGCCGGTTATTGTTTTTTAGTCAGTTTAATTAGTCGTGATGCTTGCTGGTTTTGTTAAGGTTCTTGCCAAGTGCTTTGCATTGTTGTGTGGTCAACCTGTATAAAAAGTGCTTGCTTTCAATTTACATTTACGTTGTGTCAGGCAATTTTTTTGTTTCAGTGTTGTACTTCAGAATTTGTTTTTCTTTTTACAATAGGCTGCATTTTTCATGTCCCGGCTTTCTTGACAGTTTTCCTAAGCTAGGAAAAATTTTTATGGCATTCTCTTTTCCGGAGGTTTTTTTTTTCAATAAACGTTTTTCTTCTTTCTTCTTCAATCAATCGTTTTATTCTTGCTTTCTTGTAAGCTTGTAGCTCGGCATTGTGATGCTCTCAAATATTCGCATGGAAATGAGCTTATGTTTAAGAATTTGTTTTGCTTTTTTGTAATAGCCTGCATTGCTCATGTCCCATCCTTGTTGAGAGTTTTCCTAAGCCAGGAAAGTTTGTTTTTTTTTCAATAGCCGGCATTGTTCATGTCGCAATCTTTTTGAGAGTTTCCTTAAGCTAGAAAAATTTATTTTGCATTACTCTATTTTCTGGAGTTTTTTTTTTCTCGCGGGATCAAATCCCGGCTGTGGCGGCTGCATTTCCCATGGAGGCGGAAGTGTTGGAGGCCCGTGTACTCAGATTTGGGTGCACGTTAAAAAACCCCAGGTAGTCAAAATTTCCGGAGCCCTCCACTACGGCGTCTCTCATAATCAAAATAGTGGTTTTGGGACGTTAAACCCCACAAATTAATCAATGGAGTTTTTTTCAACGAATGTTTTCTATCTCCTTCAATCGAAGCGATTGATATGTGGGGTTTCACGTCCCAAAACAACCATTTGCTTATGAGAGACGCCGTAGTGGAGGGCTGCGGAAATTTCGACCACCTAGGGTTCTTTAACCTGCACCCAAATCTGAGCACATGATGATGATGATGATGATGTTTGATGTTTTGTGGCGCAAGGGCCATTTAATGGTCAAAGAGCGCCAGTTCATCCTACTAGAGATATGGACAATAATTTGTGATTATTGGTTGTATAAGGGCCATAGATTCCTCGCGCTAGGGCGGTTAAAAACATAGAAATAATAATATCATGACCATGCCGTGAAAGGTGTATGGTTTTAGAGGATGACAAATGTTTGTGATAATAAAAACAATGGTGGACATATATAGCATTAGCACAAGTGCCTCACTCGTTCGCACCTTTGAGTGCAAGGGCCGTGAGGCGAGTGCTTTGTTGAGTGAAGCCACCACAGCGGAGAGCTCTCTGGAAAGGTCTTGCTACGGAAGGCCCGGGTATACGATATTAAAAGTTGGGATTTCTTTTAAAAAGCTAACAATGATTTATGAGTAAAAAGTGGTTCCTTACCAGTGAACATTGCAGGATGAAGAGGTATCTGCTGTCGGTAGGGTAATGGAAAGTGTTGTCTTAGCGTGTCTAATTCTTTACACTTGATCAGAATGTGAAGTACCGTGAACGCTTCTCCACATCTTTCACACAAGGGTGGATGGCCATCAGGCAAAAAAATGAATGTGTAGTGTATGTATGTCCTGTTCTTAACCTTGTGAGTATTAATTTTTGTGTGGGGTGATTTTGATACTGGCGGCCAATGACCAAGTTGCAGATTGATGACATGCAATTTATTACCTGTGTGTGTGTCCAATGTGCTCTGCCAGTAACCCCCAAGCTTTCGTTTTAGAAAAGCTTTCAAGTCGGGTGCAGGAACTGGTATCAATGTATTGCTTGCCGTTTTGTTGGCGCATCCTGCTAGCTGGCCCACCAGAAAGTTGCCTTGTATTTCGTGGTGTCCTGGCACCCAGCAGACTACAACATGCTGCCTGGATGAGTACACTGTGCATAGGAGTGAATAAAGCGATACAAGGACAGGGTTTTGTGCTTTTAAAGTGTTTCTAGAGCTTTTACTATGCTTAAAAAATCTGTATCTATCTGTATGTGTCTGTATGTATCTGTATGTATCTGTATGTATCTATTCTGTAGTTTTATCTGTTCGATGTGTTTAACAGCCGCAAGTATGGCATTAACTTCGCCGGTGAAAATGCTTGTATCAAAGGGCAGAACGTCGGCTTCCGAAAAGGATGGGCCGACGGCTGCGTACGAAAATAAAGTGTTATACTTTGAAGCATCCATAAAGAACTCAGGACATGTGTATTTATGTTGTAGCTTAAGGAAGGCAGAAGGTGTCGCAGTGTGATATGCTATTGCCTCATAGTCTAGGCGGGTACGTACGAGGCTTTTAAACAGATTCATTAAAGACTTCTTGTCGCTTCCCAACGTAGTGTGTGACAACACTTAGAATGTTCATAGCTTTTATGCACTTGTTTTTTAGATATTTGATGTTTGGTATGAAGGTTAGCTTGGTGTCCAAGATTAGGCCTAAGAATTTATGTTTATTATTAACAGCAAGACGTTGTCCATGCAGTTGAATATCAGGCTTGGAATGAAGGCCTCTCTTCCTGGAAAACAAGACACACGTGCTTTTCTGTGCATTCAGCCAGAACTCGTTTTCTTCTGCCCAATTGGTGACTTCGTTCAGACAGAGCTGAACCTTCCATTCACACATGGCCAGATTACAAGACTTGAAACCAAACTGGACGTCGTCGACATATGTGCAGTAAACATATTTCGAGGGATAGACATGTGCAAAGAATTCATTTTGATAATAAAAAGTTTGCAGCTAAGTACACCACCTTGTGGCACTCCTGTTTCTTGGACAAATGTTTGCGAAAGAACGCAGCCCACTCGGACACGGAATGTCCGATTTGACAAGTCACTTTCAATATGTTAAACATTCGTCCACGCACGCCAAGATGGGACAGGTATCTTATTATACCAAAGCGCCATGTTGTATTCTAAGCCTTTTAGATGTCTTCGAAAGGAAGTATTGCTTGCGAACGAAAGAATCTCTGATCTGTGCCTCGATACGAACAAGGTGGTCGGTGGTGGACCTACCCTCTCTAAACCCACACTATAATCGGTCGAGCAAATTGCTTCCAGGAAATGTACAAGTCTACAGTTTATCATATTTTCGAGAAGTTTGCACAGGGAGCTTGTAAGCACAATCGGCCTATAACTCAAATCTGAAGAAGGATCCTTGCTCTGTTTAAAAAGGGGAATTACAATAGCCTCTTTTCAGGAAGTAGGGATTGTGCCAGAGAACCAGATAGCATTGTAAAAACAAAGTAAGGTTTGGTTTTTTGCGTTTCGATTAGTAGGTTTTTTAACATTTCGTAAACCACACAGTCAGAACCTGGAGCGGAATCACTGCAGAAGTTCAGTAATGTTGGGAGCTCAGCTAAGCTCAAAGCTTGGTTGTACGCCTCGTGTTTTTTACATTTGTTTTCGGGTTTTTGCTTTTCCATTTTTGTTCGGTATTTTTTAAAAACATCAGTATAGTGAGACGAGCTGGACACCCGTTCGAAGTATGCACCGAGGAAGTTCACCTGATCTCTCAAGGTGTCGCCATGTGTGTTTGCAAGTCGGAGTGTGTACTTGTCTTCCTGCTACCCTAACAACCATGTTCCAGACTTTTGCCTCCTTTGTATATGATTTGATCCTTGATATGAACTTCTGCCAACTTTCTCTTCAGGCCTGCAGACGCAATCTCCTGGCCTGAGACTTCATTTTCTTAAATATTTCAAGATTTATGACTGCCGGTGAGTTCCGAAGCAACCTCCATGCTTTGTTTTGCTGCTTGCGCGCATTTCGGCACTCAAGATTTCCGCCATGGCACACGTCGTTTTCCAGGGTGTCCATTTGTTTGTGGTGTGCATTTTGTTGCTGCATGAATCAGAAACGCTGTGAAGTAGTTGACAGCTGCATCGATGCTTAAAGTGCATATGTGACGCCAACCTAAATGAGTGATGGTATAAAACCGTTACCAGTTGGCTTTGCTCAAGAGCCATTTGGGAACCTGTGGTGGGCATTCAGTGATGTAGGTGTGCTCAAAGCTATGGGAAAATGGTCACTTTGTTCCAAATAGTCGCTTGTGCCCCTACTTCACTTGAAAGTCATGATTTTCAAGTGAAGTAGAGGCACAAGCTATAAAGATACTACGCATAGGTCCATGGATGAATAAGTATTGTTAGCTAGATTATACTAGTTTGGTTTTTTTCGATTCAGGAGACAAGCGCTGGAAGAGAAAAGAAACTGTTCTATCAGTCGTCCTCGGGCGTCGCAACGAGAGTCGCCTCATAGCCTGCTATGTGCATTCAAGTCTACGAGGAGAACAAAAGGTTTTGGAAGTTCATATTATAAGGACTGGAAGTCATGCGTTTGTAGGTGATAGCTCGGAGGTACGTGAAGTGTGCGAATTCTGATCAGTTTGTCGAAAAGCACAGCTCGAATAGCCACTGCCGCAAGGGATGTTTGGAGTTGAAAGTGTGTGCATGCAATCTCTTGATTGACTATAATGGCAACACATCCGGATGATGTCACGGCATCATCTCGGTGCTTTCGGAAAATAGCGTATTTACATAAAAAGTTGGCGTGTTTTCGATTTAAGTGTGTTTCTTGTACATACAGCACTTTTGGTTAGTGTTCATGTAAAAGTTCTTGGATATCGTCAAGGTTCCTGAGAAGGCCCCTGACATTCCACTGTATAATTAGAGTGTTCATGGTTAAAGTAATGTAGTGCTGTGTGTGCGAAGAACAAGTGGCTGTTTAGGCGGGAAGTTTGATTTTAAGTAACAGGGGCTTTACCAGGCCCGTTATCACCTCCTTTGTTTTCTTGACGCGCTCTAAGGAGCCACGCCGCTCTTTCGGCACCAAGAGCACTGACGTATCTATTGCCTCCTCGGAGGAAATGGATGCCCACACGTGCGAGCTGGTTGTTCAAAGTCTGGACCTCGCCTGGTGAGGGGAGGCCTTGAGGCCTGAGGACCCTTAAGTCTGCGGTCTGTGTTCGGGAGTAGGCGGAGTAGTCTGGACTACAGCTGCCTTGGGGGCAGGTGCCACAACCGCCGGCTCGCTATCAACGGGCCGAGGGAGTGACGAGGGCTGATGCCGCGGTGCCCCTAGACACACCGCTTCAGCATAGGTTGGGCCATAGAATGGTGAGACTTTTTTTCCTTCCTTCCTTAAAACAAAAATTTTCTTTCACCTTCAGCGTTATTCGCTCTTTTTCTTTCTTCCAGTATGGACACGTGAATATGCAGCATGTTTTCCATCACAGTTTACACGGTGTGGCTGTTCCTTGCAGTTTTGAGACACGTAGTTTATGGTTCCACATTTTGCACAGGTCTGGCGACCATGGCAGCTTTTATAGCCATGGCCGTACCTCTGACATTGAAAACAACGACAAGGGTTTGGTATGTATGGCCTGAGAGAGGTCTTCATGTACCCTGTTTGAATGGTTTCTGTGAATTTACTAGAAGCAAGCGGGATTATTAGGTGTTTTTTTGTTTCCTGGTTGTCTCTTCTGATAATTCTCTGTACATTGGTCACACTTTGGCTCTTCCACCCCTCCAGAAGTTCAGTCTTGGTCAGGTCAAGTAAGTCCGTGTCAGATACCACTCCGCGAGTTGTGTTCATTGATCTGTGCGGTGTTATGGTTATGGGTATGTCACCGAAAGCTGGGAGATGGTCTAGCTTTTCAAATTGTTCTTTGTCCCGAATTTCAAGGAGAAGGTCTCTGCTTGCTATTTTGGTTACCTTGTACCCAGCGCCAAGAGTTCTGGTAAGACATTCAGCAACTACGAAGAGAGAGACGGTCCTGGCTTGCTTTCCAGTTTTCTCATAGTGAATGACATGAAAGTGAGGAACTGTTTCAATTGGCCTGTTGAAAAAGTTTATGTCATCGGTGCGTACCCGTTTCAAGCTGGTACGATCAGTAATTGAAGGAAATGCTCTATGCATGCCGGTTTTATTTTTATTCAGCAGCGTTGGCAACCACCCACCATGGAGCCCAACGAGGGGACGCTGCAAGTTTGCCGATGCTGAAATAACCCGATGCGCCTAGGCCAAGGTAGGCTATTTGCACAGGATTCACCCTGGCCGCCGAGAAAATTGAAAGTAAACGGAAGGGAGAAGTAGACACTAAAGATAAAAAGGGAGAAAGAAGAAGATTTAGGGAGAGAGACAGATAGGAAAACACGACTGCCGATTTCCTCTGGGTGGGTCAGCCCAGGGGTGCCATCTACGTGAAGCCGGGGGGCCTTAAAAGTCCAATCACCCGACGTCGGCTCAACCCCCAGGATCCCTTTTTCCCAGGACACGGCAAAGAAACGTACGGCTAGGAGTGGGAGAGAACCGAAGCTCGCCCAATAGCTCGGGTCCGTGGTGTCGCTACACACCAAACGCCTGCTTACGCAGAAGCCCCTGCGGGGCCGGAATCCAAGCACACCAGCCTATAGCATATTGGCCCCCACTGAGAAGGCAGCCACCACAGCCACGATTCTATTATGGGACGTGCGTGTCAGCATTCAAGTACCTTAGCCACTAGTCCACCGTGGTGGCGTTTTAACCGTAGTATTCTTGCTTTATTGTAAGCTAGTGGCTCGACATTGTGATGCTCTCTAATATCCGCACTGAAAGGAGCTTGTACTTCAAGATTTCTTTTGCTTTTTTGCAACAGCCTGCGTCGTTCATGTTCATGCCTTCTTGCGAGCTTTCCTAAGCTAGTAAAACTTCTTTTACAGTATTCTATTTCCTGGATTTCTTAAATAAACGCTTTGCCTGTTTCTCTTTCAATCGCAGATGTATTCTCGCATTATTGTAAGCTAGTGGCTGGACATTGCGATGCTCTCAAATATCCGCATTGAAATGAGCAAATCATAGTGAAGTATAGACGCAATGATCGTTAGTCTTTCCTCAGCTTGACATGATTTTGGCTATTTAGCCCCATGCCACATTTTTCGCATTTCGAATTAATCTAAAGTGCAATGATCCTGTGTCTGCCAACATGTACGCTGATGTTCTCTTTCAAGTTAAACACGACTTCATTTCGTTGAATCAAGTCTTTCCGGTGAATATGTTCTGAACTGCTGGTTTTAACGTGCCAAAACCACCACATCATGATGAGATACGCCATAGTGGAGAGCTCCGAAAACTTTGACCACGTGGGGTTCTTCAACGTGCAGCCAAAATTTGAGCACACGGGCCTACAACACTTTCGTCCCCATCGAAAATGCAGCCGTCGCAGCTAGTATTTCATCCCGTGACCTGCTGGTCAGCAGCCGAGTACCTTAGCCACTAGAACACTATGACGGGGCTCTTCCTGGTAAAGACTTCATTAGAAAATTTTATTGGATTACGGTTTAAAAACGTAGCACGTCCAAGCAAGCTCAGTAACTCGCGTTGTGATTTGTGAAAGTGCCACCAGTGCATATATTTGATGATGCCCGAGTGCTCTTGCGTAGCTGCAGAATGTGAAGCCCGACACACTTTCACTCGTACAATGTCTGTGTAACGTGAACTTGCCAAATGAACACAACGTTGCTTAAAAATCTGGAATTTAGAATCTAAGGGTAAAACTTGGAGACTAGTTGGTAATCACGCTTTACACGGACGTTACCTTGCAAAAGTTTTGTCATTCCCGATTTTTCAAGTAAGCTGCAGCAAAGTGGATGAAGTTTTTGCAAACTATTAGCATGAAAGTTGAGATTTTATTGTTTGCTACGTGGTTGTAAAAAACTACCGCGGCGCAAGTGGTCTGGTTGTAGACAGCGCGATCAGCGCTGGCTCAGCCCTCGCTGTAAGACTTCATTGTGTGAGTTGGTTGGCTTACAACATTTGCCTAGTGTAATCAGTTCAAGTAAGTACCCTTTGCTGGAATAAATAATCCCGAGCTCAATATTCTGGGTTAGAAAACCTCGCTGGAACATATAAAGCGAATATATATTGCTCCTTTGGCACGGTTTGATTCATTGCAGCCGCGCAATCTTTAATAAATGCGCGAAAGTAAGTTTTCCCCTGTTTTTGCATTAATCATGTTGTATGTCAGGGATGTATGAATGGTAGGTAAATTATTGAAGTTTGGCACAAAACAAGTTGTTGACTCGAACCAGCACAGCCTTTAGCCGAATAGAGCGCGCCCGCACGGAGATCCCTTCGTTGACTGCTGCAACCCTAGGGGCAGCTCTTATCTCTGCATGAAGCTGCGGGCGGAGTTTCGTGGCCAGAAAAGCATTGACAAACTCTGATACTACGTACACGACACGCACAGCCCACGGCGTGAAGAGCTTTGCCCCTTAAAACTTCGCCTAAAATCATGCTAAGCAGGTGACAGAGTGGAATAAGTATCAAGAATCAAAGTTGAAGAAAAAGAATAAACGTACGTAGCCTAAGCCTGCTGAGAAGACGAGGCAGTTCAGGAAGCGAAGGACAAGATGGCTCCTTGTCTGATTTATTGTGTAGCGCATAATTTTCTTACACTTTATGGTGCCGAAAACCCCATGCGGAACATACCCCCTTCTACGCAAGACCTAAGAGATCTTCTACCCGTCTACGTCGCGTTGCGGGTGGCGATGATTGACCGACCAACGGGCGCTTCGCTGAACGTTATTGAAGCAGCCAGACGCCTCCCTACTCGCCGCCGAAAAGATTGCATTATGAATCATCTCAAGGCCAACTGCGCAGCTCTACACGCACAAAACACCAAGATACTGCAGGAGGCTTGAATGATGATTAAGCATCCCAATACCGACATCGCCAAACTCGCAAGCTATCAAGCATCAATGCCGCTCTCGAAGAGCACATACCTGAAGACGAGCTTGAGGCAGAATATAGTGCTGCGGCAGAGTACAATGACCAGGTGAGGCGCATGCTCGCTGAAGGACGCTGTCAAATCACCGCTTTAGGGCATGTTAGAAGCTAGCTGCAAGCAGCAGTATCAGCTCAGACTACCACTATGACGGAAGATAATTCTCAGCCAACGACTGTACAGCCCGGACTTAACACGGGAACTTCTTCCAGCTTACCCCTGCCTGAGCTCAGCCTTCCGACTTTTAACAGCAATATTGACAATTTGACAGGATCTTCGGAACAGTTTGAGCGGATAGTTCATCGCAATGAGGCATTCTCCCCGACAACAATGTTTACTAGTCACGTAATGGCCTTGTTGGAGAAGCAGCGGCATATAGGTCATGACTACCAACTTCACAATCACGCTATGCGGATGCCGTCGAAATTCTGAAGGAAAGGTTCGGGGACCAGAAAAAAATAGATGAGTACCACCAGTCAGCTTTAAAAAATCTTTCTCACGTCACATCGGAAAACGATGTAAGAGATCTTTGGAAATTGTACGACGCCGCTGAACTCTATATTTGTCGCCTGAAAGCTTTAGACGTACCGACACTAAGCTTTTCTGCAACGCGTGTTGATATCCTTCGCAACGTCTTACCGGGCAACACTGTCTTGCGTCCTGGCGTTAGTTCGTGAAAAACGAAGAGAGACACTAAGAAGTACTACCATAGCAGAACCTGTAGGTAACGTGTCGCAACAGGCACTCGTGATCGCGTATTCAGAAGACGAGTTGAATGACCTACTCTATTTCACAAGGTTGGAATTAGAAAGGCGAGAGTAGTATTTTACGACGAAGAGAGTGAAAGGAAAACGTTGAAAAGGTTGGAGACAACAGTACCGCGCCAATGTTGCATAAAACTACTGGGTCAAAACGTCTTCGTTTCTTCTTTTGCGGATGGCACCCATACTTGTGTCTCCGACATTTCTCTCGAGTCGGAGAAACAACAGCTAAAGGAGGACAATCGTTGCTTCAGGTGTACATCCCGAGGTAACCAGGCGTGGTCCCGCCATGTGAAGTTCACTTGTGTGCGTTGCCCTGGCAGAAACTTCTCAAACATGTGTTATCCAAACTATAAGAGGCAAGAAGGCACAGTAACATCTAAAAGCACGACAGCATTTGTGCCAGCAAACGCTGTACTCTGGCATAATGAGTCATCGTGCTTTCTATCGAAGACGGACGACAGAGTATACCTTCAGACATTACGTGCTCGAGCAAGTCATGATAATAACTGTCGACACATGAGTGGTATACTAGATGGTGGCAGTCAATGGTCATTTATCAAGGAAGATGTCGCCACCAAGCTACGACTCAAGGTCGTTCGGGAGAACTGAATTGCATGCAACGTTTTTAGAAGAACGATAACTTCCAGAGCTGAAAGGCAAAAGGCTGCGGGATCGCCTGTTTATAGCCAGCACAACTCGCAAGTTCGCATTGTACATGTCACTATAGCGCTGTTTATTTGCGCGATGTTTGTGCACCATTCGACGACAACAAATTCGTCAGACAGTTGCAAGTTGAAGAAAAATTCTTCGCTGATGAACCATGCTTCTTTGAAGCAGAGGCTGAACGCGGGCTGCCCTTACTCATTGGGTCAAATAACCACTCGAAAATATTGACTGAAGAATTCACGCGCAGCACAAACACAGATAGTTTGGTCAATATAAAATCTTTATTCGGATGGACACTCCTAGGACCAATTCGGTATACAGCATTCAGGGAGCGTGACACAAGCTTGATGGTCTGCGCGCTACGAATAAATACTTCTTCGGGCGAAGAGGCAACCTCACAGACCTTGCAGTCATTTTGGAAGCTCGATGCGATGGGTATTACTGACAGTGGTGGCTCCACCTTGAACCCAACATTGGAGTGATTTAGAAGGACGAAAGGCCAATCACAAGGAAGGTATACCGTTTCACTACATTGAAAAGAGGAATGCCAGCAACAACTCGGAGACAGCCGCAGCACAGCCGTCATTCAACTACACAAGCTAGTGAAGAGGTTATCGCAAAATGATGGCCAACTACAGCGTTATGGCGCAGTTATGAATAAGGCAGTAGCCTTTACTTGGACACGCAGAGGTAGTGTCAGAAAAAGTTCTTAATTACTGAGCAACCTACTACATGCCTCCTCGAGAAGTCAACAGAGAGGACTCATTGACTGCAAAGTTGAGAGTCGTGTTTGACGTGTCATCACAAAAACGAGGGTGTGCATTCCTCAATAAAAAATAATGGAAAAAAGAAAGAACCTGAATCCAGAACTACTCAAGATCCTGATTCGCTTTCGCTGGCACACAATTGCCATCAACTCGGATATCGAAAAAGGCTTCCTTCAAATAGAGATTCGGGTACCTGACAAAGATGCATTCCTGCCCCACCGCGGTGGTTTAGTGGCTAAGGTACTCGGCTGCTGACCCGCAGGACGCGGGTTCGAATCCCGGCTGCGGCAGTTGCATTTCCGATGGAGGCGGGAATGTTGTAGGCCCGTGTGCTCAAATTTGGGTGCACGTTAAAGAACCCCAGGTGGTCTAAATTTCCGGAGCCCTCCACTACGGCGTCTCTCATATTCATATAGTGGTTTTGGGACGTTAAACCCCACATATCAATCAAATCAAAGATGCATTCTGCTTCATGTGGTTCAACAAGGTTCCCGTGAGCCCAAACCATGACATTGCGGAATGGTGTATGACAAGGGTGCCATTTGGGTCAACCTCAAGCCCATTTATTCTGATGGCAACTATTCGTCATGACTTGGACAATGTACAGGAAGAAGGGAAAGCATTAGCCACACACCTGAAAAATTCCTCTACGTCGATGATCTACCAATTAGGGCAGGCACGTTTGAAGAATGTGTCGACATCTATCAGCGATTGAAAACAATAATGAGAGATGCTGGCATGAACTCGCGTAAGTGGAAAACAAGACACAAGCGGCTGAAAAAGTGTTTGACCGAAACGAAGAGCAAATAGATCAATCACATAAAACGTTTGTGTTAGGCCTACAATGGGACTTGAAGAATGGTCACTTGGAAGTCCCGCCAAGTTCTCTGCTTCAGTGCTTGGCTTAAGCTAAAGGTGACACGAAACTTACCCTATTGAGAACTGCGTCTAGAGTTTTCGATCCCCTTAACACATTATCCCCATTCATGGTGACAGCAGCGTTGTTGTTTCAACAATTGTCGGTTTTTAAAAGTCCTTGGGATGAAGACCTGCCTGCAGAGATGAAGACGCAATATGGCTCGCAAGTTGTCCAAGTCACTTTCCGAAAATTCCCACGACGTGTAAGAAGTTTCACGAAAAAAGAGATAGTGTCACACGAAGTTCATGTTTTCTCTGACGCCAGTTTGAAATCCTACGGGGCTTGCACTTACTTGAGAACGGTGCACATCCTTGGCAAGGTGTACACGTCATAAGTAGCAGCGAAACCACGAATAGCGTCGATAAAAGCAATTACACTGCCAAGATTAGAGCTCATGGCTGCAGTCGTAGAAACAAATCTGATGAAATGTATTATGCTGTCCGGGGATGGAAAGTTGGCTCATTATGTCATGTGGATGGATTACATGATAATGCTGAGTTGGATACGTGGCGAGCAGCATAGATTAGCTCAATTCTTCAGAAACAGAGTGAGAGAGATTGTAAACACTACTGGGCTAGATGCATGGAGGTACTGTCCAAGTGAGCCCAATGCAGCCGACCTTTTAACTCGAGGAATATCTGTCCAAGCCTTACGCGAGAGCAGTGCCTGGTGAAAGGGTTATAGATGGCTGGATAAGACAAGATCAATATGGCCCACAAAACCACACGTATTTCCTGCTTCTAACAAAAACGCGACATCAATGTGTGAACCGGCGACCAATATTCTTCATGCCGAGCCACGAAAGGAAAATCTGATTGACATTATAAAGTTTAGCAATCTGCGAAAACTTCTGCGCGTCACAGCTTGACCTTACCATTTGTAAATTAAACTCGCAGACGCTTTGTTGTGACATCGACCGCTATAACAGCAGAAGAGATAGCCAACGTCAAAAAGACTTCGATTTGTCGCAATCCATGAGAGGCTTTCCTTACGGACGTATAGCAGGTTAGCAACAAGAAAGCTCCCCATAATCATTCCGTTCTTAGAGACTTTAACCCATCGATAAGAGTAAACTGCTTTATTTCGGAGGCCAACTGGAACGAATGTGCGTTACACATGAAGAGAAGCGTCCCATTATTTTACATGAGGTGCAACCACTCTACAGTGTTGGTAATTATAAAGGTACACTGCAGAGCGTTACATAGAGGCGTTTAGAGTACCATGGTACAAGTTCGCCAGCCCTTCTGGATCTTCATGCTCGCGGAGAAATGAGACAAATTATAAACACCTGTTTTCTGTGCAAGAGGTATCACATAAATCCAACAGAAGTAGAATATGCTCGACTACCACTCGACCGACTTGTATTTTTAAGGCCGTTTAAAGTAACGGGAATACACTTTGCCAGACCCGGATGGATGGATTGATGTGGCTGTACCCTTTAGATCGGGTGGTGGCTAACGCCACCAAGGCGTAGTGCTTCGTGAACCAAAAACTAGATTTATTTTTTTCCTTCCAATAGTGAGACCGAAGACTCCCACACCGCAGTCAAGGGTCCAATCTTCACTCGCGCCTTGACTTTAGCCACCAATCAGATAACCTCCTTCTAGTTAATTCTATCTGCTTAAAATCTATTTCGCCCTCCCTGTCCTGAAACTCCAGTGCTTTGAAAAACTCTGTGCTTTCATCTTGAACTATAGGGTGAAGCCCTTTACAGAACATTATCAAGTGTTCAGCAGTCTCCTCTTCCTCTCCACACACACTGCATACCGTGTCTGCCCCTTCGTATTTGGCCCGATATGTCTTAGTTCGCAATACTCCCATCCTGGCCTCAAACAGTAAATAACTACCCCGAGTATTATCAAAGATCTTTTCCTTGGCAATTTACTGCTTAAAAGTTCGACAGATTTCTATTGCGGACTTATTAATCATGCCAATTCTCCACATATCGGTCTCAGCTTTCTTCACCTTTTCCTTAACCAATAATTTTTTTGGTATGGCCCCCTGATGTTTTTTAAGTAATTACCAGTAAATTTTCGGATTTGCTTCCTTCATTTTGTATCGACATTCTTCATATACAAGTAGCTGAATACCTGCCTAACCCAACGATCCTCCCCCATTTCTCTCAATCGCTTCCCAAATTTTATTTTGCTGCTAGCTTCCCTGCCCTCAAATGATGTCCATCTCATATCACCCTGTACTCCCTGATTTGGTGCATTCCCGTGAGCTCCTAAGGCAAGGCTACCTATTCCACGTTGCCTAATTTATAATCTTGCTTGAACTTCTGATCTCATGCACAAGACTGCATTGCCGAACGTCAGACCAGGCACCATGACCCCTTTCCATATTCCTCTCACAACATCACACCCATTGTAATTCCACAGTGCCCTGTTTTTCATCACCGCTGCATTCCTGTTACCTTTAGTCGTCACGTATATTTCATGTTTGCTTAGGTACTCGGCCCCATTGCTTATGAATACGCCCAGATATTTGTGTTTATCTGTTATCTCTGGTGTGAACTCCTGTATTCTAAGCTCACTTCCTTGTAATTTGGCCTCTAGTCCTTGTAAGTACAGTATGAATAACAAGGGTGACAGAGACACCCCTGCCTAAGCCTCCGTTTTACCTCTGCAGGCTTGGATACCTGGCTTTACCACTTTATAACTGCCTTGTTACCTTTATAGATATCCTTTAAAAGATCAGTGCCTCCATCTTCCACACCTAGTGTGTCCAGTATTCAAGACAAGTCCCCTTGAACAACGTTATCGTATGCTCTCTTGATATCCAAAAATGCTAGCCACAGGGGCCTGTGTTCCTTTTCTGCTATTTTCATGCACTGCGACAGTGAGAACAGATCGTCTTCCAACGTCCTCTGTTTCCGAAACACATTCTGCAGTTCTCTCATCCCCCCTCATCCTCTATCTATGCGTGCAGTCTTTCCTTTTAAATCTGCATTGCCAGCCTGTAGACCACTGATGTCGCTATTATAGGACGGTGGTTGTTTATGTCCGCTTTGTCCCCCCCTTTTTTGTAGATCATGCTCATCTTGCTAGGTTTCCATCCATCGGGGACTTCACCATCGATTATTATTTTGCTCCCTGCCTCTCTCAAAGCCTGCTTAGATTTTGGACCTAATGTCTTTATCAGCATAATTAGAATGCCATCTGGGCCTGTTGATGTACAACTAGGAACCCTTTTCTCAGTCCTTTCCCGCTATAGTTGTGAAACTGGAGCCATTGCGCCACTTGATTCATCCTTGTGTATTGTTGTGCACAAAGCACTTATTTGTTGAGATTTTTCTGTCACCTTTGTTAATATATATTCAATAGCTTCGTCGCCTTCTAGACTAGCACCTTGAGCTGTATTTATTAACCTCTGCTCTCGGCTCGTCTCATTTATTAGAGAGTTTAGATGGTTCCGAAATTTCGTAGCTGGCTTTCTATCTTTTTTATGTACTTGCCACTGAGCTCCCTTTCTTCTAATCTTTTCATTGATCAGAATAATGCATCCCTTCTACAGCTTAGAAAGATTTCCAAATTTCTTTACACATCATCTGTCGGTTCACCCTGCTGCTTAGCATGTCTGTGTTCCCCAGAGGCTTGCTTACGTTTTCCTAAGGCTCTCTGAACTTTGTCATCCCACCAAATCTTTGGTTTGTGTCTTGTTTTCCGGGGTGACTTGTCATGTGCCTTAGCACGCTCTAGCTCAAACTGTCTATAAAACAGTAATGAAAATCGTGTATGTAAACACTGTTTTATTGTCCTCAGTGATTACTTTCTCAATTTGTTTAGTAGCTATTTCTATTTGCCATCCTGAATAAAAATGTTCCTGTAGTTGCTCATCTTCTTGCCTTCCCACTTTCACTGCTCTTCCAAAACTTAGCTTGATACGTTTGTGATCACTACCCAGACTTCTGGAGCCACCTTCATCTATGTGCATTCCCCTGAGCTTATCATACATCCTATGTGAGAGCAGTGGACAGCAGCCTTCTTACCTCTCATGTTATTTGCCCTTCACACTTCTCGGTACTGTTGCAAATGATCGAATCGTACCTTTCACACACATCCGTGATCATTTTGCCTGTTGGCTCGGTATACCCATCGATATCTTCTGTGCGCATTCATATCTCCTAGTATAGTTATCTCGCACTCTCCTTCTAACTCCTAAAAAGTCCTTTGATATACACCCTACCATGCCCGGTTTTACTCTCTGGCCTTTGCTCCCGTCCACAAGTACACCAAACAAAGGAGTGTCATCTGCCCTGCCACTTTCCCTTTTAGCCTTAAATGTTCCTTGCACTCCTGCTTGACCCTTTGCCAGTCTGTACTTTCATGAATGAATACCCCTATACCACACCCATTTCTGCTGCCTTCTGTTCTATTACAATATTCATTCGCATACGTAGTCCGGATTGCAAGGTGGTTGCTCCATGTCCCGAAGATGTGTCTTCACATCCCCATATGCCATCAGCTCCTCGTGTCTCAACTGCTCTTCTATCTCTTCCCACTTTCACCTATTCCTGCTACCCTGCATGTTAAGATAACCTACGTCTCAAGTGGCTTGGCGCTCGTGGCTACTTCTGTTTCTGCCCCGAACTTTACCTATCTTAGATACTGGTGCCGATTGGGAATCGCATCTTGCCATATCACCTGTCAAAGAGTCTCTGGTTGTTTTTCGCGTTACTAGCTATCCTGCACCCCGAAGGGCCCATGTGCCTCCCAAAATAGCTACTGTGCGTCTTGCAAGTCGCCAACTCACCTCATGACCTAGCCACCCATCGAAGTGAAATATGTCTCGTCTAAAACCACCCCACTTATGCAGATCTTTGTTTATTTCCACAACCCTAAAGCCTGTCTCTCGATTCATCTGCCTTATTTCTTGGTTTGCGTTGACAACCGCTCTGCACGTTGCCGTCACGCACCGGTACCTCTGGTATCGTGCATATCACTACCTGTACCTGAGGGGAAGTGGAGAGGATTTGATCGTCCCCTTCCGCCAGTGTGGTCACTAGTCTTGCTATATCTTCATTTATGACATCGTTTAAACCACCTGAAATTATCACGAGGTTTCGTCAATCAGCTGCAGTTTTGAGTCTTTTGCTCGCTTGCTTCATGACTGCTTCCAGCTCGCGTCCTGGGAACGTTCCTACTGCAACCCTCTTGTCAACTCTTACCCTGTTTTTTAATGCTTCTGCGTATCGACCTAAATTCGAGTCTGCGGCAATTATCACCTTCTGTGGCTTCTCAGCTGGAGTGTCCTGCACCTAGGGGTACTCACGCTTGTGACGTCGGCTGCTTTGTCCCTTCCCAGCCCCTTCCCTACTTCGCTGAAGCTGGGCTTTGCGACAATTGAAGCCGCTGAACCTGTTATTTCCAAACTTGCTAGCTCTTTTTTCTCCGCTGGTCTGATTGCCGGTGCCGTACTGTTCTCTCCGTCGGCCGCTTCTTTGTTCACTTTGGCAAGTGCTTCCTCGGCGTACTGCAGCCTTTCTCTCATTGCCCTCATTTTTTCTTGCTCTGTCGCCAACGCAGTGTCCAGCTCGGTGATTGTCAACAGCAGTTCACTCTGGGAAACCGTCGTTTTCTCCATTTTTAGATGCGGAAGCATCTTATACTCGCGCCTTGTAGTGCGCCGTCCGCGCCGTCCGCACCGCTTCTCGAACATTCGACAGCTGACGCGCGCGCATGCGCCGTCGCGCCGTCGCCCACCATCTGTGCCGCGCGCGCTTCTCCTTCGAGAACATTCGACAGCTGACAGCGCATGCGCCGTCGCGCCGTCGCCATCTGTGCCGCGCGCGCGCTTCTCCTTCGAGAACATTCGACAGCTGACAGCGCATGCGCCGTCGCGCTGTATATATACTCAAGGTCGGCGCTCGCTCGCTCAGTTGCCGCTCGTCCGTTGGTTTGTACGGCGCGTCGACGTCCGAAGTCGCCGTGAAATGAATGCCAACGAATCCACAAACAGAATGATCAACGTCCCTTCGACCAGCGCCGGCCAAACTGTTGGCGGAACCGCTTCCGCATCCTCCTCAGTGTTCCCCCGAGGGAAGCTGCGGGCAATTTTTTTTCATCGAACTCACATTGCCTACACTTTGCGTCAGCCTCCTCTCCATTTGCCTTCACACTTGGGTCCATTTTTCAACTCACCCCGCGTCCTGAACACTTCAAAGCCTTTTAAACCAAGTCTTTGTGACACCAATTGTCTTTATCACTTGTCTCACCCGATAACTACAAAACACGATTCCTTCCCTACGAAAAAGAGAAATTATAAGCTCTACTACAAAAATTTGCGTGTTTAATGTACATGAACCTCCTGAAAGAGGTGGCGAGAGAAAAAAACACAAAGAAACACACACACTCACGCACAAACTAGTAAATACCTGGTGACTGACCCCCGGAAAAGCTCTACAATGTAATATTGCTACAAAAATTTTATCCTTATTATTTGCTTTATTATTTATAAAGGCAAGTTCAAAACATGCAAACTACTTATCTGCGCAGTCGATCGGAAGCGCTCAAAAAACACGTCGATACACCGTGACAGTCCGAACTGAACCTCTTCATATAAAACAGAGGACTCTCGTGGGCACAGCTTGTAAGCGATATATTTTGTTGTTCACGTGCGCTACCACTCACGTGGCAGAACTGCTTTGAGGTGTAATAGATGTATTGTGTAGGAATAATTTTGTACATAAAATAGGGTAGTGTTTGTGAAGTAAGTCCATTATACACTTTTTTGTTGGTGCGATCCATTGAGACTAACGTGTACTAAGGCGCTGGGTCCATCGCTCTCTTTTGTTCTGTCATGCGTGGCCTGGCTGGCGCATGGAGTGGGTCTCGTATGTTTGGACAATGACCATGTGGTGTGGTGAATTAAAAAACAATAGCCACAGGACTACACACTGTGCGTGTTCTTTGTGTCAAGCTTATGCGATCTGACTGGCGCTGTGGACTTCATTCTGAGTGCGTTTTTCAATGTTGTGTATTACGAGAGTGTTTTCTTTTTGAGGACCATATGAGCATTATGTATAAGTGTCGCTGCGTCTATTTCGCAGAAGGACGCGAAAGTTGTCCTGTTATGACTGAAGTGAAAATCGGTTCACGCATGTGTGCGCGCCGAGAGAGAGTATATTTTGAGTGATGTTTTTTTTTTGTATCGCGTTCCTAGACATCGAGTATCCAATAACACTCTTTAGGGGGGAAGGAGTCAGTATGAGGTAGGCATTAGCGGCGTGTTGTGTGAAGCGCAATTATTGCAGCTGATGCAGAGCGCGGAGCCAGTTCCTGACCCGTCACTATACACCGAAATTCGGCAAAGTTGGACGAACTGCAGTCGTCAAACCAAGGGATGAACGGTTCGTCCAACAGGGACTAAATGCGTGGCAGTGCGTGTCATGCGCAAACGCCCGGCAATGAGGAAACCAATGAGGAAACCAACTGTTGCCATCGCTGGTGGTTGTTTGGCGGTACTCGTCGTAAGCCTAGCGACGCTGTCGGCAAGCCGACACGGTGTGGCATCGGCGCGGCCCCTGGCTGCTTCGCCGGCTTTCCTGCATAAGCGCCGCTGCTATTTTTGCGTTTGCGGACTCGTGCACCAGCACTACGAATGCTGGTTGGGTCGACATGATCGAATGCCAGCTGATAATTTATATTTCTCATCGGAGGAATGTTGAAGATTATATGAATCCATTTTAAAAGATCGGTGAGCTTCGATGCTACGAATTAGCCACTGTAAATTTTCACGTTACGGTGTCAATGTTTATAGTTTTTTAAGCCGAGTAAAAGTGACTCACTGGCAACACGTGGAAGGTCCAAGTACTGTGCTATATATATCCGATAGTTCGTTCTTTGAAGCGTAGCGAGAGCGGTCAGTGTATGCGGCGTTTTACGTTGAAATAATAGGGTGTGAGTAATATATATGTGTGTTGCATGTCCAATATACAGCGTTCTTTAGTGCTGATTCGATTAAGTGCTGATCCAATGAGTGGGCACGGCGGCAATGTCAATATGCATCGCTCAAACCCCATCTTGTTTGCCGTCCAGGTTATGCTTGGCATGCTGCTTTCTTCAGTTGGACCAACATTGGGCAACTCATCAATGATTTTTCAACGCCTACCCACAAACACTGGACATACCTGGCCTTATCATCGGGCACCAGATAGCGTTGGTGGTCACTTCCCAGCGAACAAAGCAACATCGTCCGAGACCATGACGTCATGGAGCTGCTACTTAAGAGACTGTCTTGGCAAGGGATCCTTCATTGGGCGCGGCAGCAATGCCAAAATGCATCGCTCAAACCCCTTCTTGTTTGCCGTCCAGGTGCCAAAGCAATTTGGCAAATGCTTCCATAGCAGTAATGTATGCCTGGTTTTGCTGCCGTGCCCACACCTTTTGCTTGAATGGTTCGGCGATTTATCGTCTTCCTTGCGTTTGTTGCTGCTGCTGGCGAGGGACGTCGAGACTAATCCTGGGCCTCGTGAAACTGCGCTTGAAGAACAGCTCAAAAGAATTGCAAAGGATATCCAGGAGATAAAGAACGAAAAAATGGTGACCAACCAAAAGCTTGCACCTATAGATAAAAAGTTAGAAAGAATAGGCAAAATTAAAAAGCTGGTACTTGATTGCGTGGAGAGGGTTGTAAACTTGAAAATATGGTTGTATCTTTGGCTAAAAAAATTGACGAGCTAGGTAACAGAGGCCGTAGGTCTAACCTTGTTTTGTATGGTGCCAAAGAACTTGAAACTGAAACGCACCAGGATCTGCTTGACGCTGTTGTAAAAGAAATCTTTGAAGATAAGATTGGAATAAAAACGGCTGGCATAGAAAAAATTCACCATTTTGGGCGACGGAAGGCTACTGGCAGTCCTAAAAACAGACCTGTAATCTTAAAGTTACTTGACTATCGGGATAAAGACAATATACTTAAAAATTGCAAGAAGCTAAAAGGAAAGGAATACTCAATTAGCGAGGATTTCTCGCCCGTAGTCAGAGAAATTAGAAGAAAGCTCTGGGAAAGAACAAAGAAACACCGATACCAGAAAGACGAAGTTTTCTTGTCTTACGATAAAGTCAGAATTAATAATCGCCTGTACACCTGGGATGACCAGAGTAACGACATAGTGTAAGTCACAATAAACGGAAGCGGGGACAACGAACAAGCCGGGCGACCTCGAAAACGCCCTCGACGCTAGTTGTGCTTAATGTTAATGCGCGCAGCCTTATCAATAAAACCGAACACTTTGAAGCAAACCTGACTTGGTTACATTATATGATATTGGAAACTGTGAGGTGGCTCCACCGGGCTAATTCATCTGAAAAGATAGACCAGCTAGAGGCGGTGGTGTCGCCTTGCTCCTAAAACAAGGCATAAGTTACGCAGTGATGCCAGACGTTTCGGGTGTAGAGGCGGTCTGGTGTAGGATTCAGCTAGGCCAGAATAGTCTGTGTTGGTGCGGTGTATAGAACCCCCAAGCCAAAGCGTCATATCTTAATCAGCTTCTAGATTATATGCAAGATCACATGGTGGGGAGCGGCATAATAATGGGAGGAGATTTCAATCTTCCCGATATTAATTGGAAATCTCTATGCCCGTCAAGTGTAACAAACAATATATTGCTAAGTCTTCTGTTCACTTTCAACTTTACCCTAGTTGTTTCTCAGCCTACTCGTGTGCAGGGCACTTCAAGCTCCATCTTGGACCTCGTTTTTTTGAGTGATTTCTTCTTGAAAGGGAAATACAATGTCGAAGTCCTTGAAGGAATATCTCCCCTTGATATGGTTTTGTGTACGCTAACACTTCCAGAAAAAGTTGCTCAGCGTGGTAATAGAAATTCCGTGTATGCCTTTAACAGAGCAGATGACGATGCCATTATGACCTACCTAGCCCATGAGTACTACAACTTCCATGAACTGGTCTCAGACGGCTCGGCTGGCTCAGACGAGATTTGGCTTTTGTTCAAAGCACATGTATGCACTGCTTGAGCCAATATATCCCACAAATTCAAAAGAACACTAACAAGTACAACCCATGGATCACGCGCGATGTAATTCACATAAAACAAACAATAAAAAGACTGAGGAAATCAAATAGGGTCCTCCCGGACCCAGACTTCCACCAAAAAATAAATTCATTAAACAGTCTGCTAAAAGAAGAAACAAAGTTAGCAAGGCAGCACTACTGCAGTACAACGCTTAGCAACTTTATCCAAAATTCACCCCAAAAATTCTGGCGATATATTAAATGTAAAGAAAGCATTGCAAAACCACTTTCACGCAAGGAAGAAAAGCAACAAGCAGAAACGTTTAACGTTTTTTTCCATTCCGTATATGCTCCTAACAATGGCATTGCGCATGCCTACAGGGCAGAAAATATAGAGAGAAACGAGACGCTAAGTGCACCAGTTATAACCGAAGCAGGCGTGCTCTCACTCCTATTGAAGTTAGACGATAAGAAGTCTACCGGCCCAGACGGAATCCCGAACTGCTTCCTGAAACGCTATGCCGAACCCGTAAGCAAATACTTGTCTTCTTTACAACAAGTCAGTTTCAGAACAATGCCTGCCAGCCGAATGGAAAATGGCAAAAATAGTGCCTGTCTACAAATCTGGCAATCCTTCTCCTCCGTCAAATATAGGCCTATTTCTCTCACATGTACTTGCTGCAAAATTTTAGAGCATATTATACTAAAATCTATCACCCAGTTCGTCGAGGAAAACAATGTTCTCCATTCCCACCAACATGGCTTCAGGGCTGGTCTCTCTACCGTTACCCAACTTGTAGAAATCCTGCATGATCTCGCTAAAAGAATAAACGATCAGACACAAACAGACATAATTCTACTAGACTTTTCAAAGGCATTTGACTGTGTCTGCCATGCCAAGCTTCTCCAAAAACTTAGACATATTCTAGGGGATGGACCAATCTTCCGCTGGATTAAGTGCTTTTTAACTGACCACCGCCAATTTGTCCAGTTAGGCGCCAGCACTTCTGAAGTTATGCCGGTGCTTTCTGGAGTACCTCAGGGTTCAGTTTTGGCTCCAATCCTGTTTCTTTTGTTTATAAATGACATAGCTTGTAGGGTTCAATCTAAAATTAGGTTATTTGCAGATGACTGCGCCCTGTATAAAGAAATACAAAGCCAGCAAGATCAAATAAGTTTGAACAATGATTTCGCCTTGTTAGCACAATGGTGCGAGAGTTGGCATATGGTCATCATTTTCGATAAAACAGTTGCAATGACAGTAACAAAAAAGAAATCCAAACTTAATTTCCCGTATGGCTATGATAGCATCATCCTTAAAACAGTCACTCAGTACAAGTACTCGAGCGTCGTCATATCGTCAGATCTCGGATGGTTGGCGCATGTAGATCACGTGACTGGCAAAGCGATGCGGAAGCCAACGTTTTTAAAGCGTTGCTTGCGATACTCCATAAGGCCGCGTTCACACTGAGCATTCCGGCCGCCGAAAGCTCTCCGAATCCGGTTCGGCGGCGGCGAGATTCGCCGAAAAGGCTCTCTCCGCGCCGATCGCTCTCGGACCAATTTTTGCGGCGTCTGCCGCCGAATCGGTCACCGCGGACCAATAGCAGCGCTAGTCAAGAAATTTGGAAAAATGGCGGCCAAGCCCTACTCACTTGTTATGCCGCGGCGCACGTAACTGAATGTTGAAACCAACGGTAGTTTAACCTACTCTGTGCCTACTTCGCGTCCGTATTTCGTGGAAGAGGTGACCGAGCTTGCTGTTGGCGTGACCGAGCTTGTTGCGGTGTTGCAGAGCAAAACGAACCCGCCGACGCCGCTGGCGTCGGTGGTTTTTTTTGCTCTTCGTGCATTACAAGACAGCCACTTGCCAGCAAAGTAAGCAGTACTGTCTTTTCTTGTTTCCTGCGTACGAGAATTATCGAAGTATACACCACCGGATATCGTAGTGACGTTTGCGAGCCGTGACAACAACCGGGTGACAGCGCATCCATCCCGCGTTTGCCAGGTGGTAGATGGCATATTCGGCGGCTCGGGGCGCGTCCAGTGCGAACAGCGCTGCGTTTCGGCGGCAGGGGAATTTCGGTCGCTGTAGAAAGCGGATGTTTCAGTGTGAACTAGGCTTAAGAGAGGCCAAGCGCTTGGCCTATGCGATGATTATACGCCCTATCTTAGAATATGCGAGCTTGGCATTGTTACCGTCTACCCAAAAACACATAGCCACTATTGAGGCCATCCAGCGCAAAGCCGCGCGTTTTATCTGTAACAGATATAGACACGCCGACTCACCTACGCAAATGCTGACAGATATTGGCCTTCACACGCTAGCCAGTCGTGCGATGCTATCCCGGCTCAAATTTATGTACCTAATCCTACACAACAAACTTAAAGTAGATTCGAACACGTACATTTCTTTCAACACTTCTACAGAAACCCGTCACAAGCATCACCTTACACTGCAAGAATATTTATGCACCAACAATACTTTTAGTTCTTCGTTTTTCCCGCGGGCAGTGCGAGAGTGGAATGCTTTACCCGAGACGGTGGTTGTGCAGCCCACTGCCGACAAATTTTAGGAACTTGCTGGCCAAGCCGGTCTACTAGCTACATGATAGTGCCACTATCGGGATTGTACTGATCATTGTCCTCCCTGCCAGTACATTTGTGGTTTAAAAAATGTGGAAGTCGGTATTAACTTTGTATGTTGCGTGCTTACCTTTTTCTTTCTTTTTCGTGTTTTTTTCTGTGCATGCACATGTGACTGAGACATGTGCCTCGTGAATAATGTAGGTCCATAATTGTTATCATTTTATACCATGATTTTTTGTACCCATACAATTGTATAAGTATGTGAATATAGAATGTTTGTTGACACTCTTCAACCCACTCCTGTAAAAATCTCTGACGGGATTGACAGTATTATTATATAAAATAAATAAAATAAACATAAAATATACGCCACAAGTGCAGTGCCGCCAATTTTGGCCATTCGTTCAGACGGTTCAACTGTTAGTGCTACTGGAGCATTCTACTAGGACCAACATTTAAACCAAGTGGAGAAAGTGTGTGTGTGGGAGGGGGGGTAACAGTTGAACCCTTGCACTTACTCTCGCAGTTATCCTGCAGTTAGTCCAAAACTGCTTTGAAATATGTGGCAGTGCATTTAGTCCCCTAAAGAACCAATGACATAACTCACTTTAGCCCTTTTCGGCCTGGAGTGGTCAACTAACGAATCTGATCAGTTCCGCGAAGGCGAACACGGGAGACCTACACACGGAAAATACGGGAGACTCCTTCGTTCACGCGCTTCACAAGTGTAGCCGTCAAGGTCACCAAGTTTAGGACTTGAAGGGGAAGGCCTACTCAGAAGAGCGTCTGGCAAGAAGCAAGCCAGGCGCCGCCGTCTTAGTTTAGGTCATTATCGGCATGCACGCGTGCCATTGAGAATGACGTGGGGACGCGGCCACTAGGCTGACTGAGACATAGTGGCGGCACGGACACGAGCTTTTCCTCACCTGCTATACGTCATTACCGAGTGTTGTTAGTATGGCGGGGTGCCTCGCTGTCGCATGGCCGCCTAGTCAGCGCACAGGGCCAGGCGGTGTAATCTCCGCGCTTACGGAAGCTTCTACGAAGTGACATTATTGAGAAAGTTGACGGAGCCCTAGCGTGAGAATGGTTACTGACAGAGTTCTACCGACACCGGGCCTAGCATGGGAGACAGTGTGAAACGCGGAGAACCTATCCCCTCTTGTGTTGTACTTCATAAAGTGATATTTACCAATGTAATGCTTGTTATGAAAGTGTTTCAGCGATTGGTTGTGATGATGCGAGTCCACGTGTGATTGGTTTGTGTGAAGACCCTTTGTTCAACCAAGGGTTGAAAAGAAGATGTTTGAATCTGAAACGGGAGAGCGGAGGTTCGGTCTTGGACTCGGGCAGTAGCCTGAGGCCGCAATAAAGTGTCCCTTCACCGGACTACGGCTCTTCCTTCGCGCTGCCACCGTGCACTCAAGTCATCGAGGAGACCCATCCTGAACCTCAAACATCTTCCTTCCTTAGCTAGTGTAGAAGGTAGTTGAGCAGGAGGAAATTAACTCTCGCGCAAAATCTGCGATGGTTGGTAACCCTAGTTGCTAATATGTTGAAACCTAAATGCACTTCAGTGGAAGCGAGATGGAAGAATGTCAGAGTGACGAATTGTGGTAAAAAATTATTCGTTTAGTGCTGCTTTCGGAGATGAGGCATTATTAAATGTGGAAGCAACGAAGCGGTTGAGAAAATAATTCCTTAGAGATCTTCGTGGGGAAGTGCCATGCGTTCAACACTAAAGCGCAATACGGGTGTCGTGCGCGTTTTCGGCGCAAGCTGTCCTTGTTACAACACATATTTATTAACTATAAAAAGGAATTTCACCATTACATTGATAAGCGTTAGGTGGTTGATCTCACGAGAAGCTTTTGTATGAGCAACATTTTTCCATTGAATCTGAACGTCAACGGAAGATTTGTCACACATAAAATAGACCTACCTCTTTTTCCTTCACTAACGGTCACTCCACGTTGATTCCTTAGGGGAACACAGCAGGGTGGCGGCATTTAGATCACAAAAACAATAAAAGACTTGTGTTCTGCTCCCATATTCTCGATGGACTGAGCAAACACTCGGGCACCGTGCATGCGCGCGCGATGTCTTCTGCTTCACCTGACATAACCAAGATGATACCGGCGATTGCTTCGGCCTCTACTGGATTGCACTGACCATTTACCAGAAGATCTATTTGATCAACGCCGATAATTCCCTTTCGTTCTTATTTCGTGCAGAAATTACCGACTAACTTTTTTTGAAATAGCACGCTAGCGGTTTTTATCAAAGTAGCATTGTGAGACGCCTGATTGGTGCCACGATACCGCTTCTTCTGCACGGAATGAAACTTAGTTACTGAAGCCTGCTGAACATTTCAGTAAACGTATTCCCGACTTTTTAATGAAGTGGTATAGAAAAGCAATCAGTGATAAACGGGTGCTTTTTTAAGCGTCAGGGCGATCCACTGCGTTCACTCTAAGGCAGAAGGTTGTTAGAAGGGTGTGTGGTTCGTCCTTTTGGTGACTAATGTGGCTGCCACAACCATAAATTCCTTTAAGGAATAACGGCACCGGGTCTAACAGTTAGTTCACACAGACGAACTCAAGGGACTAACATTTAGTCCTCACATTTACACCTTGGTGAGTAACCTTTAGTCCCCCAAATCACCTCAAAGGACAAACATTTAGTCCTCACATTTGAACCTTATAGAGCAACTGTTAATCCCCACATTTACACCTTACCGGGTAACCATTACTCCTCACAGTTGCACCTTGCCGGATGAACGGTTGATCCACTCAAATACTTCTATCAGATGGGCTTTTTGGCTCCAGTTCACACATAGCTTTTTGTTTATTTTCCGCCAGGCCTAATGCCTTTTTCGCCTGTTTTTCTGCGCAGTGAGCAACAAATTGCGCAGAAAAGAACGCGCGAAAAAGTAGTTAGCCACCTATATGTAACTGCTTTCGCGGTCACGGCAACAACGAAAGACAAAAGTGAGACATCGAAGTCTTTTCTTTTTCTACATACACATGAAGTTTCTACATTCTTTCAAGTGAAATAATTGTGAAGTGTACAAGTCCAGTCTCGTTGTCCAATATTGTTCACTCCTTGGGGAGCTCTTCCGACGGAAACGATAGATGACAGGCATTGCAGACGCCAGCGCACGCAGCTTTTTGCCTGTTGTGTTCCCATGGCTGAACGTACAATAATATTGTTACGTTTGAAAGAGACTGGTAGACGTTGAAAGGGGCCGTTTATTAGGTCGCGAGGGGCAGCTCAGAAGCGGCCGACTGGTTAACGATCCTCCTGATCCTCTTCTTCTTCTCTCGCTCTGGGCGACAAGTGCGTTCACCGTATACGCTTCTTTTTCTTTGCGCATGTACGCAACATTCCTCTCCGCGCAGACAAAGGCCGCCGGACGAGTCAGTCGAGTTGTCGTGGCGTGTACAGTTTCAGGCGGGCAACATGAACCACTTGAGTTTTGGCAGCTCGTCGACCACTCGCCGTGAGACGAGCTATCACATAGTTGACCTCTGTAAGTCTGTCGACAATGACAAAAGGTCCATCGTAAGTGGCCAAAAACTTTTGGCATAACCCGCGCTTGCGCATCGGAGTCCACAACCACACCAGATCACCACGGCGATAAATCACTGGTCGATGGTGAATGTCATAGCGTGCCTTTGCTTTGTCTTGCGACGCCAATGTGCGTAGTCGAGCTATGCGATGCGCGTCTTCGGCAAGGCAGAGAGTCTCGGCGACAGTGACGTTGTCGTGGTCACAGAAAGGCAATATCGTGTCGATTGTGTACCGGGGCGAACGTGCATAAAGCAAAAAGAAAGGGCTATAGCCTGTAATCTCATGCTTCGCGGTATTGAACGCGTAAGTAATGAAAGGGAGTACGTCATCCCAGTTCTTGTGGTCGCAGGAAACATACATAGACAACATGTTGATAATGGTGCGGTTGGTACGCTCCGTCAGCCCATTATTTTGGGGGTGGTATGGTGTCGAGTGACGCAGGCGGGATTCACATAAACGGAGTAGCTCCTCCACGACATCCGTTGTGAATTGTCGTCCACGATCACTGATAATCAGGCGAGGTGGGCCATGTCGGAGGATGACGTACTGTAACAAAAACGACGAGACTTCACTGGCAGCTGCGGAGGGGACGGCCGCCGTCTCGCAGTAGCGTGTGTGGTAGTCGACGCAAACAATTATCCATCGGTTGCCCTTAGCCGATTTTGGGAAGGGGCCCAGAAAGTCAATGCCCACTTGTTCAAAAGGTGCGCCTGGAGTAGGCATCGGCTGTAGCAGATCAGCTGGACAAGTTGATGGACGTTTCTGACGCTGACATTGCATGCAGCTTGCCACATAGCTCTCAACAGACTTCTGCATACCAGGCCAATAAAAGCGCTCTTTAGTCCGGTGAAGCGTCCGCGCCAAACCTAAATGTCCAGATGTAGGGTCGTCGTGCATGACACTCATAATAACTGTTCGCAGGCTCTCCGGGACCACTAGAAGGAAACGCGTGCCACTGCTGGAGAGGTTCTTTTTGAACAACAGTCCATCACGCATACAGAAACGGCGGGCACTAGTAGAAGCGGATGCAGCGGCGAATAGTGGTGTTAGTTTAGCATCCTTCCGCTGTTCTGCTCTGAAACTGGGATAGTCCGGGAACGTAGGCGACACAGACGCTACAAGCTGGTCAAGGTCACCGGATTCACAGTCTGTTGTACTAAGTGGCATACGTGAAAGACAGCCCACGTCAGCATGTCGACGACCACTCTTGTAAGTGACGGTAAAACTGTATTCTTGTAGCCGGATTGCCCAGCGCGCAAGGCGGCCACAAGGGTCACGAAGGTTGACAAGCCAACACAACGAGTGGTGGTCGGTTACGACTGTGAATGGGCGTCCGTACAGGTAAGATCTAAACCGCTGAATGGCAAATAATACCGCCAGGCATTCTTGTTCCGTAACAGTGTAGTTTTGTTCCGGCCTGCTTAGGGAGCGACTTGCGTATGCGATGACGTGTTCGCGGTCGCCGTAACGTTGTACTAGGACGGCTCCAATACCTATGCCGCTAGCATCCGTATGAAGCTCTGTCGGAGCAGAAGGACTCAAGTGCTGACGGACGGGTCGTGACGTCAGCAAAAACTTCAATTGACGGAATGAAGAATCGCACTCCGGAGTCCACTCAAAGGAATTGTCCTTTCGTAAGAGGCATGTGAGAGGATACGCCACGTCGGCAAACTTCGGAATAAAGCGGCGGAAGAAGGAACGAAGCCCCAGGAGACTACGAAGCTCCTTGACGGAACGCGGCGCATTGAAAGCCTCAACTGCTGCTGTCTTCTGGGGGTCAGGGCGGATGCCATCCTTGTCAACGAGATGCCCGAGCACAAGCGTCTGGTGGTCTCCGAAGTGGCATTTCTTCGAGTTTAAAATTAGGCCAGCGTTTCGGATGCAGTTCAAAACAGTATCCAGACGAGAGTTGTGTTCACTGAACATGCGGCCAAAGATGATGACGTCGTCGAGGTAGCACATGCAAATGTTCCACTTCAAGCCACGCAGAATGGTGTCCATAAACCTCTCGAAGGTTGCCAGTGCATCGCACAGTCCAAATGGCATTACGTTGAATTCAAAGAGCCCATCAGGGGTTACAAAGGCAGTCTTTTCCTTGTCCTCCTTGTGCATCGGAATTTGCCAATAACCGGATCGTAAGTCTACGGAGGAAAAATAAGAGGCCGAATGTAAGCAGTCTATTGCGTCCTCTATACGGGGCAGCGGGTATACGTCCTTTTTAGTCACGGCATTCAGTCGGCGATAGTCGACGCAAAATCTCTAAGATCCACCCTTCTTCTTAACAAAGATTACCGGTGCTGCCCACGGACTGACTGACTCTTGTACCACTCCCTTTTGCATCATTTTCTGCACTTGGTCGTTGATAATTTGTCTTTCTGACGGGGAAACAGGATATGGTTTTTGGTGAATCGGACTTGCCGCGCCAGTGTTGATGGTATGGCGCGTTCGAGACAGGGGGATAGGGATTACTTTGCCCTTCTGCGCAAAGTCAAATACCAAAACGTGCTTCAACAGCACATTCATTAAAGTTCGGCGCTCGCTTGAGCTAAGCGACTTATTTATCGTTGCCATAAGCGCCCCGTATAAATTGTGACAACCAGTTCCGTCACGTTCTTCCGGCACGTCTGTGAGCTCGATTACTGATAAGGTCGCGTGTTCTTTGCTGACCAAAGCTAATTTCAAACCATTGGGTAGGGTCACGGGCTCAGAGGAACAGTTTACAGTCCATAGGCCAGTTCTTCCGCCATCAATCGACACCACACAATGGGGAACCAACACATTCTTCTTCACGCAGTTTATTTGCATTTGTTCTACGCTCGCATCGAAGCTGTCAGAATCAGCGCCGCGACAAACAACAGGAACACGTACGGTAGACAACGCAGGTATGAACGTATCGCCACAGACACACAGCGTAGCTTGCTCATTCGATGGAGTTTCCAGAAGTTCTGAAGGCATCTGGCCACTCACAAAGACTTTCCCCGTGCGACAGTCTACAGTGGCACTACATTCTCGCACGAAGTCTATGCCGAGAATGACATCATGTGTCGACCGAGGAATAATCGCAAACTCTGTCGTTATCATAAGGCCTCCCAAAAATACCTCAGCACTACACACACCAATAGGGCGCAATGGCTCTCCACTCACTCCACAGAACGTCGAAGTTTCATCCCAGGTAAAAACAACTTTTCGCCCTAACACGTCTTTAAAAGAACCACTCATCACGGAAATCGTTGCACCTGTGTCCACCAATGCCATCACAGGCACATGATCTACCAAAACACGCACTTTGTTTTTAAACATACACACAGGAGGTATTTCTCTTTGTAGCACGTTTCCAGCGACCTCACCCCCATTGGCCGCGCTGGCTAGTTTTCCGGTGGCGAAGAGGGCGCTTTGCGACGCAGCGGTGAAGGAGAACGATGAGCACGAGGTCGCGGTGGGGGCGTTAAACTCCTGTCAGATGCCGGGGAGTGGTTGCGGAAGTTGCTGGGCCAATAGTTGTCATCAGGTGGTATGTGGGCCGGTCGCCGGACACCATGAGGCTGTTCGAAGGGTCGTGAAAAATCGCATGGTTGGTGATACCGAGGAGTCACCCGACGGTTGCAAAATCGCGATATGTGGCCTGGCACACCGCAGGAATAGCACACTGGCCGAGGTCGAAACGTCGGTCGCTCGTTGATGAATAGAGCGTCATCATTTGCTCTTGTGTGACGGATGTACTGGTTGGGTGCGTCGTACCGAGACGTCGGGTGTCGAGGAGGCATGCGCTGAGAGCGTCGGTCATATCGCGACGCGGGAAATCTGGTTGTCATTCTTGACTGTGGGGCTGGGCTGTACTCCACAGTTACCGCGCTCATCGTCGGTTGCCATTGGGTGAAAGGAGGCACATCCATAGCCTCACGTGGCAGACACAACTCGCGATGGTCAGCTGTCGAACACGACATTTCTCGGTGGGACAGTTCCTCACGAACAATCTGTCGAATGGTAGAGAAAAGGTCGAGGCCAGGATTCGTGTCCACACTGGCAACAGTTGTAACGTTAGCCAGCCCACCAAACTTGGGCGCAATTCGACGCATCTTGAGCGTTTCAAACGGTCGGCAATGCTGAATGACGTCGGACACAGAACTGAGGCTTTCTTTTCCAATTAGAAAATTATACACGTCCTCAGCAATCCCCTTCAGCAGATGCCCAACTTTGTCCTCTTCCGACATGGTAGCACAGACCACCTTGCACAGCCTTAACACTTCTTCTATGTAAGTGGTGCATGTCTCACCTGGTAGCTGTGCCCGTTGCGACAGTGTTTGCTCAGCCCGCTTCTTTCTAGCAACCGAGTCGCCGAAACACGCCCTGAGCTCTTCAACAAAAAGATCCCACGTCGTGAGTGCGTCCTCGTAGTTCTCGTACCATACCAGTGCGGTGTCGGTCAGGGAGAACACTACGTTGGCTAGCATAGCGGCTGCATCCTAACCGTTGGACTTGCCCACACGTTTGTACTTGGTGAGCCAGGCGTCGACATCTTCTTCGGCTTTTCCTCCGAAGGGTGGTGGAACTCGGTAGTATGGAAGCGGGCCAAATGGTTCCATCCTGGAAACGCCTGCTTCTACGCGCATGTCGAAGTCACTCACGGCAGATGGTGGGAGACCGGCAAGTCGACGGCTTCGTCGAAGCTGTGGCAGTGATCGTTCCGTAGTTGAAGCGCTTACCCAGCTCCTCCACCACTCTGTTACGTTTGAAAGAGACTGGTAGACGTTGAAAGAGGCCGTTTATTAGGTCGCGAGGGGCAGCTCAGAAGCGGCCGACTGGTTAACGATCCTCCTGATCCTCTTCTTCTTCTCTCGCTCTGGGCGACAAGTGCATTCACCGTATACGCTTCTTTTTCTTCGTGCATGTACGCAACAATATTGTAAAAATAGTTAGACACACGTGACAGAAGTTGATGATCCACACATATTGGACATGGACACTGGCACTCAGCGGCAAGGCGGGCCAGCATCACTGAAACATTTTCTTCATTCTTGGCAGGACACAGTGACAAGCCTGGGAGTTAATCGCTGTTTTCGTCAAGCGCTGACATCATAGACGCTCTTCGGTGCATACGGCTCCCGAATCCCTGGGCACGCTCGTTCTTGGACCTCCATCACTGCAACCTGGTCCGCTTGGTGTCGGTCGTTGTGTGCCGCTAGCAACGTACAAAAAGCCTGCATTCCTGGCTCGGCATTGCAGTCAGTGGCAAGGCGAGCGAGCGTCACTGAAACATGTTCTTCGCTCGTGGCAGGTGGGTCCCTAAACTACACCTAGCATTTAGTGATTTGTTTATTGCGGCTGACTGCACTGCAATGTCTTCCGTGGTGCCCAGCCGCGGTGGTCTAGTGGCTAAGGTACTCGGCTGCTGACCCGCAGGTCGCGGGTTCAAATCCCGGCTGCGGCGGCTGCATTTCCGATGGAGGCGGAAATGTCGTAGGCCCGTGTGCTCAGATTTGGGTGCACGTTAAAGAACCCCAGGTGGTCAAAATTTCCGGAGCCCTCCACTACGGCGTCTCTCATAATCATATGGTGGTTTTGGGACGTTAAACCCCACAAATCAGTCAATCAATCAATCAAGCAATGTCTTCCGTGTGTTCATCTTGTACCAAGCCCGTCGAAGGCAAATTCCTGGTGTGCTCTAGTTGTAAAGGAAGCTTTCACCTAGAAAAAACCGTTCCGCGATCAAAGACAGTGCTTATATCAAAATGTCTACGGTTAAGCGTAAAACGGGGGCCTGTCAGATGTGCAAGTCTGGCATGGGTTCGGGTGATAGCAATGGTTCACTTGTTCCCCAGTTATATTTTGTTAACACCAAATTGGACCAGCTGACTAGCACTGTTGAGATGCTTGTGTCGAAAGTTGAGGAACTCTTTTAAAGAAACCTGTGAAAAGATGGCTGGCACTGTGACAGAAATTCAAACGTCTATTGACTTCCTGTCGGGAAAGTACGATTTCATGCTCTCTAATATGACTTGTAACCAAGCCAAAACCTCTCATCTAAGATCTCAAATGGAATCTGTTTCCGTTACAGTTGCCCATCAAGTTGAAGCTCTTGACAGAACGGCAGTGCAAATAAATGAACTAGAGCAATAGGGCAGACGTTGTAACATTGAAGTCTATGGTCTTCCTTCTAAACCAGGTGACAACCTGAGGTCCTTCATTAGTGACTCAGCTGGACATTTGAACCTAGTAAACTTTCAAGAAGATGAAAATGCAAGGTACATTGTTTGCTAACCCACGATAAATCTACACGCATCCCACCCAATCTTGTGCAAGCACAGAACACTTCAGTAAAAGAAAAATTGGCTTTGAGCTTGAAATGGCCTTCGTGATCTTGCCCAGTCTGATAACATTTCTCGTTTGTTCATTAATGAAAACTTGAAACGAATGAACCAAGAACCCTCCCGATTGACCCGCTCGAAAGAAAAAGAAAAATGTTGTAACTTCGTGTGGACGAGGGGCGGAAAGGTGCCAGCAAGAAAAGCTGAAGGAGCACCTACCATTCGCATCGAAAAACTGTCGGATTTGAATAAGCTGGCCTAAACATGGCGGATATAGAAAGTATCACCTGCACCGACTTCGCGAATGCAGTGAAATTCCTTTCTGGTGCCTCATCCGATGACTTCAAAGTAGCGCATGTCAGTATTCGTAGTCTTCGGAAACATCGAAATCAGTTCTGTGCCATCACTTAATCACCTCGCCTAACTTTCGATGCTTTCGTCCTTACTGAAATCAACATTTCATCCGAACAATTCTCACAGTTTGCTCTGCAGGGTTACCAAGCCTTTTCATACACACGCCCAACAAGAAAAGAAGGAAGCATTGCCGTTTTCATAAGCATCAGATGGGCAGTTTCGCAGCTATCCTATTCCTTTTCACAAGCCGAAGTGTTAGCAGTGCGCTGGAACACACCCGCCCGCTTTTTCGGTGACTCTCTTATTGGTGTACTGGCCTCTCAGTTTCAATACGCGCCTTTTTTTATCTGAACTTGAGTCCACACTATCATCCTTATCAATAGAAGAGCATGTGTGCATCATTGGAGACGTCAACATTGACCTTTTGCGTCCCACTGTAGGCCTCGTTGCTGATTATCTAGCCCGCCTTTCTAAATCGGGCTTAGAGTGCGGAATAAATCAAGCGACTCGAGAGGAATGTTCGGCTGGCAAGCCAATCGTGTCGTGCATTGACCACGTTTTCGTGCGTGCGCAGAACCTGCTCACAAAAACCGCAATAGTATAGACGAAGATAGCTGACCATTACTTTGTTTGCGGCTCAATCAGCTGTCCACATATGAGGAAGATGCCAACGAATACAAAAAAAACTAATTTAGGTGCTAGATCCGAAAAAATTGATAATCTGGTAGCTCATTATGAGTGGAATTCTTTTTAGGGCGAAGCTCCTTAGGGCGTGGGCTGTGCATCCCCTGTAGCCTGTATGTAGCCACCTCTAGTTTAGTTCTTGCAGTGTTAACTAGATGGCGGTACCGTCCCCTGTATGTAACCACCTCTAGTTTAGTTCTTGCAGTGTTCACTAGATGGCGGTACCGTCTCCTGTATGGGAAAGTACGATTTCATGCTCTCTAATATGACTTGTAACCAAGCCAAAACCTCTCATCTAAGATCTCAAATGGAATCTGTTTCCGTTACAGTTATCTCGTGCGCCGACACCCAGGCCTGCCGCCAGGCGTCACTGCCGGCGCTACGTACTAAGGTCGGACGGAGGTCGGACGAGGTCGACGGTCGAGGTCGGACGTGTTTTTGGAGAGCTCCGGAATGACAGCTACAGATAAGTGTTTTTGCATGTTTCCAGCTTGCCTCTGTATGTAGCGTTATGAGAACGTAAGGCGCTAGCGTAAAGCTTGATTAGGTCTAGTACGGTGTACGGTTTTTTTTTTTAGTATTCTGTACTGTGTCTTTTTTTTCTCCAGCCACCACGTGGCTGAGGCCTGCGCGTAGACCGACCACGTGCATGCGCAGGTGCTGTGAAGTGTAGCGTATTTATTTATTATTGTGGTTCTTTTTGGCTTAGACCAGTGTATTTTAGTACAGTTTTTTAACACGTGGGCATTGGTAAACTGAGCTAGCCACGGTCAAAAAGACCGTAAAGTGTTCAGAGTGCGGGATAGGGTTGAAGGTGGAAATTAGTGCGGAAGAGAAAGCAGAAGATGACGCCAAGTGTAGACAGTGCGAGATCGAGGAGAAAATGAAAAATATGATGGCGGTCCAGAGTGGGCTCATGGAGAAAATCGCAGAGCTGGAGAATGCATTGGCGAAGGAGCGAGAGAAAACGTCAGCCATGGAGGAAAGGCTCCGGGCAGCCGAGAAGGGCCTATCGAAGGTCGTGAAGGGGAACGAAGACGCAGGTGACGGCGGAAGCATTATGGCGACGACCCACCGTGCGGGAGAGATGAGGGAAACAGGCATGACAAAGGCAGATACATTGGCCACAGGGCCCAGCTACCGGGAAGTAGTTTTGAGGGAGGGAGGGAGCAAACCAGCAGCCGTGACTCACGCTAGTCACCTAGTCAGCAGCCAGGTGCAGGTTTCAGAAGGAATGTCTGAACAGGTCATCATCGCCGGTGACTCAAATTTAGTCCGATGCGCAGCGGCAATCAAAGAAAGGGTGAAGGGCGACAAGAGAGTTGCGATAGGGACGTTCCCAGGACAAACGCTGGGGACAGTAATGAGTCAAGCGGGTGAAAAACTCGCAGCTAAAGCTAACAATCGCAACCTCGTTGTAATTGCGGGAGGGTTAAATGACGTCCTAAAAAAAGAATCGTCAGGACTAGCGACGACCTTGGCGAAAGGGGTGGATGACATGCGCACCGTGTCCCCCCAGGTGCAAATTGTAGTATGCACAGTACCGGAAGTACCAGTACGCAACATCAACCTGCAAAGAGCGGTAGTCGACGCAAACAAAGAGATATGGCGAATTAGTCGAGAGAAGGGTTTCGAGGTAGTGGATTTAAACAGGGAAGTGCACAGGTGGGGTGGATTCCAAAGAGACAGGATTCATTTCGATGAGAGGCTTGGACACGAGGTGGGCTGGCGACTGGCAGGACGCGCAGTAGCTTTTTTGGGGGGCTCACGGGCCCTTCGGAGTCCGGGGTAGCTCGTAACGGGGAAAACAAACAGGAGGACGCTTTGACAGGTAGAATTGCGAAAAAACCAGAAAAAAGGTAAAAGAAAAAGGAAAAAGGCGCGTGTCGCAATTAGTTACATAAACATGCAGGGTGGCAGAAAGAAGGCAAAATGGTTAGAGATTGAGGAGCAGTTAAACAAAGAACAGATAGGCGTGTATGCGGTTACAGAAACACACCTTAGAGACTTGGAAGAGCCACCACATATTAAAAATTATGTTTGGGAAGGGTGTAACAGGACCATATCGGAAAGGAAAGGTGGGGGTGTAGGAATGCTAATTCACCGCGGAGCCAAATGGGTTAGAGTGAAACAGACGTGTTCAGAGCACCTCTGGGTTCTGGGCACAGTAGGTGGAAAGGAAACGTGGCTAGGGGTAGCCTACTTGTGGACGGGGAATAACTGCAGAGAAAAGAATCAGGAGATAGTGGATTGCATGAGTGCGGATATTAAGGAATTTGGTAATGGGGCCGAAATCATCCTTCTAGGGGACATGAATGCCCACATACATGACCTTGACGGATATTCAGACACCAATGGGAAGTTATTACTAGATCTTTGCGAGCAACATAGTCTGGAGATAGTTAACACAGGGCCTAAATGTGACGGCCAGATCACATGGGAAGTCGGAAACAAGCAATCAAGCATTGATTATTGTCTCATGACTGAAGGAATTTACCACAAACTGACAGAAATGAGGATAGACGAGGAAGGCATTAACAGCTTGGGTAGTGATCATAAACGAATAACATTACAAATGGGATACGAAACTAAAAATACGAGCATGGAATCAAAGTCTGGCAGCTCGTATTTAAATGACAAACAAATAATAAATATAGCCGCAAGAGTCGAGAAAGAAGTAGGCGAAATACCAGGCAAGGACTGGGAGTATAGGGAGCTGTTACATCTAATGACGAAGGAGATAGGGAAAGAGAAGAAAACCGTTTGCTGGAAAGGAAAAAGGAAGCCAAAAAGTTGGTGGAACAAGGAAATCCGGGAGGCGATCGAGAAGCGACGCGAAGCATCACGGGAGCATAGAAAGGCAAAAAAGGAGAAGCGGCCGCAGGACGAAGTAAAAAAAATATGGGAAATATATTTGGAGAAAAAATCCCTTGTACAGAAATTGGTAGAGGCAAAAATTAAAGGTGAAAGTGAACGCTGGATGACAGAGATACACGAAAAAAAGGAGGCCGCGCCTAGGATTTTTTGGAGCCACATAAAGGCGCTAGGTAGGAAGTCTGTCACAACGCAACAACATATTCTAGATGAAGGAGGAAATCAATTGGAAGGGTACGAAGCGCTAGGTTACATCCAAAAGGTAACAGCCGATTCGTTTCAAAAGAGCGTCCAGGGGATCTCCCCAGTGAGTAAAAGTGTGGCGGAGAAAGCAACAGAGGAAGAGCTAGTACTAGATAATTTCAACTGGAAAAAGGCCGAAGGAAAAATTCCAAAGCGCACTGCCGCGGGTTTAGATGGGATTCCCGTTAGCCTCATTAACGAACTAGGACATAACACTAAAGAAGCATTGTTAAAAGCAGTAGAAAAAAGCTTAAAGGACGGACAAATACCGGACAGTTGGCGACAAAGTAGAATGAACTTAATCTATAAAGGCAAGGGAGAAAAGGACAAGATTCGCTCGTATAGACCACTAACCATTACATCGGTACTATACAGGTTGGCGATGCAAGCAGTAAAAATGAAAATAGAAACATGGGCCGAACATAACGATATTTTGGGAGAACTTCAGAACGGATTTCGAGTCGACAGGCGGTTAGACGATAACCTGTTTGTTCTCACTCAGTGTATAGAAATATCTAAAATAGAGAATAGACCCTTGTACGTGGCTTTTCTAGACATCACTGGGGCATACGACAACGTTAATCAGGAAATTTTGTGGGATATATTGAAAGGAATGGGCATGGGCGACGACTGTATACAGCTTTTGAGGGAGATATACCGAGAAAATACAGTTTGCATAGAGTGGGAAGGAATGCGTAGCAAAGAGAACGTGGAGGTTAGCAGGGGTCTGAGACAGGGATGTCCTTTGTCCCCACTGTTATTCATGCTGTACATGGTGAGTATGGAAAAAGCGCTAGAAGGTAGCAACATTGGTTTTAATCTGCCACACAAACAGGGCGGCATGATGATTGAGCAGAAGCTTCCAGGTTTATTTTATGCGGACGATATCGTCTTATTTGCGGACAGTCGAGATGATATACAGCAGCTGGCGAATATATGCGGAAGGGAAGGTGAAGCTCTTGGACTAGGATTCAGTGTAACGAAGTGTGGTTTGATGGTATTCAATGATCCCTGTGATCAGACGGTGTCCATACAAGGCCAAGAAATACCGAGGGTAAGTGAATACAAGTACCTTGGAGTATGGGTAAATGAGAGTGATAGATACATGGAGGTACAGGAAAAAGCCTCGGCAGCAAAAGGAAAGAGGAATGCGGCAATAATGAAGCACAGAGCGTTGTGGGGATACAATAGGTATGAGGTGCTTCGAGGTCTGTGGAAGGGTGTAATGGTTCCAGGGCTTACTTTTGGGAACTCAGTGGTGTGCATGAGGGCAGAGGTGCAATCGGGAATGGATGTAAATCAAAGGACTGTGGGACGCCTCGCGTTGGGTGCTCACGGGAAGACGACAAACGAGGCTGTAAAGGGCGATATGGGGTGGGCAGGTTTTGAGGCGAGGGAAGCGCAGAGCAAAATAAGGTTCGAAGAAAGGCTAAGAAATATGAAGGAGAGTAGATGGGCAGAGAAGGTGTTCCGTTATTTGTATAGGAAGAGCGTGGACACACAGTGGAGAAAAAGAACTAGAAGACTCACTAGTAAATATACGGCTGGTATTGTGAGCCATATGTCAACAAAGAGCGTTAAGGGAAAAGTCAGGGAGGCGGAGAGGATTTACTGGATGGCAGCTATGGAGAAAAAACCGGCTTTGAGTAACTACCGAAAGGGCAAAAATGAAATAAGGAGGGAGGCATTTTACGATAATTCAAGGGGAAGCGCTTTACTGTTTGAAGCGAGATCGGGTTGCCTTAGAACGCGTAGTTATAAAGCAAGATTCAGTAAAGAAGAAGAACAATGCACATGCTGCGGGAAAGATAAGGAAACGGCGGAACATGTTCTGATTGAGTGTGGAGATATCCACCCAGGTGTACGTTTGGGCACGAACCTACAGGAAGCCTTGGGTTTTAGGGACAACAATGGAAAGCTGAACACACCCGCGATTGAAATAAGTAAGAGACGGTTAGAGTATTGGTGGCAGAAAATTAGAGAGAAAGGACAAAAATAAATATTGGAAAAATAAAATATGGACAGTGTGCCGTAAATGGCAGAGAACTTAAGCTGAAAATTTACCTTTTTTCCATTAAGATAGAATTTATCGAAGTAGAGGCATTAGGCCAACATAAAAAAAGGGAAAAAAGTTTTTTTTTTGTCGAGCCTGGTGGCATACTTGTCACCACCCCGTTATAAAGGGGACGCTCATAGCATCCATCCATCCATCCATCCATGTAGCCACCTCTCGTTTAGTTCTTGTAGTGTTTACTAGATGGTGGTACTTGTAGCTCATGATGAAAAGATGAAAGATGTTATAAACTAGAAAGCGGTACTTGTAGTTGATGAAATACGCGAGATCTTATAAAATAGGAATGATGTCACAAATGGCGCGTCTCATTGGTTGAAGGCAATCGTTCGATTTAGTGCGGCGACGTACGCTAGGGGGAGCGATGTAATAAAATCGAGTGGGCAAAATGTACAGAGGATTCATGGTTTACCAGGTTTACCTACGGAGCTTCGCCCACTCATCATAATTCACTTCGTGGATGTGGCGGAATTTTTGTCAATAACGACTCCTAGTGATCTCTACACTAAAGGTATAGAAGCGTTCATAAGCTTAAAAGGAAGTGCGATGGGAATAATACTCATTAAAAAGGTAAATTGAATAATAAATGAACGTCAACACATTTACTCGCTGCAATAAAATAAAAGGCTTTGGTTTGGACACAATGTAAGCGTTATTCAAACGGTTCCGACTTGCGAGCCAAATTAAAGAAAAGCAGAAACAAGGTTAATGCTCTGATTCGCTCGGCTAAACGAACCCATTTCCGAGCCAAATTTAAGGATGCCAGTAACAAAAGCAAAAAACCTAGGCGTTAATTGACACCTTTAGAGGCGCAAACACATGCATCGATATTTTGAATAACTTTTTTTCGTGTCAAGCCAATAACGCACAGGAGATTGCTGATGAATTGAACAACTTTTCCTCCAGAACAATTAAAAACACAAATTCCCAGGTGCCACGCCGCGGTGGTTTAGTGGCTAAGGTACTCGGCAGCTGACCCGCATGGCGCGTGTTCGAATCCCGGCTGTGGCGGCTGTATTTCCGATGGAGGCGGAAATGTTGTAGGCCCGTGTACTCAGATTTGGGTGCACGTTAAAGAACCTTCCACCGAAAACGAGAAAACCGCAAGTGGACATGGAGGAGCCCTAATGGCGAAAATAAGAACGAAAAAGACTTTCTAATGACTGCACACCAAGGAATCGTGCAGGATGTGGAATTGGTTGGCAAGGTACGATGCAGTGACCATAGAATAGCACGGTCTCGAATTCACCTAGACTTGAAGAAGGAACGACAGAAACTGATACGCAAGAAGCCAATAAATCAGCTAGCACTGAGAGGGAAAGTACAGGAATTCAGAGTGTCGCTGCAGAACAGGTACTCGGCTCTTAGTGAGGAAACCAACCTTAGCGTAGATACAATTAATGATAATCTGACGAGTATCATTACGGAGTGCGCAGTGGAAGTTGGAGGCAGGGTAGTTAGACAGGACACTGGCAAGCTTTCCCAGGAAACCAAGAACCTAATTAAGAAGCGTCAAATCATGAAAGTGTCAAGTACAACAGACAAAATAGAACTGGCAGAGCTTTCGAAGTTAATTAATAGACGTAAGGTATGCGATGTAAGAAGGTATAACATGGAGAGAATTGAACACGCTCTGAAAAACGGAGGAAGTGTCATAGCATTGAAGAGGAAACTTGGGATAGGCAAAAGTCAGATGTACGCACTAAGGGACAAAGAAGGCAAAATAACTACCAATATAGATAGGATAGTTAAAATAGCGGAGGAGTTTTACAGAGATCTGTACTGTAGCCGAGACAACCACGACCTTAATACTATAAGAACTAGCAGTAACCCAGATTACACCCCACCAGTAATGATAGAAGAAGTCAGAAAATCTTTGGAGAGCATGCAAAGGGGCAAAGCTGCTGATGAGGATCAGGTAACATCAGATCTGCTGAAATATGGAGGACAGATTGTGTTAGAAAAACTAGCCACCCTGTTTACGAGGTGTCTCCTGACGGGAAGAGTACCAGAGTCTTGGAAGAACGCTAACATCATCTTAATACATAAGAAAGGAGATGACAAGGACTTGAAGAATTACAGGCCGATCAGCTTGCTCTCTGTAGTACACAAGCTATTTACAAAGGTAATTGCTAACAGAGTAAAGAAAACATTAGAATGCAATCAACCAAAGGAACAAGCAGGATTTCGAACAGGCTACTCAACAATTGACCACATTCATACTATCAATCAGGTAATAGAGAAATGCTCAGAGTATAACAAACCACTATACATAGCCTTCATAGATTACGAGAAGGCGTTTGATTCAGTAGAAATGTCAGCCGTCATGCAAAAATTGCGGAATCAGGGCGTAGATGAAGTATATATAAACATTCTGGAAGAAATCTACAGGGGATTAACTGCTACCATAGTGCTTCATAAAGAAAGCAACAGAATACCAATCAAGAAGGGTGTAAGGCAGGGGGACACAATTTCCCCAATGCTATTTACCGCGTGCTTACAGGAAGTTTTCAGAAGCCTAGAATGGGAACAGTTAGGGATAAGAGTCAATGGAGAATACCTTAGTAACCTGCGCTTCGCCGATGACATTGCATTGCTGAGTAACTCGGGGGACGAATTGCAACTCATGATTACGGAGTTAGACAAGGAGAGCAGAAAGGTGGGTCTTAAAATTAATCTGCAGAAAACGAAAGTAATGTACAACAACCTCGGCACGGAGCAGCGCTTCGAGATAGGTAATAGTGCACTTGAAGTTGTAAAAGACTATGTCTACTTAGGGCAGGTAATAACCGCAGAGCCGAACCACGAGATTGAAGTAACTAGAAGAATAAGAATGGGGTGGAGCACATTCGGCAAGCACTCCCAAATTATGACAGGTAGATTGCCACTATCCCTCAAGAGGAAGGTATATAACAGCTGTATCTTGCCGGTACTTAGCTACGGAGCAGAAACCTGGAGACTTACAAAGAGGGTTCAGCTTAAATTGAGGACGACGCAGTGAGCAATGGAAAGAAAAATGGTAGGTGTAACCTTAAGAGACAAGAAGAGAGCAGAGTGGATTAGGGAACAAACGGGGGTTAAGGATATCATAGCTGAAATCAAGAAGAAGAAATGGACATGGGCAGGGCATGTAGCGCGTAGACAGGATAACCGCTGGTGATTAAGGGTAACTGACTGGATTCCCAGAGAAGGGAAGCGGGTTAGGGGGAGACAGAAGATTAGGTGGGCAGATGAGGTTAAGAAGTTTGCGGGTATAAATTGGCAGCAGCAAGCACAGGACCGGGTTAACTGGTGGAACATGGGAGAGGCCTTTGTCCTGCAGTGGACGTAGTCAGGCTGATGATGATGATGATGATGATGATCAAAGAATCCCAGGTGGTCTAAATTTCCGGAGTCCTCCCCTACGGCGTCTCTCATAATCATATAGCGGTTTTAGGACGTTAAACCCCACATATCAATCAATCAATCAATCAAACCAATCAAATTTCCAGGTAGGCCCGTGCACTCTACGTCACAGTGTTAGTGAATCGGCTTATCTACCTTCAATCTATATGCGGCCACGCAGCGCAGAAATCAAAGGCCTTCCTGCTTTGTTATAGATATCGGCCATCATCACCACCTGCTGCCCGTGCGTCGTGCTGCTCTTGCCTGGAAGGTGATAGGAAACGGGCCATCGTCTCGGCTGTCTGACGTCACAGACCAAGAAGAGCTAAGTGCTGTCGCAGCGCCACCGCTTCGCATAAAAGGACTGCTCGCCCCTGACCCTCCGGGATATGCGGCCATGCAGCGCAGAAATCAAACGCCTTCCTGCTTTGTTATGGGTACGCACTAGAACCCTAGTTGTTTTTGTTTTATTATTTTTTACCCTTTTCTGTGGCTGCTGATTCCCCACTGTTGTATTTTGCCTTACACTCCTGGTCTCTTGTGTCATGGGGGTTGACATTGCAACCTACAGGGTTCGTATCGGAAGCTTTAGAAACTGCTGCAGAAAAAAGATAGCGGATGCTGAACGCCCTTATGCAGAGTCCCGCCTTCTGTGTGTCTTGTACCCCAAACCCTCTCTAGCACTTTTAATCTGCCTAACGTTGCTTTTGCTCTGTGCTGGGGATATTGAAGCCAATCCAGGCCCCAGAGTAGATGATGTGTATGCTCTACTGAAAGAATGCATTGAAACTAACAAAAAAAATTTTGACGCCATTACAGCAACCTCAAACGAAATTCAACGGGATGTTGCTGACATTAGGTCCCGAGTTTGCGCAGTTGAACAAAATCTACCTATAGTACCTGAAATAGGCATGGGCGTCAAAGCAGTGAATGACACATTTGAGAAATTTAAAATGACTTTGTCGCGGACGAATGGTGACCTTGAAGGTGTTGTCGATGACTTAAATAATCGTTCACGAAGAAATAACTTGCTAATTAAAGGTTTAGTGGAAGAGGTGAAAGAGGATTATGAGGCTAGCGAAAAATTAGTCAGGGATTTCTGTTTTACGAAACTAAAAATAAACTTGCAACCCGGTGACATTGAACGGGTGCATCGAATTGGGCAGCCTCGTCCTGATTTTACGCGCCCACTGATAATTAAGTTCTTAAATTTCAAGACGAAGGATTCCCTTCTTCGAAATGTGCATAAACTCAAAAACACTGAATCTAAAGTCTGGCTCGAGGAAGATTTTTCCCCTAAAATACAGTTTGCAAGGAAAATGCTTCGCGATTTCGCTAAACAGAACAAAGAGAAGGATGAACGCTACAGCATACGGTATAACAAACTGAAGCTCAAAGTACACATATACCACTATGACGCGGTTTCCGCAAGAGTAGTTCAGGCAGACCCTCCGAAAATTCCCATCACGGATTGACAAGCTGTTCGATTTAAGCCTAGAAAAACAAAAGTTCAAAACCTATCTATTCTTCTCGCTAACTTCCGTAGCATTATACATAAAGTTGACTTGTTGCTTTCAGTAGGTCACGCATGCTCCGCTGATATAATTCTAGGCACTGAAACATGGCTCCGTGAAGACATACGCAATTGTGAACTATCACTTCCAGATTATTTCATGGTCTTCTGTAAAGATAGAACTTTGTCTCGGGGCGGTGGCGTCTTAATAGCTGTAAGAAACTCTTATCAACCCTCCCTTGTTACTATTGATACCACTCTCGAGCTACTCTGCGTGAAAACCCAATTTGAAGGCTGCACTTGTGTTATCGGGGTCTGCTATCGGCCACCTGACAGCAAACCAGCTTTTGTTGACCGCCTAACCCTTGTACTAGAGTTAATTTTTAACAAATTTCCTCAGTGTGTCTTGCTGCTTGGCGGTGATTTCGATTACCCCTCCATTAACTGGGTCACACCATCATCGCTATCAATATATGTCGGACTTGAAATATCTCGCTTCCTTCGTACCTTAAAACTATTTCACCTAACTCAAATGGTAACTGCACCGACGCGCGGCCATCACATCCTCGACTTAATTTTTACAAACAATCCGACAAACGTTGTAGTCCAAGTCTTTGATGAAATTAGTGACCACAGAGTAGTACACTGTTCCCACCCACTGCCTCTCCTTAACAAGAAAATAAAGCCTAAACGCATACTAAATTACAAAAAGCAGATATTGAAAAAATAATTGCATGTTAACCGAGTTTTTGTGTTCTTTTCTGAACAAATTTAGCTATCACACAACAAATGAAAACTGGATAATATATCGGGACTTCCTTAAAAAAATGGAAAATACGTGCATTCCTGTGGTTTCCTTCACATCACAAACAAGTGCTCCCTGGTTTTCAAAGAAGGTTAAAAGTTGCCTAAACAAAAAGAAAAGAGCGTACAAAAGGCTTCGCAAATTAACAGTCACCGCACTTGGAATAGGTATAAAGAACTAGCTCGGGAGTCAGAAAAAGCTAATAAAGAAGCTAAGGATTATTATTTTAATGATACACTGCCGAATCTGTTAAAATCTGATCCGAAAAAGTTTTGGCGAGTTCTTAACCCTAAGAATACGGACACTATAATAACATTAAAAGACGCAAATGGGTCGATTGTACCCACCTATGAATGTGCTGAGGTTTTAAACAATGTCTTTAGCGAAGTTTTTGCAGACGAACCACCTCATGACGAGTCCTGTTCCGTCACTCCTATTCCAATTACTTGCCTAAGCGAGCCCTTTATCGTAACGGAAGGTGTATCGCGTGCAATTGCTAGACTTCCGCTTCAGTCCAGCCCTGGACCTGATGGCATCAGCTCAAAACTACTGAAATTAACTAGTCACGTATCATCGTTTTTATTGTCCTTAATTTTTCAGGAATCGCTTGATTCTGGGTGCGTCCCTGACGATTGGAAATCTGGTCACGTTATACCCATTTATAAATCTGGTGATCCCTCAAGTCCAAAAAACTACCGCCCGATTTCACTCACATCAGTTTGTTGTAAACTCCTCGAACATATTATTTACTCCCACATAATGAGACATCTTAATACTAATAAAGTGTTATTCGAAAATCAACATGGGTTCAGGTACAAGCGGTCTTGCCAGACACAGTTATTTGAATTATCTACGGATTTACATGACTCTTTGCACAAATCGGTTTACACAGATGCTGTATTTATCGAATTTTCTAAAGCCTTCAACCGTGTTCCCCACATACGGCTCATCCAAAAAATAAACTGCCTAAAGTTAGACATAAAAACTACCCGCTGGATTCATGAATTTCTATCTGGTCGCTCTCAAAAAGTAAATATAAATAATAATCTTTCCAGTTCCTGTGTCGTTAGGTCAGGAGTACCTCAGCGATCAGTTTTAGGGCCTTTATTATTCCTGATATATATTAATGACATTGCGAACAATATAAATTCAACAATTCGACTGTTTGCCGATTACTGTATAATTTATAGACAGATCACATGCACTGGTGACGTAGCTATTTTGCAAAGCGATCTAAATACCCTGGCTAAATGGTGCCACACGTGGAAAATGGAAATTAATACTAATAAAACAAAGGTCATGTCATTTTCTTCGAATCCAAATACTCCATTAAATCGATACATGTTATGCAGTTTGGATATTAAACGAACCTTTTCTTTCAAGTATCTAGGCATGATAATTACTCCTGATTTAAACTGGGCCATGCATATTGAACACGTAACAAACAAGGCACTAAAGAGCTTGGCTTTCTGAAGCGCCGTTTATATCTCGCAAACCATGAAACTAGACTTCGCGCATACGCTTCCCTCATCCGTGCAACCCTCGATTATGCTTCAATTATTTGGAACCCTCACACAGCTATACTGTCCGACTGAATTGAATCTATTCAAAACAAGGCTGCCCGCTTCATTTTGCACTCGTACTCGCCATACCAAAGTGTCTCAGCATTAAAACAGATTCTTAATCTTCCAGAACTTAACACTCGTCGTAAATTCTTCCGCATGACCTGTTCTCACTCTCTGTATCATGGTATTACACCTTTTTCATGCGCTCATATTTTTCCGGCCCATTATGTGTCGAATCGCACTTTACATGCTCGTAAAGTGTCGTCTATATTTGCAAGGACCAAAAAGTACCAAAATTCCCCTTTTGTGTTATCTGTAACCGAGTGGAACGAGCTTCCCAGCGAGATTGCGATGATAAATGATCCGTCTGCATTCCAATCAGGGCTGCGTACATTTCTTGATGTGTAATATGTCTACTGCTACTATATCTGACCCTGTTGTTATATCTCGTGCACCAGCGAAACGATGAAGAACTAGTGCCATGCAGATTCCTGAAATTGAAATGTACTGGAGATGTGAAATGAGCCATGTGTTACATCCTTGTCGTAAAATGTACCTTTTACCTAGTTATGTCTGATCGCTGTGTTCGTTACTTTTATATGAATTGATGTATACCTTGTTTTTAACAGTATTCCCCCCTATGTAATGCCTCTCGAGGCCTTTAGGGTATTTAATTAAAAAAATCTCACAAGAGGACTTACGATCTATAATTTTCAGTTTGAAGAGTAAAAAATCGGCTGGTATTGATGGTGTTTCTATAACTGACTTGCGCCGTACATTTGAATACACCCATGAAGTTCTGCTCGCACTACTAGATAGCGTTATTTCTAGTGAAGAAATTCCCATAAACTTGAAAACATCAATAGTTATACCTCTACACAAAAGCGGTGCGCATGATAAACCTGAAGATTATCGTCCGATATGAATTCTGCCTTCTAACGCACAAATACTATAAATATATTTGTTGTTAACGATGACAAGCTTTCTCTATAATCACAACATTTTATCGCCTTGCCAGTATGGTTTTCGACCGGGGAAATGCACTCAGACGCTGTTGGAAGACTTCTCTGATCAGTTGAACGAGGCGTTCGATAACAACAAAGTTGCCCGTGCGCTCCTTCTTGACTGCAGCAAGGCTTTCGATAGTGTCCGTCATACCTTGTTATAGCATAAACTTTTTCAGTTAAGGTTTAGGGGTGCTTTCTGGTCTTTGTTGGCTAACTTCCTCCAAGGCAGGCGTCAACTTGTATCCGTTGAACAATCTCACAGCGCGTTCCAAATAATCAAAACCGGCGTTTCACAGGGATCAATTCTTAGTCCGCTGCTATTCAATAATTTTGTAAATGACCTTCACAGCGTGATACCGGTTTCTCTATATCAATACGCCGACGACACTGTGATCGTGACGACTGCAAACAACTTCTATGAGGCGATTACACTTCTTCACTCAGCTGCCACTAAAGCCATAGGTTGGTTTCGAGAGAACCTTATTAATATAAATGTGGCTAAGACAAATCTAATCTGCCTCCATAATCTATTAAAGAAAGTTACCATTGACTACTCTGTCATTTTGCATTGTTCTAACTGTTCATCCTGCTCTTGTAGGCCATTACAGTATTCATCTGTTGTGAAATACCTGGGCTTACACATTGACAGCGACCTTTCCTGGAACAGTCATCTGGCCTATGTTTGCAAAAGTCTTCGCGCTGTGTCATGTCTATTATATAACATAACATACAACATGCCGTTTTCAGTACGCAAGATGATAGCACACGCTTTAGGTTACAGTATACTGCGTTACGGAATAACCATTTACGGACTGCTGTCCGATGGCACAATAGAATAAACAGAATATTGCGTTCGATTTAAAAAAATATATCTTACGACCTGAACATGAATTCTGAGAGAGACGTTTTCAAAACGCTGTTTATGCCAAACTCTAATGATCTGTTAATTCAAACGGAATTCTTGGTTCCGAATGTTACTTCTCGTTCTGTAAGACCAAAAGTACGTTACTGGAGGTCGCGGTGTTCAACAAAGCATGGAACTAGAATACGAGCCCATTATGTCCCAACCTATTTCAATGTACTACCCCCCAGCATTTTTCGCACAAAAACAAAATACAAATTAAAGAAACTGCTACGGCAGATCTGTCGACAATTGTAATGCATGTTGTGTGTTATTTCATATACACCCACTCGCAAGCATGACGCTGCACAATCATCCAGTGTGGTGCTTTGCTTAAGAAGCATTTGCTACAATTATGTTCTTTTTTCCTTTATACTATTACGAGGCAGTGGGCTTGGCTCCACCCCGTCGTAGAGACATCGATGAAGAAGAAGCGGATTCGGCGCGCGAGATCCTAGCTACCCTGAGGAGTCACACCTACTTGTAAATATTGCAAATAGACTCCTTTCTATTTTCCGTGTATTTGTAACCCCCGTAACAAATTGGTGGACGTGCTGGGTAACGAAGCGCACTACAACGGAGCTCTGCAGTGGTCGTCAAATCGGAGTTTCCGTGATGGAACACGTGACTGATCCCACGGCCACCTCTCTATCGGCCTCGGGAATGCCTGCATCATCTACGGCAACGCCTCCACCGGCCCCACCCCCAACCACGTACGTGCTGACACATCCGAAACATCCAGGAACGTTCTGCGGTACGGACGAAGTTGATGTTGACGACTGGATAGCCGACTACGAAGGTACCAGTGCGCTCAACCGGTATGACCCGACTCTCATCCTAACCAAAGTACTGTTTTATCTGAAAGGCACGGCCAAAGTCTGGTACGAGAACCATGAGGAGGAGATCGGCAGTTGGGAAACGTTCAAGGAGAAGCTTCGCGATTTATTTGGGAAGCCCATCGGTCGAAAGGCGGCTGCAAAAAAGGAGTTGTTTGTACGTGCTCAGAAGTTCGCAGAGCCGTGTATCTTGTATATACAGGACGTGCTGGCTCAATGTCGTAAAGTCGACAACGACATGTCGGAGTCGGATAAGGTTGGTCACGTCCTCAAAGGGATAGCGGATGATGCGTTCAACCTCCTAATGTGCCGGAACTGCGCGGCAGTCGAGGAAATTATTCAGGAATGCCGGCGTTTTGAACAGGCCAAAAGCAGGCGTATTTCAAGTTCTTTCACTCGACTACCGAACACCGCTGCGACGTCTTCCTGCGAATATGGACTGACCTTTTATCGGCAGTCTTCACCGGCGTCTGAAATTACGCGAATCGTTCGCAGGGAAATTGAAGCAATTACACCTGCTCTTCCCAGCAATGGCCACCTCGATCCGCAAGTACCTCAGGTTTGCTTGGTACAGTCGATTGTGCGGGAAGAACTTTACAATTTGGGTTTCGATGTCTGCATCGTTGCTCAGTCTCGACCGTTTGGCTTCCGTTCAAGGTTGCCGCCTCGCCCCAGGTCACCGCCCCAGGAACGGTCTTTTTCACGCTCTCGCAATCCGGCCGAATGGCGAACGGCGGATAATCGGCCGACCTGCTTTAACTGCAGTCGCATAGGGCACGTCGCACGGTATTGCTGCAACCATTGGTCTTCGTCCCCAACAAAGTATAACACTGCTCACCGCGCCGACAACTACCGCGTTTTACAGCCTCCTGTGCCGATCCCCGACAGCTACCGCCGCCTTCCACCCTTCGATGCCCCTAATACGCAGCACAGCCGCTCACCGTTGCCTCGACGTCATCAGTCTCGTTCGCCGCCTGCACGTCGTCTCCCTCTCCTTTACGACGTTGCCCGACCTCGCCGCTCAATTGTCATCAGGGAAACTAAGCGGTGCAGCTATTAGAGGTGAAGCGGCATCCTCGATACCGACCTTAAATTCTCTCCTTGTACTGCCAACCCGACGAAATTTGATCGACGGAGACCTTGACGGCCTGACTGTTTCTGCACTTATTGACACCAGGGCGTATATTTCTGTGATGAATGGCCGACTTCGTCGCCGCCTGAAGAAAGCTCTCACACCGGCTGCTTCTGGCATTATTCGTGTCGCCGACGGAAGAAGTCTTGCCAACCTAGGAATGGGCACAGCATGCATCACAATCGCCGATTACCCCACATCTGTTCTCTTTGCAGTTATTGAGCAGTGCCCCAATGACCTGATTCTTGGATTGGATTTCTTGTCCACGGATGCCGCGCTCATTGACTGTGCAACCGGCGTTCTCCAACTTGAACTGCTTCGACTTGGGGCTGTGCCATCCTCACCGTCACACCGATTGTGCGCTGTTGATTATGTTCAGCTGTCACCACAAGCCACCACGTTTGCGGCCTTAACGACATCACCAGCTCTTCCTGACGGTGACTACATAGTTTCTCCATAAGTGGATGTGCTCTTGGCGCGAAGTGTTGCTGTGCCGCATACCATCGTGACTATCATGAACAACTACGTTCAGCTTCCGCTTCTCAACTTTAGTAGTTCGACCCAAGTTCTCCCGCAAGGCATTTCGTTAGGCCATGTTTCCCCACATGGTGCAGTAACATCGTGGCATTAGACCCTGAAGACTACTCGTCCCCTATTGCCGCCAGCCGAGCAAACGCACCCACCGAAGAAATCACGATGATGATCGCCCCTGATCTTCTGGCCTATAGGCTGCACAACTCCACCACGTTCTGACCACATACCGAGATATTTTGACATCGATGACCACCCTTTAGGTCAAACGTCCATCGTGCGTCATCAAATACATACCGGCGATGCTAGTCGTGTAAGACGGCGACCATATCGTGTTTACCAGTCTGAACGCCAGGTCATACAACGAGAAGTCGAGAAGAGGCTCTCTAAAGGAGTCATAGAGGCCTCTTGAAGTCCATGGGCATCACCTGTTGTTTTAGTCAAAAATAAAGATGGCAGTTGGAGATTTTGCGCTGACTTCCGTGCCTTGAACAAGATAACCCGCAAAGACGTATATCTGCTGTCCCGAATCGACGACGCCCTTGACTGCCTTCATGAGGCGCGATACTTCTCATCTGTAGATCTGCGTTCACGCTATTGGCAAATTTCTGTCGAAGACTTAGACCGCGAAAAAACTGCCTTTGTCACACCGGACGGCCTTTATCAGTTCAAGGTCATGGTTTTTGGGCTGTGTTACGCCCCGGCAACGTTCGTACGCATGATGGACTCTTTCCTCCGTGGTTATAAATGGTCCATCCGCCTTTGCTACCTCGACGATGTGATTGTTTTTTCTCCAACATTTGATAGCCACCTAACTCGCCTGTCGACCATTCTAGCCGTTTTTCGTCGAGCGGGACTCTAGCTGATTTCGAAAAAGTGCAATTTTGGCCGACGAGAAATCACGGTCTTTGGTCATCGTGTAAGTGCTGCTGGCGTCCAACTAGACCCTCACAATATTAGTGCTGTCAAGAACTTTCCTCTCCCTTTTATTACCAAAGATGTTCGTTGTTTTGTGGGCTTATGCTCGTACTTCCGACGTTTTATACGCAAATTCGCTACAATTGCACGACCACTCACTGATCTGCTCAAAAAGAATGCGCCCTTCTCGTGGGGCCAAGACCAAGCAGCTGCGTTTTCCACGCTGATCCAGCTGCTCACTTCACCACCAATATTGGCTCACTTCGACCCGTCCACGACGACTGAAGTTCGCACAGACGCCAGTGCTCATGGCATCGGTGCCGTCCTGATTCAACACCAGGGATGCCAAACGCGTGTTATTGCGTATGCCAGCTGCCTTCTCTCCACATCTAAGCGAAACTATTCGATAATGGAGCGCGAGTGTCTTGCGTTGGTCTAGGCTGTAGCGAAATTTCGCCCCTTCTTGTATGGCCGGGAGTTTTCGGTTATTACGGACCAACACGCTTAGTGTTGGTTGTCGCCGCTCAAGGACCCAACTGGTCGCCTAGGTCGCTGGGCTCTTCGTCTCTAGAAGTATAACTTCGACGTAATTTATATGTCTGGCAGGTTATACCAAGATGCCGATTGTCTCTCGCGTTATCCGGTGGATCCTGCTAACCTCGCCATCCATGAGAGCGATTCTTGTGTGCTCGCCATATCCGATTTGTGCGACATCGGCACGGAGCAGCGCCGGGACGCAACCCTCAAGACGGTCATTGAGCGAGTATCTTCAGGACATTCCGACACTTCGCTCCGTCAATATATCATCCGCAACGAAATTCTGTACCATCGCAACATGAAGCCTGATGGCCCGGACCTTTTGTTGGTTATCCCCCCACACCTGCGTGCACCATTCTTTAACATTTGCATGACACTCCGACGGCAGGACACCTAAGTTTTTCACGCACCTATCACCGCGTGCGGCAACGGTTCTTTTGGCTTGCCATATAAATTTGTGCGCCGCTATTTCGCTGCTTGCGAGCGCTGCCAGCGTCGCAAACGTCCTACTCTCCTTATGGCTTGCCTGCTCCAACCTATTGACATTATCCCAGAACCACTTTTCTGTGTCGGCTTGGAGTTGCTCGAACCTTTCCCAACGTCCGTGTCAGGCAACAAATGGATCGCTGTCGCAACAGACTATGAAACCAAATATGCTATAACTTGTGCCTTGCCAAGTAGCTGCGCTACAGACGTTGCAGACTTTCTACTAAATGACGTCATTCTGCGGCATGGAGCTCCGCGCTAGCTTCTGACGGATCGTGGCCGCTGCTTCCTTGCTAAAGTTATCGACGAAATCCTCCGTAGCTGCTCTACCAAAGATCACCTTACCAGTGCCTACCATCCACAGACCAACGGTCTCACAGAGCGCCTCAACCGAACTCTTACAGACATGTTGTCCATGTACGTCTCTGCTGATCACCGAGACTGGGACGCAATGCTCCGCTACGTTAATTTGCGTACAATTCATCAAGGCAACACGACGCCGGCTATTCTCCGTTCTTTCTTCTGTATGGCCGCAACCCTGTCTTGCCCTTGGTCACACTCCTTCCTTCTGATACTACCAAACCAACGATGTATGCTCAGGACGTTGCTTCTGGAGCCCTCGTTGCTCGCCAAATCGCGCACACTGTGCTCACTGCTTCTCAGGCCTCACAAAAAGTCCGCTACCATGACTGGCACCGCGACGTTGACTACCCTGCTGACTCTCTCGTCCTACTTTGGACGTTGCATCGACGTGAAGGCTTGTGCGAGAAGCTCTTTCCACGATACACCGGGCCCTACAAAGTTCTCCGCAAGGTCACTGACGTCGACTACCTCATCACTCCCGTTGAACCACCTTCATCTTCTGCCACATCACCTACTGATGTTGTCCATGTGTCGCGACTAAAACGCTACTACACTGCCAGTCCTTATTGACTTAGTGGCATTGTGACGGCGCTTCGTCCACCGAGGGTTATATTACGAGGCAGTGGGCATGGCCCAGCCCCGTCGTAGACGCATCAATGAAGAAGAAGCGGATTCGGTCCACGAGATCCTAGCTACCCTGAGGTGTCACACCTACCTGTAAGTATTGCAAATACACTCCTTTCGATCTTCCGTGTATTTGTAATCCTTTTCACTTTCAATTGCTGTAACTATTGTATAATGCTTGTAACTATTGCTTGTATGCCCTGTTGTTTCTAATTTTATATGCACGTTGATTTTTTGTCCTATCATCCCTCTTAGGTCATGAAATACACTCTTGTAACGCGTCCATTTGCTTTGCTGTCTACCAGGCTCTGCCACTCAAGCCACCAATTGGCTTTGGCAGGCCTAGTGACATGTACTGTTTTATTTGAAGAAATAAAAGGTATTATTATTATTATTATTATTATTATATTACAAGTACGTGCACGTTACTATAAGAACAAGTGTTATTATATGACGCACAAATAACTTTATCTTCACATCTCGCACAGTCCTTCTGAAGCTGCTCTGACGAAAAAGATGGATGACAGGCATCGCAGACGCCAGCGACACAGTCTTCCGCACGGTATGTGCCCACGGCTGCACAATAAGTATGTAAAATAGTGAGTCACACATGACAGAGGATGAATACAAATGCTTATGAGAAATACGTGCCAGGTGAAATGAAAACATACGTGAGATATGACATGCTAATAATTTCATCATGATGTCATACATCGTCAAAGACTCATTTCGATCGCCGTAGTGCAACAGCTTAGAAGCGGCGGCCCTAGTCACAACTCCGCAAACCACCATGCCGCCAACAAGTCGGCGAGTCCTAAGCGAGTGACGTCGTTCAGCTCAAGCAAGCGAACGCGAGACCAAGCACGGCGCTGCACGCGGAGTGTCTGCCGCCAGCCAACTTCGAACAGGAGAGCGAGCGTACGCTTGGCCGCCGCCACACACAGCGCCGAGATGGTTTGAAGTTAGCGCCGAAGAAATCAACGGTAATGCGGCCCTTTTCCACAAACTCGAGCGTATGCAGCGCGCAAACGCGAGTCCGCCGCCGCGGCCAATGGATGGCACCCAGCTGTTTGCGACGGACTGACAGGAAAGCCAACTGTAAGGGCGACCATTTTCAGTGAGTTCCGACCCTAGCGAAGGCCCCGCCAGCCCCTGCTGGTGCACTTACAGCACGCGACATACTACAACCAAGCTCTTTACGAGAACCCGCAACGTGTTTTCGACGACTCCCAACACAGCGCCCAACATCGTCAGCACGGAGCTCATCGCGGTGGCAAAGACAGGCGAGCACTCGATGAGCGAGCGTACGGGAGGCTGACGGCAATGGCGGGCCGATTCCCAGGTGGTCGCGAAGCACAGGCAAACTGCAGAAGCCGAAGCTGACCTTCGCGATGCATTTCGTGCGTGCAATATACAACACGACCGAGCACGTTGCCGGCAAGCGCGATCCATATCGCACACGCGACAAGTAAAGTAGAATAAAGAATGATAACCTACATGCCTTAGAATCCAGCGCTGTTTTCTGCCCTGAGTCAGACTGAAATATATATTCGATAGGCCTGTTGTTTTCTCGGCCGCCATATTGGCCTTCGCAACTGTTGCTGTCGTGTGTCGGTCGTGACTATCTTGAAGCCAGAAATATACAGCGCGGCGTGGTGATGTGTCGAGACTTTCTCCAGATTTCATGGGTACAGCGAAACGCAAAAGCAGCGGGCCACGCTCATCCAAGCGCGCACACAAGCAACACGTCCTAATTTTTAGATCGTGGAATCCAGGTGGCCGAGGTCAAGCACTCCGTGCGTGACACAACGCGAACCAGCGTCAGCAAAATACGGAGAAAGACTGAGCCAGCAGAGGAGGAGAGGGAGGCCTGGTCACCTTGGCAACGCTTTTCGTGCTGCCTGCAATGTCTGGATGGTTCACCCTTTGGTTTAGAGCACCACACTTCCCTCTGTAGTTGCTCCTCAACGGTCTAGCTGTTAATCGCGTGCGCCTATTGGGCTCCGTTACTCCGTTTCGGATAATTTTACCTTAGAGCGTTGTTCTGAAAGCGGGGACTTGATCTTGGTCATTAGAACGTGCGTGAAAAGCCCAGAACGACACAATTGGTGATGTTTACGTTATGAACTATACAAAGTTATGAATACACCCTTAATTGCGACAACACACATAAAACCCGATGTTTGCACAATAACTACCATTCTATAACCTTTAAACTAGCCTCTGCTTTTAGCGACCACATTTTAGACAAATGCGTGTTTTGTTCCTTGTGATCATATCGTGTCACTTTAATATATAATCATGAATCAGAGGTTAAAAAGGGCTTTTATAGTTTTTAGAGTGTATTTTGATGTGAGTTTTGGCGTTAGTGCTTAAATGTCTATAGGTGCCTGTGAATGCCCTTTGTAAACATTGGTGCCGATGTGAAGAGTATTTAACCTCATTTTGTTTCAAGTAGACTTGGAGATTGGCATTCTTGTTACCGGGCAAAGTTGAGCCTTCGGAACTCTATAGGCTGCATCATCTCAAAAGTTTCTTTTAGCACCGTGGAGAGCCTATCACCCCTAGCAAAGCTGATTAGCCTCTCCACATGTATTCATTCGCTTTTACACGTCTGCTCGGCACCTCGCGGGCATTTGCTCGTATACACAGATAACAGAAGGTGCAACTGTGCAGCCGCAGGACGATGGAGAATGAATGCGAATCCTAGTGCAATCTGGAGGAAGTAGAGTGTAGGTAAGAAAGTCAAATGTCCTTGTGTTTTTTGTTTTGTTTGTCATATAACTTTTCAATGGCACCTCACCAGGTAAAATAATAAATTTTAGTTAGACACTAGAAGCTGTTGCGTGACCATTGAAAATCTTTGTACCCCAAGAAATTTCGATTGGTTTATTACAAGATACGAAAGCACCATGCAAGCAGGTGAGCTTGAAACGTTTGCCACTCGCTCTGGGTAGACTTCGCAAGCCAAACTCGTTTCCTGCCCGCTTCGGTATTGGATCAACTCAGACCCGGAACATCCCACTGAAGAGGCATCAAAACTTGATGCGCATGCAAGGTTACATTCACGTGGCGTGCTTAAACCAAGTTGTGCACGGAAGGCGTGGTTGTGTCGCTTCAGCACTATCATTGACTAGACTGTGTAACGCTGTCCCTCCGTCAACAACGCTCCCGTCACCATAGGTGTTGGAGCGGTGCCAAGTAAAACCCCTATGTAGTACCAAGTACCATAGTTTTCTAAAATTAACTAGAGGGCACTCTGGCGCTGCGATCATTCAGGGACCATGGGAATGATGGCCAGTACACAGATTTGCCCAGTCTTCTTACTTGTGGGCGCCAAATCGTACTTGCGGCTTTGTTTATTGCTGTGTTTTGATTTCGTTTTGAAAGAAAGATTCTACCTTCTTGAAGTTCATGACCCGACTTGGAAAGGCAAGTCTAAAAGAATAAGATGGTGAAGCACAACCACTGAACATTTGCTATATTTGTTTCGTAAAAACTGTTCTAAGCCACACGAACACACACGGAGCCAAAAGCAGACCAGAAGTACGAATATTAGACAAGTGTGTACTACCCATCCTTCCCATGCTCGCTGAAGCGTCGTGCGTTGCAGCTCCCATAGACACTAGCGCCACAGTTCTCTCTAGTGTATATTAGGAAACTATGCCAAGTACTTCATGCTCTGCTAGCAGTGCACGGTGACGTCTCTGTCCCTCCACTGCCACGCGCTCGCAGCGTGTAAGCTCTCTGGTTTCACCCTCTCCACCTCTTTTAACGCTCAGGACCACTTCTCACGTGGGCATCATCTCGAACGTGCCACCTCTCTTAATCTGTGGGCGAGAAGAAGCCGTGAGCCAGCGGTGGCGCGTGCTGCACGTGCCTCGAGAATCTCGCTGCGCCCACCATAGCGGAGACTCGCTCAAGTTTGCCCGGCGACGCCAGCGCTTGCCTTTCCCCTGCCAGAAAAAGGCCACAACAGTAGCGTCTTCTGACCCTTCCGCTCCCTTTGGCTTCCACGCATTTGCGAAGCGCGCGCTGCACGTAAAACGTCCCTCGTTCCGCGATGTCACCCCAACAGAAAAGGGGGAACTATTGCGGCGTCGTCAACAGTCACAATAACCATGCAAACAAGAAGGGGTCGACTCCACCACTGAAATTCTACCAATTCAAAAACCGACGGTACGAAACAAGCCGACGACAGGAATGGATTAAAGCAGTGCGCTAAAAAAAGTAAGTAAATAATTTTTTCATAAAATTTAGCAGGCGTACAATGCATTAAAAATTACAGGTGTTAATTTCTGCGTCACCGTTCCTCTAATATATCGAGTTACTGAGAAACGCACGTCCCCATCTTAAAAGTATAAATTTTCAACGTCCGCCTTTAGAGCGCTGTCAAAAATAGCAAAAAAATAGCTTATGCTGCTATTATTATTCAATATTGTTGAAGATGTAGTTGTTGAAGCTGTGTGCACATGTGGTATTGGTAATGTGTTGTTATATATTTTCAAATCTACGCACCGCCGACGGAAGTGTGGTTGCCAAAAGCTTGGACAACTATGAAAAAAAGAAAAAAATGCATTAGCCGTTGTTGCACGTCCGTTGGCAGATACAGTGAACTAGTTGTTGCTGAGTGTGCAGGGGCAGCCCGAACAACACGGTGCATTTTTGATACGTGACCAAGATAAAATGCCTTTATAGCAATGCGCTCTTCCCCTGGGCGCTCATCATGATGATACGCACGCTGTTCGTGAACTCAAGGTACCCGCGATGAGAACGGCGATAATGCAAGGAAAAACACGCAAGATAGATGTCCATTTTCGTTGTGGGTCAGAAAGAAGCCCCAAATAGACCATTTATTTTTGAAGTGCTGTGTATATACCGCACGATAACTTGGGTGGGTGCTAGTAAATTAAGGTATCCCAACTAATAGCAGTCACAGCGCAAGAACCGCTTAACCTAAAGCACGAGAAGCAGCCTTACCCATGCATTCCGTAACAAACATAGTGCATAGTACACAGAGTAAACCAAATAAAACAGGTGTATAGTTATGAACGTACAGAAAGTTTTATTCACCTCTAACGTCGTAAACAGCGTCGTCCTTCACTTGCGAAACGCACTTCACTCTGACGAGGACGGCGTCGTCCGCTACAACTTGCTTCGCTGCCCTTTTACGAAATTGCTGCCACGAAAAAAAAATCCTCAATTGCGGCATCCTATTGAATGCGGACAGAGAGTATAGAGGAGACCCCCGCCGAGGGAGGCGCTGCGGAGCGGGGCACTGTCAGTTAATGTGGGGAGAAAACTGGTTACTCGAGTGTTGGCCCCTCCGCTGTCCCATTCAACCTGCTTGAAAACGCGTTGCTTTGCTCGCACGCTGCACGGGTTCTGCACGTGTTTTTGAGAGTCTCGCGTCACGCGCGGTTTCGATGTATGCGCTCTGTCTGCATTTAATAGGATGCCGCTATTGAGGATTTTTTTTTTCGTGGCAGCAATTTGGTAAAAGGGCAGCGAAGCAAGTTGTTGCGGACGACGCCGTCCTCATCAGAGCAAAGTGCGTTTCGCAAGTGAAAGACAGCGCTGTTTACGACGTTAGAGGTGAATAAAACGTTCTGTACGTTCATAATTATACACCTGTTTTATTTGGTTTACTCTGTGTACTATGCACTATGTTTGTTACTGAATGCAAGGGTAAGGCCACTTCTCGTGCTTTAGGTTAAGCGGTTCTTGCGCTGTGACTGCTATTAGTTGGAATACCCTAATTTACTAGAACTGACCCAAGTTATCGTGCGGTATATACACAGCACTTCAAAAATAAATGGCCTATTTGGGGCTTCTTTCTGACCCACAACGGAAATTTACATCTATCTTGCGTGTTTTTCCTTGCATTATATGCCCCGCCAGGGTGGTCTAGTGGCTAAGGTACTTGGCTGCTGACCCGAAGGTCGCGGGTTAGAATCCCGGCTGCGGCGGCTGCACTTCTGATGGAGGCGGAAATGTTGTAGGCCCGTGTGCTCAGATTTGGGTGCACGTTAAAGAACTCCAGGTGGTCGAAATTTCCGGAGCCCTCGACTACGGCGTTTCTCATAATCATATAGTGGTTTTGGAACGTTAAACCCCACGTATCAATCAATCAATCAATCCTTGCATTATCACCGTTCTCATCGCGGGTACCTGAGTTCACGAACAGCGTGCGTACCATTATGATGAGCGCCCAGCTTTCAGAGAAACGTTTTTGTGTGTGTGTCGAATCTGCAGGGGAAGAGCTCATTGCTATAAATGCATTTTATCTTGGTCACGTATCAAAAATGCACCGTGTTGTTCGGGCTGCCCCTGCACACTCAGTAACAATTAGTTCACTGTATCTGCCAACGGACGTGCAACAACGGCTAATGCATTTTTTTCTTTTTTTCATAGTTGTCCAAGCTTTTGGCAACCACACACTTCCGTCGGCGGTGCGTAGATTTGAAAATATATAACAACACATTACCAATACCACATGTGCACACAGCTTCAACAACTACATCTTCAACAATATTGAATAATAATAGCAGCATAAAATATTTTTTCGCTATTTTTAACAGCGCTCTAAAGGCGGACGTTGAAAATTTATACTTTTAAGATGGGGACGTGCGTTTCTCAGTAACTCGATATATTAGAGGAACGGTGACGCAGAAATTAACACCTGTAATTTTTAATGCATTGTGCGCCTGCTAATTGTTATGAAAAAATTGTTTACTTACTTTTTTCAGTGCACTGCTTTAATCCATTCCTGTCGTCGGCTTGTTTCGTACCGTCGGTTTTGGAATCGGTAGAATTTCAGTGGTGGAGTCGACCCCTTCTTGTTTGCATGGTTATTGTGACTGTTGACGACGCCGCAATAGTTCCCCCTTTTCTGTTGGGGTGACATCGCGGAACGAGGGACGTTTTACGTGCAGCGCGCGCTTCGCAAATGCGTGGAAGCCAAAGGGAGCGGAAGGGTCGGAAGACGCTACTGTTGTGCCCTTTTTCTGGCAGGGGAAAGGCAAGCGCTGGCGTCGCCGGGCAAACTTGAGCGGGTCTCCCCTTTAGAGGAGGCCCGCTCAAGTTTGCCCGCGCGACGCGAGACTCTCAAAAACACGTGCAGAACGCCTGCAGCGTGCGAGCAAAGCAACGCGTTCTCAAGCAGGTTGAATGGGACAGCGGAGGGGCCAACACTCGTGTAACCAGTTTTCTCACCACATTGACTGACAGCGCCCCACTCCGCAGCGCCTCTCTCGGCGTGGGTCTCCTCTATGTGGACAGCGTGCCGCTGCTTGCCGCGCGATCACGCTGACGGGTGGGGAGCAGTCGCGGCATGCTTCCTGCTAATGTGTGCGTACCTTTCCTGACTGTGGCGGTGGTGGTAGTGGTTAGAAGGAAGAGGAAAAGGCACCTAATTTCTGTCTACCTTCAGGCGACACGGCGCAGTGCCTTATAGGGTTGGGGGGAAGGAGGGATAAAAAGAAAAGAAGAAAATAGACGAAGAAGACAGGCAAGCGACGGAAAAAGAAGGAGATAGGAAAGTGGGGATCTGGTCGAAGCAGTCCAAGGGCGGGGCGCCACAATGCGAGAGCTGCACGGCGTCAGGAGACCGCGGAGGGTGAACCAGTCAGCGGGAACTACGCTGAAGTCGGAGATCGCGAGGGCACAACCGTCCAGCTTGAAATCCTGCGAGCGAATCCTGACTGTGTCCGGCGTTGTGAGGGTTAGCGAAGCTGATCGCGTTCGTGAATGGCGACGTCATCAGTGACAAGGCGCGAGCCAGGGAAGCCGTACGCAACTTTCCGCAGTGGAAGACCAGCGACAATGACGAGGTGCGAGTCAAAAACACCGATCGTGTTCGAAAATACAGAAGGCGCGTGGGTAACACCTACGAGACGCGACCCAAGGAAGCCGAGCGCAAGCGTCTTCAACGCGTACCATCTCTCGTGTCCTTGCGCGTCGAAAAAACACTTACTCAAATAAACGCTACACCAAGTTTCGCCTCAAACAGTTCTTTCAGCACCCTCGTCGACGTCCGTTTCAACCGGGTCAACGCCGTGGGCACTGCTGCTGCTTCGTATTCCATCAGGGTACCCTTCGGGGAGATGGTCCATGGTTTCGTACTGCCCATTTCTTCGTACTTGTTTCTATGCACCTATTCTTATATGTGTGCACGTTTTAAAAAGGCTAGCAAGAACAAGGTGTTGTTACAACGATGCACAGCGTCACACCCCTGGAACTCATCTAATGGATGATGCACTAAAAATACGTGATGTGTTGTCGTGGCTGGCATCACCACAATGCGAACACGACATGAATATCAACGCACACAAAATGCAGGCAAGATCGTCCTGGGTCTTGCTCGACACGAAGCAAAAAAAAAACACTGCATATTCATGGAGTGCATGATGATGAGTGGGGCGAAGCATCCATGAGTTCTTCCGTGCTTTGGTCCATCCGCTCGTTCCTGCTTCGCTCTGTATGACCATCCATGCGTTCGTCCGCACGTATATCCATCTGTGCGTTCATACGTCCGTCCGTGCGTTGGCCATCAGTTCGTGCGTCCGTCCATGTGTCCATTCGTCCGTGCGTACGTCCGTCCGCCCGTTCATCCTAGCGTTCGTCCATCCGTTCGTGCGTCTGTTCGTCCGTGCATCTGTTTGTCTATCCGTCGGTGCGTGTGCCATGCATCAGCCATATGCCAAGTAACACCATCAGCCAAGTAACACCATATCGCATGTTTTCATTATATAGAATTACCGCTATTCAGTGAACATTCTAAGAAATAAACGAAAGGTGGCACGGGCGGACTAGAGGAGTGCCACGCACGCACTTTCTTACGGCCTGCGATTCGTGTATAGTTCCAAACTTTCACCACCCCTAGGTCATGGCACTGCGGCCCAACTCTCGCTAAATCTTGGTGAAACCAAGGAGGGTACGGCCAGCGAGTTTAACGTGACAACCCTTCATGGTGAGATAGGGCTCAGAGTGCGTCTTTATAACACAAGTTTTTTTTTAGTTAGCATCAAATTCAATGCAAGCTTTATTGAAGAATAATTCACCTCTCTAGGTTATTTCATCATAAACAAAACTATCTTTTTTTAACGATTAGCGCGCGTACGTTTTCTCCTCATATCAAATGAGTGCGCGCGTGCCGATCCTCAAGTACAGCCAGGGAGGTGGCTACTTACTACTACATACATCGTGGACGCACGACCCACGACATAAGGAGCGTAACCCCTAATAAAAAAAGCAACAACGAGGGCAGATTTCGCTTGTAATAAACGCAAAGCATATCTTAGTGAACTTAGGCAAGTTTCACCGTATCTATCTATCTATCTATCTATCTATCTATCTATCTATCTATCTATCTATCTATCTATCTATCTATCTATCTATCTATCTATCTATCTATCTATCTATCTATCTATCTATCTATCTATCTATCTATCTATCTATCTATCTATCTATCTATCTATCTATCTATCTATCTATCTATATAGCCGGCTACGACGTTTAGCTCTCCTGGCCATTTGGATAATGGAGTTCTTAAAATAGTTTGCGTGTTATAACATGAGTGTATGACGAGCATATGTGACTAGTCATAACATGAAAATTATGACAAGTATGTCATGAATGTCATTATTTACATCTCACGGTCTTGCTGCTCCTGCGGTGAATTTGTTCAGACGACATATTGCGAAACTGGTAGTGTATGACATGACTGCATGACGAACGAAAGTGACAGGCCCTCACGTAGAAATCATACCACGTGTTTTATGTAAAAACATGATTACATGCCATGCTCATGATGCGACCTTGGTCGTTTCGCTGGCTTCACATACATCAAATTCGGTATAACATGACGTGAATGGATGATGAGGGCGATGATGAAGGTGCAAACTTGAAATATTTGGCATGAGTGTTATATAGAAACATGACTACATGCCACGCTCATTAGGCGCTCGTGGTCGTTTCGCTAGCTTCCCATATACCAAATTTGGTATTACGTCACGTGAATAGACGACAAACAGTAATGCCAGGCGCAAACAAGATAATCATGACATGGAAGACATGAACGGCATAATTTACGTCCACCTCGTAACATTGTGCTCCTTTAGAGTGAAATATCAACCTTCCTCATTCGCGCTTCGCAGATCATTGATTTCCACGGTACGTGGGATCTGCCTTTTTTTCTTTGAATGATTCATCAGTCTTCACATAACTATTCAAGAAAGAGGTTGCGCAAAAACAAATGTCAGCTGGAATAATTGACAGTGCCACGTACTACTTTGTTGTCATCATCATCGCTATCATCATCATCATCATCATCATCAGCCTGACTACGTCTACTGCAGGACAAAGGCCTCTCCCATGTTCCGCCAGTTAACCCGGTCCTGTGCTTGCTGCTGCCAATTTATACCCGCAAACTTCTTAATCTCATCTGCGCACGTAACCTTGTGTCTCACCCGAACCCAATTGCCTTCTCTGGGAACCCAGTCAGTTACCCTTAATGACCAGCGGTTATCCTGTCTACGCATTACATGCCCGGCCCATGTCCATTTCCTCTTCTTGATTTCAGCTATGATATTCTTAACCCCCCTTTGTTCTCTAAGCCACTCTGCTCTCTTCTTGTCTCTTAAGGTTACACCTACCATTTTTCTTTCCATTGCTCGCTGCGCCGTCCTCAATTTAAGCAGAACCCTCTTTGTAAGCCTCCAGGCTTCTGCTCCATAGCTAAGTACCGGCAAGATACAACTGTTATATACCTTACTCTTAAGTGATAGTGGCAATCTACCTGTCATAAGTTGAGAGTGCTTGCCAAATGTTTCCCCCCCCCATTCTTATTCTTCTAGTCACTTCAATCTTGTGGTATGGCTACACGGTTATTACCTGCCCTAAGTAGACATAGCCTTTTACAACTTCAAGTGCACTATTACCTATCTCGAAGCGCTGCTCTTTTCTGAGGTTGTTGCACATTACTTTTGTTTTCTGCAGATTAATTTTAAGACCCACCTTTCTGCTCTCCTTGTCTAACTCCGTAATCATGAGTTGCAATTCGTCCCCTGAGTCACTCAGCAATGCAATGTCATCGGTGAAGCGCAGTTAATGGAGAGTAATGGTACTCTCCATTAACTCTCATCCCTAACTGTTCCCATTCTAGGCTTCTGAAAACCTCCGGTAAGCACGCGGTAAATAGCATTGGGGAGATTGTGTTCCCCTGCCTTACACCCTTCTTGATTGGTATTCTGTTGCTTTCTCTATGAAGCACTATGGTAGCAGTTGATCCCCTGTAGATTTCTTCCATTATGTTTATACATACTTCGTCGACACCCTGATTCCGCAGTGTCTGCATTACGGCTGATATTTTTACTTAATCAAACGCCTTCTCGTACTCTATGAAGCCTATATATAGTGGATGGTTATATTCTGATCATTTCTCTATAACTTGATTGGTAGTAGGAATGTGGTCGATTGTTGAGTAGCCTGTTCGAAAGTATGCTTGTTTGTTTGGTTGATTGAATTCTATTGTTTTCTTTATTCTGCTAGCAATTACCTTTGTAAAAGCTTGTATACTACAGAGATCAAGCTGATCGGCCAGTGATTCTTCAAGTCCTTGTCATCTCCTTTCTTATGTATTAAGATGATTTTAGCGTTCTTCGAAGAATCAGGTACTCTTCCCGTCAGGAGACATCTCGTGAACAGGGTGGCTAGTTTTTCAAACAAAATCTGTCCTCCATCTTTCAGCAGATCTGATCTTACCTGATCTTCACCAGCAGCTTTGCCTCTTTGCATGCTCTCCAAAGCTTTTGTGACTTCTTCTATCAATACTGGTGGGGTGTCATCTGGGTTACTGCTAGTTCTAACAGTATTAAAGTCGTGGTTGTCCTGGCCACTGTAAAGATCTCTGTAAAACTCCTCTGCTATTTTAACTATCCTATCCATATTCGTAGTAATTTTGACTTCTTTGTCCCTTAGTGCATACATTCGATTTTTGCCTATCCCAAGTTTCCTCTTCACTGCTTTGACGCTTCCTCCGTTTTTCAGAGCGTGTTCAATTTTCTCCAAGTTCATTGATGTACTGCTTTGACGTGCGCTGAACCAATTTTTATTGTGCGTTACTTCAGCCATGTTGGAGATCGCCAGTGTGACGAAGGTCAAGGGGCTTTCAGACTCACATTTCATCACTTTCTAAGATGCGTAGCTGTGTAGATATTCACCGACGAGTTTGTGTGTGCCCAGTGCAAGTATTTCTCCTGCCTGCTCGAAATGCTCAAGCCTAGTAAGGGGCCTCTTAAGGTGTTCACAGACAGAGTAGAAATTGAGCATGCGGACTCATCATCATCATCATCATCATCATCATCATCATCATCATGAGCCTTACTACTTCCACTGCTGGATAAAGGACTCTCCCGTGTTCCGCCAGTCAACTCGGTCCGGTGCTTAGCCTTGAATAAACCGGGGCTAATCCCCGGTTTATTCAAGGCTAAGGAGCACTTTTTGTGGTCTCGATGTTTACTCCTGTGCTGCCCTTCTAAGCCATGCGCAAAAGAAAGAGACCTAGAAGCTTGTTCAGTATGTACGCTTATCTCACCTTGCTAAAAGAACCCTTTAGACAGTCTCACAATTTGCTACTGTGCTGCTCTTCTCAGCCATGCCCAAAAGAAAGAAACTAAGTAGATTGTTTATTCGATAGTGGACACTGAACTCATCATGGTAAAATGACCACTGAAGTGGTCATTTGCTCCTTGCTGCACTTCTTGGCCAAGCCAGAAACAGCCAGACCCAACTGCTTGTTCATTTGACAGCGGACACTTTATTTAATTTTTATTTATTTATACATACTGCAGTCCCTATTACGGCTATTGCAGGAGTGGACATACAAATGATCAGGTGATAACAAGCAGAAACAAAAACATGAGCATATGGCACAAATTTGTGGTTCATAGTACTACACAAGATACAGAATGAACAGAGCAAGAGCACAGAAAGCAAAAGAACATGGAAATATTTACTTAACACGCATGTGATATTGCACTCAGAAACTGCTCCAAAGGGAGCCCGCGGGTATCGCCGGGTAGCAAGTTCCAGAGCTCAATAGTGAAGGGAAAAAAATTACTTAAACAAATCAGTTTTTGGGGTGAAATGGCGTAATATTTAGCGCATGTTGACTCCTGGTGTGAACAGAGGGTGGTGTGGCAAACTGCAGATACCTGTGGAGCGAGGGCAAGCGCGGCGAATTAATCAAGGTGTACAGGAGCTTTAAGCATTCTGAATGGCGCCTGGCAGATAAAGGAGTTGAACCCAAAGGTGCTAAGTTGGACGTAGGCGAAAAATCTCGGTCATATCTTCGGCAGATAAAACGGACGGCTTTTTTTTGTATGGATTCTAGTTTTGCAATGTCGGGCGCTTTGTGTGGATTCCACACGACACAACCGTATTCGAGTAATGGCCGTACTAACGTTTTAAATGTTAAGAGCTTGGTTTCTTTTGGTGCTACACGGAGAACGCGCTGTAAGTAACCTAATCTCTTCAGGGCTTTATTATACGTAATATCAATGTGTTTGGACCAGGACATGTTAAGAGTGAAATGAAGGCCGAGGTACTTATATTCCATTTTTCTTGTTAAATGATAACCATCGAATGAGTAGGGAAATAGATGAGCGGATGACCGAGTAGAAAATGTCATGCACACAGTTTTTTGGAAATTTACATTCATTTGCCAGGTTTGGCACCAAGTGCGAAAACTGGAAAATGAGTTGTTCAGTTTCTCGTGATCCTCAGCAGAAGTAATTTTTTGATAAATCACGCAGTCGTCGGCGTATAGCCTAATCTGAGACGTTATGTTACCGGATATGTCATTAATAAATAATAAGAAAAGAAGACTGACCCATGTTCAACTGCTGTTCACATAGAACCCTTCTCCACTTCAGTCCTCAAGGTTCTCACTTGAGTATTTGCAACTACCACCAAGATCTGCACCAGCGGCGGCTCCAGGCGGGCTCACGCCCGACACCTTCAATGCACACCGCTGCGGCCCTCCTACTCGTCGCGGCTTAGCACCCCCACATTTCGTGCTTTTCTGCCAGCGACGGCCGGGGATAGGCGCGACGCTAGAGCGCCATCCATTTTCGGGGCTAGTTGCTTCAGCAGGTGAGTTGTTACACACTCCTTAGCGGATTCCGACTTTCAAGGCCACCGTCCTGCTGTCTTGAGCAACCAACCCCCTTCATGGGTTCTCATGAGCGTCTCGACTCGGGCGCCTTACCCCAGCGTTTAGTTCATCCCACAGCGCCAGGTCTGCTTACCAAAAGTGGCCCACTTGGCACTCTCATCGCAGCGGGAGGCCTCAACCCAGAAGGCCTCCCGTACACCCAATGAAAGTTTGAGAATAGGTTGAAGACGTTTCGACCCCAATGCCTCTAATCATTCGCTTTACCAGGTGTGACTGCTCTCTCATCGAGCGCCAGCTATCCTGAGGGAAACTTCGGAAGGAACCAGCTACTAGATGGTTCGATTGGTCTTTCGCCCCTATACCCGGAACGGACGATCGATTTGCACGTCAGAATCACTTCGGACCTCCACCAGAGTTTCCTCTGGCCTCGTCCTGCCCGGGCGTAGTTAACCATCTTTACTACTTGATTTATCATGCTAAAAAGACCCCTTTAACAATCTCGCTATTAGCTCCTGTGCTGCCCTTCGTAGCGAAGTCGAAAAAAAGGAGGCCTCGCAGCCTGTGCATTCGGCGGTGTACACTTGAGTCCCCTTGCTAAAGTGAACCTTTTATTGGTCTTCCTATTTGGTGTTGTGCTGTATTTCTGAACCAAGCTGAAAAGAAGGAGACCCACCAGCTTGTCCATTCTACATTAAACACTTGACTCATCTTGCTAAAAGGACCCTTTCAACAGTCTCGCTATTCGCACGTGTGCGGTCCTTCTTAGCCAGGCCACAAAGAAGGAGGCCTCGCAGCCTGTGCGTTCGGTAGTGTACACTTGACTAACCATGCTAAAATGACCCTTTTCGTGGTCTTCATATTCATTAAGCAGTGGACTTTTGACTCACCATGCTAAAAAACGCTTCTATGGCTCCGCTATTTGCTCCTATGCTGCATTTCTCTGCCAAGCTAATAAGGAAGAAACCCAGGAGCTTGTCCATTTCACGGTGTACGCTTGACTCACCAGCTAAGAAGACCCTTTTAGCAGTTTAGCTATTTGCTCCTGTGCTGCCTTTCTCTGCCATGAAAATAAGAAACCCAGCAGCTTGTTTATTTCACGGTGTGCACTTGGCTCGCCATCTGACAAGACGCTTTTAGAACTGTGCTATTTGATCCTGTGCTATCTTTCTCCACCAAGCTAATAAGAAAGAACCTCAGGAGCGTGTTCATTCTATAGTGTGCACTTGCCTCTCCACCCGAAAACACCCTTTTAGCAGTATCGCTATTCGCTCCTGCGCTTCCTTTCCCTGCCACGAAAATAAGAAACCCAGGAGCTAGTTCATTCGTCAGCGTGCACGTGACTCACCATCTAAAAATATCCTTTTAGCAGTTTCTCTATTTGCTCCTGTCCTACCTATCTCCACCAAGCTAATAAAGAAACTCAGGAGCGTGTTCATTCGATGCTGTGCACTTGCCTCACCATCTAAAAAGATCCTTTTCGCAGTATCGCTATTTGCTCCTGCGCTGCCTTTCACTGCCATGAAAATAAGAAACACAGGAGCTTGTTCTTTCTATGGTGTGCACTTGACTCAACATCTGAAAAGACGCTTTCAGCACTGTGCTATTTGATCCTGTGCTACCTTTCTCCACCAAGCTAATAAGAAAGAACCTCAGGAGCGTGTTCATTCAATGGTGTTCACTTGCCTCTCCATCTGAAAACACCCTTTTAGCAATATCGCTATTTGCTCCTGCGCTGCCTTCTCCTGCCAAGAAAATAAGAAACCCAGGAGCTACTTCATTCGACAGTGTGCACGTGACTCACCATCTAAAAAGACCCTTTCAGCAGTTTCTCTATTTGCTCCTGTCCAACCTTTCTCCACCAAGCTAATCAAAAGATCCAGGAGTGTGTTCATTCGACTGTGTGCACTCGCCTCACCATCTGAAAAAATCCTTTTAGCAGTATCGCTATTCGCTCCTGCGCTGCCTCCTGCCAAGAAAATAAGAAACCCAGTGGCTTGTTCATTCGGCGGTGTGCACGTGACTTACCATAAAAAATCTTTTAGCAGTTTCCCTGTTTGCTGCTATCCTACCTTTCTCCACCAAGATAATAAGAAAGAAACCCAGGATTGTGTTCATTCGACGGTGTGCACTTGCCTCACCACCTAAAAAACCCTTTTAGCAGTATCGCTATTTGCTCCTGTGCTGCCTTCCCCTGCCAAGAAAATTAGAAACCCAGGAGCTTGTTCATTCGAGAATGTGCACGTGACTCACCATCAAAAAGACCCTTCAAGCAGTTTCTGTATTTGCTCCTGTCCTACCTTTCTCCACTAAGCTATTAAAAAAGAAACCCAGGAGTGTATTCATTTGACGGTGTGCACTTGCCTCACCACCTAAAAACACCTTTAGCAGTATCGCTATTTGCTCCTGTGCTGCCTGCCCCTGCCAAGAAAATTGGAAACCCAGGAGCTTGTTCATTCGAGTGTGTGCACGTGACTCACCATCAAAAAGACCCTTCAAGCAGTTTCTGTATTTGCTCCTGTCCTACCTTTCTCCACCAAGCTAGTAAAAAAGAAACCCAGGAGTGTGTTCATTCGACGGTGTGCACTTGCCTCACCACCTAAAAACACCTTTATCAGTATCGCTATTTGCTCCTGCGCTGCCTTCCCCTGCCAAGAAAACAAGAAACCCAGGAGCTTGTTCATTCGACGGTGCACGTGACTCACAATCTAAAAAGACCATTCTAGCAGTTTCTGTATTTGCTCCTGCCGTAGCTTTCTCCACCAAGCTAATAAGAAAGACACCCAGGAGTGTGTTCATTCGATGGTGTGCACTTGCCTCACCACCTAAAAACCCTTTTAGCAGTATCGCTAATTGCTCCTGTGCTGTCTTCTCCTGCCAAGAAAATAAGAAACCCAGGAGCTTGTTCATTCGACGGTGTGCACGGGACTCATCATCTAAAAAGCCATTCTAGCAGTTTCAGTATTTGCTCCTGTCCTACCGGTTTCAACCATGCTAATAAGAAAGAAACCCAGGAGTGTGTTCATTCGACGGTCTGTACTTGGCTCACAACATAAAAAGCCCTTTTAGCAGTATCGCTATTTGCTCCTGTGCGGCCTTCCCCCGACAAGAAAGCTAGAAAAGCAGGAGCTTGTTCATTCGACGGTGTGCACGTGACTCACCATCTAAAAAGACCCTTTCAGCAGTTTCTCTATTTGCTCCTGTCCTACCTGTCTCCACCAAGCTAATTAGAAAGGAACCCAGGCGTGTGTTCATTCGGTGTGCACTTGCCTCACCTTTAAAAAAAACCTTTTTAGCAGTATCGCTATTTGCTCCGGTGCTGCCTTCCCCTGCCAAGAAAATGACAAACCAAGGAGCTTGTTCGTATGACGGTGTGCACTTGACTCACCATCTAAAAAGACCCTTTTAGCAGTTTCGCTATTTGCTCCAGTCCTACCATTCTCCACCAAGCTAGTAAGAAATAAACCCGGGAGCGTGTTCATTCGACAGTGTACACTTGACTCGCCTTCTAAAGAGACCCTTTAAGTAGATTCTCTATTTGCTCCTGTCCTACCTTTCTCCACCAAGCTAATAAAAAAGAAACTCAGGACTGTGTTCATTCGACTGTGTGGATTTGCCTCACCAACTAAAAAGACCCTTTTAGCCGTATCGCTATTTGCTCTTGTGCTGCCTTTATCCACCAAGGCAATAAGAAAAAATCCCATGAGCTTGTTCATTTTACTGTGTATATTTGACTCACCATGTAATAAGAACATTTTAGCAGTTTCGCTATTTGCTCCGGTGCTGCTATTCTCCGCCAAGTCAATGAAAAAGAAACCGAAGAGCTTGTTCATTCGACAGTGTACACTTGTCTCAACGTTTAAAAAAGACCCTTTTTACGGTTTCGCTATTTGCTCCTGTGCTGACCTTATCAGCCATGTCAAAAAATATAAAGGGCTTCTTAATTGGACGGTGGACACTGACTAATTGTGCTGGACAAGAAAAAGGAGAGACCTTGGTCTGTGAACCGTGTGAGAAAAACGCCCGGCTAAGCTAGTTTGTTGGTGCCTTTGACCATCATAAACTTAAACAATTTTTTGCTTACTTGTCGTAGACAAATGTCACGCACGCATTTGTTCGAATATTTTATCTTAGAAATATATATTGTGGCATTATGTAAGATTTTGGGGCTTTAAACCTTTCTTCTGCCTGCCTATTTTTGGTGCCTTAAAAGCAATTTCGTAGCGCAGGTAAAGCTGGCTTCTACTTATTACTTTTTTCTTTAGAGAGCGCCTATACAGTGTACGCGCAATGAAATTCCGTACATGCGTAATGACACGAAAGCAGGCGAAGTATTCCTGTCGCTCTTTCCTTTGATCATAGTGTTTTATTTTTTGCTTTATCCCCGCGAGAGACCATTCGTGGGACCTTTTTTATACCGTTTGTTGGCTGCCAGCGAACGAGCGGGTTATTTGATCAGCCGATCTTTTGTGCCGCCCGATCGCGCATGCGCGCTACCTACCAAAGATGCATTATATAGAACATCACCGGGCAAGGTGACTCTTGAGTGCTCCAACAGCAGAGGCTAGGCATCTACGTGCTAAACACTCTCTTGTTAGGGACGCCCACTTAACGATGCTGTAGGCGGATGACAGTTGAACGTCTTAGTCGTAGCCACAAGTAGATGATGTTTGGTGATGCGATGTAAGCGCAGGCGCTTTCGGCATGACAGTGGTGTTGCCGTAGCTGCGCATATACAGAGTGTAACAAGCGCCGCTTACATGCCTTCGTCGACGCATCCAAATGCCGGGACCGAAAACGTTAAGCGTACTCCTCATTGTGTTCTGCTGTCTGGTCGCCGTCCTGGACCAGGCCTCTTCCAGAAGGGTCCACAGGTGCTTCCTGGCTCGAAAGCTTCGTGAGGCTGGGTTTGACCGCTACCACATTTTGCACTGTGAGTACCGACACTCTGAGCGCCCCTCGTTTTTGTCATGTTAGTTGATTTGCACTGAATATGTTGTTCAAGGAGAGCGATTTAACACTCCTCCAGCGTGACAACCGCAAACAACGCACTGTCTAGGCGCACTCCGTAAAGCGTGTGTGCTTTTGTTGTGTTAACCTCCTCATATTTGTTTTTTTTTTGCTAAGCAGACTACTTCAGCATGCACTCGCGCGTGCGCTGTTGCTACTCACGTTCGCTTTCTTCAAGCTTGTTGATAAATATCTAGCACACGGTTGTTCTCTGCGTTAAGCCATGACATTTCAGGGTGACAGTGTGAGATAGCGCTGCACGGAGCTATTATGCAGGTTGCTTATTCAGCGCCAAGTACACGGGCCGATTGTTTTAGCGGCGCAATGACGGAGCAGCTCCAATAGTGTAGAGTGACGTCTGCCGCCACGACAGTTGCCGTAATGGTATGACAACAGTACATGCCGCATGAGAAATTTCGAAGCTTGACTTAACAAATTATTGTTAATTGAAAAATACCGAGGCTTCACTGAGGATGATGTTATATGACGTCTTTTAACGCGTGAAATCTCTCTCCTACCCTAATGCGTTCGCGTCATTTATAAACGACACGAATCACTCCCAAAGGGGCACCGTAACCAGGCAGCCTTGAACTTTCATTAAAATCTTTCTTGCGGGCGTAGGTTGGTATTTTCAAGGATTAAGTCTACTACGTGATCCGGCAGAAAACAAAGAAATGTGTGTGTTTTGATAATTAGGGTGTAGAACTATGAATTATCTAACAAAATTGATCACAAATTGCCCAGCAATGAAAACGAACTGAATGCAAATACGACTCAAATAATTTTGTATACTTTTTGAACAGTAAGGCAGCTGTTTCAAACGGAGCCCAGTAACTCCTCACAATTTTATTTGAGAAAAGTAAGCACCCATGCTGTATCAATGATTGCGGTGATCGGCTGCTGAACTGAAGGTTGAGGGTTCAATCCTAACAGAGGAGGTTGTATTTCGTGGAGGCCAATAGGTAGAGACCCGTATACTGTGAGTTGTCCTCACACGTGAAAGAAGACCAGATGGTCGGTGTAGCCGGAGTCATCCACTATGGCATTCCTCCTAAACATATGGTGATTTTGGGACGTAAAACAAAATAGGCAGTTTGAAAATTGGGGCCCCGAAAAGCTTGGGGACCCAAGAAGCTTGTGTCGCACCAGGGTGCATGCACAGAACTCAAGCCAATCTTGGGTTCTTGCGTTCCTGCTGACCCAAGGCCCAAACCTTTTGGTTCAGCACTACCAAAGCTATGGGGTGCAAGCGAGCCACACACTTGCGCAGAAAAGCATAGTCCCAGGTATATTAAGTGCCCTAAAATTGGCCGGGTGGACAAAAATTGGTGTTTGTTTGGTGTATGATACGCGACATCATTATGTAATACGTTTGTTGTTCGCGTTTAGTTCGTACGCACGAAATCGTTTGTCTTTTACCCCCGGTAACTGCATTTCCAAATCAAGATGGCAGCATTCGCGCAAAAGCGACCGCCCACTCCGATCCAAACTTGCTCTTGCTACACTCCCACTGCGCTGGAAGGAACTAATGAATGGTGAAATCCACCATCGATTTCTTTCATTTTACGCTGAGGAGAAAACATCAGGTACGTGCGGTCGTTCGAGATATGTTGCTTGCTTAGCCTGACGCGCTAAGACTAACGCGCCGAGGCACGGCTTGGGGTGCGTCGCCAGACCAAGAACGCTGCATCTTCAAACATCGGACATGCAACACGGCACAGCGTTTCGTGCGCGTCGAATCCTCCTTCATTGGAAACGAAAAAAAGAGAAAGAAAATATTGCAGTGGTACACACGACGGAAGGCGCCGAAGGAGAAGCAGTTACACGAGAACACCGATAAGCGTCGCAGAGAAATGGGCACAAAGTGAAGTTATCCGCCGGCATAAGCGCGTACCGAGCTGCAGCATGCAGTACAACAAATCCACGCTTCAAGTTCCTGGTGTGACTGGTGGTTTCACAGTTTTACTGTATTTTTAAGTTATTAAACTAGCCTCATCTACGATGAGTTTGTATCGACAAATCAGCGAGCAGATGCCGTGAAGACGCTGAGCAGACGACATGACGCGATTGCATACACGTGGAGAGGCTAATTGCCGTTTTTATTGGCTTTGCGGCCCGGTAGCCTCCACAGTGCTGAAGGTTGAGGAGCCAAGGCGTTTTGGATCACCCGCGAGACGAACCAAATGCAGCACGAGCCATGCTGTAGTATGGCCCGCGTATCGCATAATATTGAATTTGGCCATGGGTGGCGCCCCGTGCGTTTGACCCAATGCAGCCTGCGTTTGACCCGATTCTCAAACTCTTATGATCGGTCGCGGGTTCGATTCCCGGCTGCGGCGGCTGCATTTCCGATGGAGGCGGAAATGATGTAGGCCCGTGTACTCAGATTTGGGTGCACGTTAAAGAACCCCAGGTGGTCAAAATTTAAGAGTCCTCCACTACGGCGTCTCTCATAATCAAATGGTGGTTTTGGGACGTTAAACCCCACAAATCAATCAATCAAACTCTTATGATCCTGCGAACGCAAGAGCAACCACGCAACGAAGCTTGAGGACCCAGTGTTATGGGCCCCTGACTCTCAAACTCGCTAATATATTATAAAGGAGATTGAGTGTAGAGCTGGTTTCTGGTTAGGCAATGCACCTGCTACAGGTCACGAGCTGGAACCTCTGCTGCACGCTCGATGCTGCTGCCTCTGCACCGGAGTACTTCCTCTTCATTAGAAGAATATATCATCATTAAGATGAATATTCTCAATTCTAACAAAAAAACTGGCAGATCACACGTTCAGTGGGAATTGATGTTATGTGAAGCACGAATGAGAAATGTTGATATGTCACTTTAAAATCAGGACAACGTGACGAGGTAAAGGTAAATGATGCCGTACTTGACTTCCATGTCAAGATTAATATGTTTAAATGTGTCATTTACCTTCGTTCTATACTCACGTGCATAACACATACGCCCAATCGAAGGCAGCCCCCTTGATCTCTCCGTGCGACCACCTAAGCCAGACGAAGTCCGGACGAGAGATAAGGGCTGGTATACCACAAAAACCCGAAACCTTAGACGAAGGGCTGGTAGACCTACCAGACTCATTCAGACAGTTTATTTTATTTAAATAGAGACGATCGAAATATACTCTAAGCCAAAACGGAGCAACGGGGGTATAGAGGTTGCTCCTTTCGGGGAGCATTTGCATTGCCACTCCCATTACTCCCCTAAAAGCAGCAACTGTAGGGGGACGAACCATTGCTCTTGTTTCAGTTTCTCCTTCGGGGCATGAACAGTTATTCCCTCCAGTTTCTCCCCGAGAACCAACCAATACTCCCACCCGTTGCTCTCCGAAGACAAACGGCTAGTCTTGACCGTTATTCTCGCATTTTCGTAGTTACTGTCTGAGGAGCAAATGCTTATTCCTTCAGTTACTCCTGGTGGGAATGAATATTTATTCTTGTCAGGCGCTCAAACACGGCCAGAGCTCCTTGGCAGAGCCCTTCTTGTGGGCTTGTAACAAAAGTGTGGACGAGTTTTAAAGGAGAAGAAATGCTTTATCAAATGCATTTCTTAGGGAACTTCAGCGAATTTGAGGGTATCTATCTATCTATCTATCTATCTATCTATCTATCTATCTATCTATCTATCTATCTATCTATCTATCTATCTATCTATCTATCTATCTATCTATCTATCTATCTATCTATCTATCTATCTATCTATCTATCTATCTATCTATCTATCTATCTATCTGTCTGTCTGTCTGTCTGTCTGTCTGTCTGTCTGTCTGTCTGTCTGTCTGTCTGTCTGTCTGTCTGTCTGTCTGTCTGTCTGTCTGTCTGTCTGTCTGTCTGTCTGTCTGTCTGTCTGTCTGTCTGTCTGTCTGTCTGTCTGTCTGTCTGTCTGTCTGTCTGTCTGTCTGTCTGTCTGTCTGTCTGTCTGTCTGTCTGTCTGTCTGTCTGTCTGTCTGTCTGTCTGTCTGTCTGTCTGTCTGTCTGTCTGTCTGTCTGTCTGTCTGTCTGTCTGTCTGTCTGTCTGTCTGTCTGTCTGTCTGTCTGTCTGTCTGTCTGTCTGTCTGTCTGTCTGTCTGTCTGTCTGTCTGTCTGTCTGTCTGTCTGTCTGTCTGTCTGTCTGTCTGTCTGTCTGTCTAGCGGCTTACGTTTGGTTGCTCTCGTGGTCACCCCTTTAACTAGGCGTGAACCAAAATTAGCATGGGAGGGTAAGATGGTTTGACGAATATAACGCGCTGGTCAAGACATGATTATTATTCTGATCCCGTCGTTTACGTCGTCAAACACGTCCCGTCAGCCAATGGCACATACTCACGGGCGGGTATGTGCCACTGGTATGCGGGTGTGTGCCACATGTGATTCAGACTTGATATTTACCGAGGAACGACAAGAACACACATGGACAGTGTTAACGCGCGAGTGTCAAGAAATACCCGACGACGGTAACGTCGACCCGACTAATCCAAAGAATAAATGTCACGGTCCTATGTGGAATCAAACCCGTTTGGGTTTGATTCTGCGTGGCCACGGAGCATTTTACCACAGAGCTACGCCAGGTCTCGCCACTGCTTTTGAAATAGGTGCTAATCTTCGTGAAATGTCAATAGTGCTTGCAGCTCTGCCTACTCATTACATATATACTTCTTGATACAGCCATCACCTTGGAATAACGTCCATTGTGGTTAGTTTTCATGCGCTGAAGCTGATTTATGTAGCAGCGTCCAGTGCCTGCATCCTCGCAAGCGTCAGGCTTCATATCAGCTTTTGGCATTGCAGGAACCGCTCTATCGAGTTTTCCAGTCTGACTGCAGCACCAGAATACATAGCCTCGCGGATTGAAAAAAAGCAACCTTGAGAAGGCCTCAATGGAAATGGAACACGACGCGCACGGTTCGCGCCCTGCATCTGTTGGCGGATTGTGACTGGGATACATGAGGGACGTGAGCATGCATCTATTTCCTGCGTGGCCCTAACGGTGAATCTCTAAGACTTTGAGATGGGGAAGTTTGAGCAACGCAGCTCCATCTGGTCAGTGTACGGTGCCTATAGCATCGTTACGCCTGTGAAAACAACTGCTTACATAAAACACAGCTGCAACTCTTCAAATATATCTGCGCGTTTAACAATTTTACTTATCTCTAGCATCTTTTCATTACGTGTCGCTCAATAAATAAAATGCAGCACGGTCACCTTCCCTTTGCATGCTCCGCATAACGGCGATTCTCAGATATACATGGGAACTGCTGACTTTTTTTTGAGGCAGCGTGTGAGCACAGATAGTAGAGTTCGCCGGCCAACACTAACTGAGTGACATAATACATCAAAGATTTTCTGTGCCTTCCGTGGGAAAAATGTCGAATTCCCAGTACAAAGCAGTCTGTGTCATCATTACAAAAACAAGGTCAACTTCTCCAGTTGTGTAGGACTCGAGTTGCACAGGACTGTTGTTTCCATCAAGCTAGCGCGGGGGAATGCCACCGCAGGTGTATGTGAGGCATCACATTGCTGCAAGAAGAAATAAAAGTGTGAGGTTTACACGCCAAAATCAATACATAATAATGAATCTCCCCCCCTCTCTCTCTCTCACACACACACACACACAAACACACACACACATTGAAGCAGGGTTTACATTCTAAGACGTCTACTGTAACATGAAATGTGAAACCAAATGGTGGGTTTTGTGATACGTTACTTGGAAAGACATATCAATGTTGATGTAATGAACGCACTTCACCTTCACATGATGTCTTCACACCCAGCCGTGAACGTTAAAGCCAATGAAAGATAGTACTAGTATCAAGACAGGAAGAAACCCACCCAATGTTATTTATTGCGAAATAGGTATTTGCGAAATAGGTAAAAAGGAACGTTGAACAGCGAAAAGACACTGTCGCTGCAGTGAAGACAAAAGCAGCAAGAGGGGCTGCAGGCGCTAAAAAAGGGGTTACATAGTCCGATACAGTGTCAAATGATACGGTGTAAAAACAAGAACAGGTCTTTTTTTGACAAAACAACAGCAGCCAACAATGTTTTTGGAAAAAAATGGCAGCATATCCACGGAATGAATGATGGAGAGTGGGGCGAAGCATTCGTCAGTCCATTCGTTCTTCCTTCCGTCCGTCCATGCGTCCGTCTGTGTGACCGTCCGTGCGTCCATCCGCCCGTGCGTCTGTTCGTGCGTCTGTCCCTGCGTTCTTCCGTGCATGCGCCCCTGCGTCCGTTCATGCGTCCATCCATACATCTGTCTGTGTGTCCGTTTGTCCTTCTATTCAACAATCCAAGTAACACCATCTCGAATTTTTTCATCATATATTTCACATATAGAAGCACCACCATCCAGCGGACACTCCGAGGACTAAACGAGAGGTGGCACACGCACAATTTCTTACGGCTTGCGCTTCGGGTGTACTTCCCACCTTTAACCAGCTCGAGTTCATAGCATATACTAGATCACTGTATTCATGGCACTGTGGCCCAACGCTCGTTAAACCTTTCTAAAACCAAGGAGGTTATGCCCAGCGAGTATAACGTTGCAGTCTTTTCCTGTCAGATAGTGCTCAATGTACAAGCCAATGGCTGCTAATGGGAAATGAGAGAAAGGAGAATTCGGCTTTTACTTTTTTACGGCTTGCGCTTCGTATCTACTTCCTACCTTTAACTACCTCGAGTTGATGGTATATACTAGGTCATTGTATTCATGGCACTGCGGCTCAACGCTCGCTAAAACTTTCTAAAACTAAAGAGATCACACCCAACGAGTATAACGTAGCGACCCTTTCTTGTCAGATAGTGCTGAATGTACATGCCAATGGCTGCTAATTGGGAATGAGAGACAGGAGCATTCAGCTTTTAGTGAACGCGCACGCCGCGAACTTCATATTGTTCAACAAAGAACAGGAAAAATTTCCCACCAGCACCACCTTGCAGGTCAAAATGTAACCCTTGTTACACACTACGACTACAACTACGAGGGATGAACGGGTGCCGCTTTAAGGAGCTTCACCCCTAAAAAACAATCGGGCAGCTGCTCGAGAACTCACCGGAATGCACATGCCGGGAACAAGCACAAACTTGGGAGTTGAAAACCTTAGTAGCAATGTTAGACTGTGATTCCCTACATATTGTGAGATCATTAAAGTGGTCTGAAATGTGACGCAGTTCCGTCACCATTCAACTGGAAGCTGATGATTGCAAAGTGTTTTGTCCGACGAGCCAACTGGCTTGCAGACAGTTGAAGACACGTTTACGTCGTGTTTGTTCCATTCCCCAGCAAACTCCACAACAACGTTGTGCGCACCAAAGATCAGCGTACATTAAACTCCATCACGAATAAGCAGAAACGCAAAAAATTGGCAGATCCTACGTACAGTGGGAATCGGTGATAGGCGAAGCACGAATGATAAATGTTGATAAGTCGCATTAAAATCAACACAACGTTATGAGGTAGAAACAAATAATGCCGTACATGACTTCCGTGTCATGATTATCATGTTTGGATGTGTCGTTTACCTTTGTCATATATTCACGTCTCGTGATACCAAATTTAGTATAAGTGGAGCTAGCGAAACAGCCGCGAGCACGCTATGAGCGTGGTATCTGTCATGTTCTTACATGACACGCGTGTCAGGATTATCATGTTTGCACGAGTCATATATTTCGTCGTCCATTAACGTCATACACCACCAACTTTGGTATATGTGGAGCTATAAAAATGAACGCAAGCGCATCATGAAGAGCCCATTATACTCCAATGTAGCATTGACGCGCGCGCATGCTGGGCACAGCGACTCTACGTCAGCAAAACGCAAACACTCCATAGTCTGACGCCAGGCGCAACCAGCGTCCCTTGGCGCGGCCCGACGGCAACCGGCGCGAAATGCGACATGCTGCATTTCGCTCCGATGCGTTACCCAGACAACACTGCGAATCCATCTTTTCGTGACGGAGGGATGCCGGACGCGCAGAAACGCGCATGCTTCAAAGCAACACAGCGCGGCGCGCGCCTGCGAGTATATGGCAGGACCAGCGCCTGGCGTGGCAACGCCGGCGTGACGTGACGAAATGAACGCCGGCGAGCATGCGCACCATGTAACGTCGAAATGTATCGGCGCATTGACTGTGGCATGTAGTCATGTTCTCACATGACACGCATCTCATGATTATCATTTATGCACCAGTCACATACCTTCGTCATCCATAGGCGTCACGTAGAACCAAATTTGGTCTATGTGAAGGTAGCGAAACAGCCGCGAGCGCATCATCATTGTGGTGTGTAGTAATGTTGTTACATGACGCGCATGTCGTGATTATCATGTTTGGATGTGTCATTCACCTATGTCGTCCATTCGCGTAACGTAAAACCGAGATTTTTATATGTGAAGCTAGCGAAACAGCCGCGAGCGCATCATGAGCGTAGCATGTAGTCAGGTTGTTACATGACGCGCATGTGATATTTATCATGCTTGCACCAGTACTTTACCTTCGTCATCTATTCACGCCTCGTAATGCCGAATTTGGTATAAGCGAAGCTAGAGAAATGGCCACCAGCGCATCATGAGCGTGGCATGTAGTCATGTTGTTACATGTCACGTATCTCATGATCATCATGTTTGTGCCAGTCACATACTTTCATAATGCGTTCACGCACTGTAATACCAAATTTAGTATATGTGACGCAAGCGAAACGGCTGTGAGTGCATCATGAGCGTGGCATGTAACAACATGAAATGACACGCATTTCATGATTTTCATGTTATCCTCTGTCGCTTGTGTTCGCCAAGTATTCATGCCATATCATACCAGTTTTCGAACATGCCATGTGAACGAAACCACTGCAAGAGCTACAGTACCATTAAATATAAATCATTCAATTCATGACATACGTGTCATGATTTTCATGTTATGAGAAGTTTAATCTTTTCTTCATACAGTCACTCATGTTATGTCATACCAAGTTTGGTATTGATAGCATTATCGAAACGGCCAGGAGAGCTAAAAGTCGTAGGTGGCTAGATAGATAGATAGATAGATAGATAGATAGATAGATAGATAGATAGATAGATAGATAGATAGATAGATAGATACGCTCGAAGTCACCGAAGTTCGCAGAGAAATGCTTCGCATTTAATATGGAAAACATACGCACGAGCTAAATATGGCACACCGCCATGGCCATCCAATTGCTCGCCGACCACCAACCATTTGATAGGAGTAGGGTGAACGCGGACCTAGTTGCGCTGGGAAAACGTCAGAGGGTGGCAGAACAGCGGTCAGTTGAAGGCTTATAGTGCGTTTTCTAACTACACTTTTAAAAATGTTTACTTCTATTGCAAGTAATATTTATTCAAGTTCATATTGTAGTTAAAAACTTTATATAGTATTAGTATGCAGAAAACAGTACATAATGATCACTTTATAAGGACTACATCACTTGCTATGCTAGCGCCATACTTGTCGTGCGCAAGCAGGTTTGTCACTTTGCACTCACCCTTCCTCTTGCAGTGTACTACTAGTTTGTGTGACTGACTAAAGGCGCGTCTGGGCTCGCTTCTTTTTAAAATCGTTTTTTGAGCATTTTGCACGTGTTTCACGGGTGAGGGGGGAGGGGTGTTGAAGGGCTTTGACAATCGTCACCTTCCGTGTGTAGACGAACACGGGGTGTCAGCTTCTTTTTCGCGAAATACTCGTTTTGCACTTGTTTCGGTGTTTGATCAGTTTTAGCATTCCTTCACCGACTCTATGCTGATCCTGCGCGTGTTACACAGGTTGCGGCAGCTGTATACGCCGGCCTTCTGTCATCAGCCAGCAATGCTTTTATTATCTGCGGATGCCTAAATGAATAACTATTTTAATGTGGTGCAGGTTCGCACACGCACAAAAAAATCTGGCCTCTGAATATCAATGTGGACGCATATACATGCGGTGTATATGCCTGCGGTGTCCTTCAGGTCAATAACTGTTGTGTGATGAGACCAATTACTTTCGTTCCTCCTTCCGTTGCTCCATTACTGATTTAAGACTAATACGAGTGCTTTCCCGTTTTTGGACATGCCGGCCATCTTGTTCCCCTTGCTCTTTTTGGAGAGCAACAGTTGGTCTCAAGAACTAAAAGCACCAGTTGCTCTCATTTTGGCCATTTTTGGCTTAGAATGTAGGAATAAGACCAAAGAGTGGCATTACGAAAGGCGAGAGGAGTGCGTAAATTGGATATGAACATTTAGTCACATCAATGAGAACTTCGACACTTTCAGGCAAAACTGCAAGCGCTGCGTTGTCACAATTGTAAGCAGTGACACGAGAAGCATGGTGTCCAGCGCATCACTCTACAGTGCATTGATCACCACGGCCGAGGGTATCGCCGTCACATTGCCGATTAAAAGTCGAGAGCGAAACGACGACCAGACGTACATCCTCATACTCACAAGAGGCGTGCCGGATATTTATGAAAGCCCACCTCCCAATAAACATTTGCAAACTGTAGGCAGTAAATTGAGCCACACTATAGGTTGGTTTGGCACCCGGTACATGCAGGCCTAGAGGTTTACGAGAGGGCCGACGCTCTAGCTCTAGCGCTCACGAACCGAGCGAAGCAGCACCCTTTCTCGCTGTTACCACTACCCAACAATACGCGCGATGGCTTTCGCGAGAAAGAAGAAAGCGACTTAGCTCAGATGGCTCCACAAGAGCTTCTTGCGCACCAGCGATGTACGCGGCAGAAATATGGCACCCCCTTCCAAATCTCCTAAAGAGGAAGACGCCATAAACTTCCGTAAAATTCAAACGAAAGTTTATTCAAAATTATTATGACTGCCCGAAATTCATCCTACTCTGTATGGGTGCGATTGCCCGCGGTGTCACGACTCCCCACCGACCCTTTACCATATCTCGTGCAGCTTTGTTACACGTCCTAATGAACTCAATCGCTTACGGCGTATTTATAGAATAGAAAAATCTTCGGAGCAGTGGGAGGCACTCCTCGCTAGCTTCAACCCGGAGTTGCAAGTAGCACTCTTGGACCACGTCTGGTGGCGGCGCAAGCCAGTGGAGCCTTGGACATGGGGCCTCACCCATGTAGCTCATAAACCACTTCCTTTTCAACCCAATCGAGTTATTTCTCTCTCTCTTTTTTACTAACCTTTCAGCCGTGGCACGGCCTTCATCAGAGTAAGGCCGTGCCACAGCTGCAACGTCAGTGAAAGCATTCACCTTTTTTAGGTGTGCCAGCTTAAACTTCATCCAATATGAAAATTACCCGGACCTGTAGAATATGCCCTTGAAGACGTATTTCATTTCATTTCATTTTTTGAAGCCTTAAGGGCCCGGAGGCATTACATAAGGCTGGGGCAAACAATATATCAGGAACTCTTAATCACACAAACGCCGAAAAAGAAAGAAAAGACGATGAAAGGGGAAAAAAACTTCTCTCAGAAAGGAAACAAGCAAGCAGAAAAAAAAAACAACTACTGTTGACTGAAAATAAAACAGCAACATACACAAGTAATCACCATCATATTGCATGAGTCACTAAAAGTTAGTTACTAACACGGTTCAACCAGGAATTCATTTCAATTTAAGTCTGATGCATTGCTATTTTTTGGCAAAAAGTCGTGCGGTAGGTAGACGATACAATACTGTCGGGGAGGGTATTGCACAGGGTTATTGCATGGGGGAAAATCTTTCATCGATGATGTGCGGCACTGAATGTGTGCGATATGTTTGCTGTGGTTGAGGCGCGGCGAGATTCGGGGCGTAGGGTTGAAGTCGAGGGTGCCTGACAAGTGGGTGATAATAGAAAGAGTGAAGCAAGCAGAGACGCGAGATGATTCGACGTGATTTTAGACATGGAAGATCAAGTGTGCGTTTGAGTTCAGTGATGCTGAATTTTATGAAGTGAGCAGCGCGATTCTGGATTGATTCTAAATCGTAGGTGAGATATGCTTGTGAGGGGTGCCAGATAGATGAAGCGTATTCCTACTTAGGCCGAACGTATGTCTGAAATGCAAGTTTTTTCATAGCGGGCGATGCAGATCAGAAATTTCGGCGCAAAAAACAAAGTGTGCGTGAAGCATGTGCGCATATTGTTTCAGTGTGAGCAACTCATGATAATGACGGTGTCAAGTGAACGCCTAGATACTTATAGAGGTCTGTTCGAGTTATTTCATTTGAATTGATAGGATAAGCGTGACTTGCGGTGCTTCGGTTACGGGAAAAAGACATCGATTGGCACTTCTCAAGGTTACGAGGCATGAGCCATTTTCCACACCATGCAGCAATAGTGTCAATGTCTTCCTGAAGATCAGTGGGGTCGCTAGGCTTGTGAATGGCGTTGTAGATGACGCAGTCATCGGCGAAAAGTCGAAGTCTTGTTTATCTGTTAGATGGCAGGTCATTGACGTAGATTAAAAATAATAAGGTATATAAATATATATATATATATATATATATATATATATATAAATAAAACGAGCCCTTAGGTATACACATCTTTCCCTTATTTCATTGAACGAGGGTCTCGTACTGGCAGACTTGGTGTGTTTTGGTTGAATAAGGGGGACAATTAATCAGCTGCCCGCTCATAATAGGTTCACGTGCCACGTGACGCAAAACCTGCGCTTAAGAGTGTTTTCACATTCGTCGTTTGGCTTATAGATGGCGCTGTATGTCACTCCTACTTCTAAATTCACATATAAACTCAAAAAAGTGGGTGGAGGGAAGGCCGCTGTGGTAGCTCAGTGCTTAGAGCATCGAACGCGTTATGCGAAGGTCGTAGGTTCGATTCCTGCCCACGGCTGGTTATTTTTTCCTCCACTTTTCTTTTTTCTTATTTACATTCCATTATTTCTAATAACTTCCCCTGTACATTCCTTGGCGCTACTGTCTGTTAGATCTTATTATTATTGTGTTAAAACACGGAAAAACGAGCCCTTAGGTATACACTTCTTTCTCATATATATATATATATATATATATATATATTTATTATAACATGGAGAGAATTGAACACGCTCTGAAAATTGGGGGAAGTGTCAAAGCATTGAAGAGGAAACTTGGAATAGGCAAAAGTCGGATGTATGCTCTAAGGGACAAAGAAGGCAAAATAACTACCAATATGGATAGGAGAGTTAAAATAGAGGAGGAGTTTTACAGAGATCTGTACAGTAGCCGAGACAACCACGACCTTAATACTATAAGAACTAGCAGTAACCCAGATTACACCCAACCAGTAATGATAGAAGAAGCCAGAAAAGCTTTGGAGAGCATGCAAAGGGGCAAAGCTGCTGGTGAGGATCAGGTAACATCAGATCTGCTGAAAGATGGAGGACAGATTGTGTTAGAAAAACAAGCCACCCTGTTTACGAGGTGTCTCCTAACGGGAAGAGTACCAGAGTCTTGGAAGGACGCTAACATCATCTTAATACATAAGAAAGGAGATGACAAGGACTTGAAGAATTACAGGTCGCTCAGCTTGCTCTCCGTAGTATACAAGCTATTTACAAAGGTAATTGCTAACAGAGTGAAGAAAACATTAGAATTCAATCAACCAAAGGAACAAGCAGGATTTAGAACAGGCTACTCAACGATTGACCACATTCATTCTATCAATCAGGTAATAGAGAAATGCTCAGAGTATAACCAACCACTATACATAGCCTTCATAGATTACGAGAAGGCGTTTGATTCAGTAGAAATATCAGCCGTCATGCAAACACTGCGGAATCAGGGCGTAGATGAAGTATATATAAACATCCTGGAAGAAATCTACAGGGGATCAACTGCTACCTTAGTGCTTCATAAAGAAAGCAACAGAATACCAATCAAGAAGGGTGTAAGGCAGGGGGACACAATTTCCCCAATGCTATTCACCGCGTGCTTACAGGAGGTTTTTCAGAAGCCTAGAATGGGAACAGTTAGGGATAAGAGTCAATGGAGAATACCTTAGTAACCTGCGCTTCGCCGATGACATTGCATTGCTGAGTTATTCGGGGGAAGAATTGCAACTCATGATTACGGAGTTAGACAAGGAGAGCAGAAAGGTGAGTCTTAAAATAATCTGCAGAAAACGAAAGTAATGTACAACAACCTCGGCAAGGAGCAGCGCTTCGAGATAGGTAATTGTGCACTTGAAGTTGTAAAAGACTATGTCTACTTAGGGAGGTAATAACCGCAGAGCCGAACCACGAGATTGAAGTAACTAGAAGAATAAGAATGGGGTTGAGCACATTCGGCAAGCACTCTCAAATTATGACAAGTAGATTGCCACTATCCCTCAAGAGGAAGGTATATAACAGCTGCATCTTGCCGGTACTTAGCTACGGAGCAGAAACCTGGAGACTTACAAAGAGGGTTCAGCTTAAATTGAGGACGATGCAGCGAGCAATGGAAAGAAAAATGGTAGGTGCCACCTTAAGAGACAAGAAGAGAGCAGAGTAGATCAGGGAACAAACGGGAGTTAAGGATATCATAGCTGAAATCAAGAAGGAGAAATGGACATGGGCAGGGCATGTAGCGCGTAGACAGGATAACCACTGGTCATTAAGGGTAACTGACTGGACTCCCAGAGAAGGGAAGTGGGTTAGGGGGAGACAGAAGGTTAGGTGGGCAGATGAGATTAAGAAGTTTGCGGGTATAAATTGGCAGCAGCAAGCACAGGACCGGGTTAACTGGCGGAACCTGGGAGAGGCCTTTGTCCTGCAGTGGACGTAGTCAGGCTGATGATGATGATATATATATATATTGTGAAGAAGAAAACGCATCGTTCACAAGCAACATCGCCACCGTGCTTGGGCACTGGGTTCTAGGCTTCTCTCGTTCACCTCGTGCGGATCATAGCTGGCATTTGCTTGACCATTGCTCTTTCCCGATCGTGTTTCCGTTGTAGGACCACCGTCACAACACACGTTAATAAACCCCTTTTCAATTGGTGGAGGGTACTGACATTCCCCGTCGCCTGAACCTGGGTGCTGCCATTCGCCGTCGCCTAAACCTGGCGCTGCGCCACCAAACACTACCTCCCATCATGGCCACCAACAATGTGCAACCTGGCTCTTCCACTCCATCCTCCAGCAACCCCGGCGTTCTTCGCTTGTGAGTGCCCAAGGTCTTCAGCAGCGCAGATGAGACCGACGTGGAAGACTGCTTCACCAACTACGAACTGGTGAGCGCAAACAACAAGTGGGATGACCCGGACAAGTTGACTAACGTCATCTTTTATGTCACTGACGTGGCCGAAATGTGGTATAACAACCACAAAAACGACAGTATTACGTGGTTCATCTTCAAAACGTCGTTTGCTGACGTTTTTGGCCGACCCGCTGTCCGCAAGGCCAGAGCCGAACAACGCTTGCGGACTCGAGCACAAAAGCCATCAGAATTGTTCACTAGTTACATCGAAGACATTATTGGTCTTTGCGACCGTGTGAACACTGCCATGCCCGAGTCGGAGAAGATTCAGCACATCTTTAAAGGGATAAATGATGGCGCATTTCCGACGCTCTTGGCCCGTAATCCGGTCACCGTTGCGGAACTTTCACGGTATGTCAAAGTATCGACGAGTTGAGAAAGCAGCGCGCGCTGACTCGGCCATTTTTCTCCCACGCCGACTCACTCTCCAGCCTTACTTCGGTTCCCGATCCCTCACCAACCCAGCAAGAGATTAAAGACTTTGTGCGTGAAGAAGTTGCTCGGCAACTGTTGTTGATTTCCTTCACGCAGCAGCCGCAGTCCTCTCGTCTGCCCTCACCACTCCGCGACGTTATTGCCGAAGAGATAGCTCAGGCTGTTCCCGTCGCTGCCCACCAGCAGCCTGTGGCCATGCCTGTTCCCCATACGCCAGCTATGCAGCCCGTGGCCACGCCTCTTACGTATGCCCAGGTGGTACGAAGCAGACCCCGCAAGCAGCATTTGCCACCCATCGCTTCAGTTGCTCCCCACTCCGCACCTCTTTCGACACCTTCGGCCGCACCGTGAGTCAGTAATTCCTGGCGCACTCCTGACAATCGACCGATCTACTACGCGTGCGGTACTCCAGGACACGTCGCACGATATTGTTGCCGTCGCTTCAACCACTTCACGACGCTACTCGGTCGATACCGTATGACCCACCGCACATGCACCTACCTGCTCCCTATCCCTCACCGAAGTATGGCTACACTAACCTTCCCGAGTCTCAGTCACCCCAGCCCCCATTTCAGACTCACTCTCCCCACTCCCCATCTCCTCGCAGGCGATCACTGTCCCCTTTGCGTCCCCGACCCACTTCCTCCAACCGGGAAAACTGAACGCTGCAGTTCCAGAGGCAAGAACAGCGCCGTCGTCAAAATGTCCAAGTCCTCGCACTTCACCTGCAAATGTCGTCGCCTTCTTCCAAGGCGCTATGAACATTGTCGAGTTCATCGTCCTTTCGGTGTGCTCGCATGATGTTATCCTCGGGTGGGAGTTTCTGTCACATCATCATGCCGTCATCGACTGTGCACGCACTGAAGTTCAATTTTCGCCCCTGTGTAACGAACCTTTGCATGAAACTCTTGAGTGGTCGCCAAAACTTGTCGTGTGTGAGGACACTGAAATTCCGCCAGCCTCTCTTGCCGTCGTCCCTGTTTGCTGCGATGACCATAACGATGCTACGGTAATGTGTACACCTTACGACATTTTCATGAGCCGCCGAGCCGTTTCCTTGCTTTTGCTACACTTGACGTCACTGCTGGCTGAAGCAATATTTTCGTCCACAACCCCTTTTATGCACCGCTTACGCTACTTGCCGGCGAATGCCTCGGTCGAGTGGAGTACCTTGATTCTTCGGTATTATTTAACATGCCAGACGAATCGTGCAGTAGTGCCTCGACCGAAGTTCATGCCCTTTCCCCACTGGAATGCTCGTCGAGTGACATCTTCTCGAGTTCCATCGCCGACACCTTAAGTGCTCAAGAACGCGCAGAGCTTCTTAATCTCCCTCAGCACTTGAATTTATTCGACGTTTCTCAGCCGCATTCTGGTCGCACTTTCGCAGTGCACCGCTGCATTGACACCAGTTCGCACCAGCCATTTCGTCAAAGACCTTACCGTGTCTCTGCTGCTGAACATCACGTGATCAACGACCAGGTCGAAGAGGTGCTACGCCGTTGCGTTATTCAACCATAGCACAGTCCTTGGGCATCTTCTGTCGTTCTTGTTCGAAACAAAGGTGGATCAATTTGGTTTTGCGTGGACTACTGGCGAATAAACAAGGCGACACGGAAAGACGTCTATTCATTACCGCACATCGACGACGCCCTTGACAGCCTTCAAGGAGCTGAATTCTCCTCCTTAGACCTAGGATCTGGATACTGGCAGGTTCCTAGGCGGAAGCTGATCACCGGAAAACTGCGTTCATTACACCAGATGGCCTGTACGAATTTAACGTAATGCTTCTTTGGTTTTGTAATGCTCCTGCCACGTTTGAAAGACTCATGGACAACACACTGCGTGGACTGAAGTGGTCTGTGTGTCTATGCTACCTTGACGACATTGTTGTTTTCTCTCCCGATTTTCCTACACATCTGCTTTGGCTCCAACTGGTTCTGGCGTGTTTAACCAACACTGGGCTCCAACAGAACCTTAAAAAGTGCCATTTCACCACGCGAGAGCTGTCCATCTTGGGACACATCGTGCCCAAGCATGGTGTTTTACCCGACCCTGCAAAACTGCGAGCAGTCGCTGAGTTTTCGAAACCTACTACACTGAAAGAATTACGCAGTTTCATCGGACTATGCTCAAACTTCCGGCGCTTCAAAATTTTGTATCGATCACGTCACTACTGACCAACCTCCTATGCGGTGATGCAGACCTTTCATCCTGGTCTCCTGACTGCGCCGTCGCGTTTGGCATGCTCCGTAGTCTGCTAATATCTCCTCCAATTCTTCGGCATTTCGACCCAACAGTTGAAACGGAAGTTCACACGGACGTTAGCGGGGTTGTTCTTAGCGCTGTCCTCGCCCAACGAAAGCCGGGCGACTCCGAAAACGTCGTCGCTTATGCGAGTCGCATGCTCACTAAAGCTGAGACCAATTACAGCGTCACTGAAAAAGAGTGCTTAGCACTAGTGTGGGCGCTTCGCAAGTTCCGTCCTAATTTGTACGGTCGCCCATTCGACCTGTTAACGGACCACTATCCACTTTGTTGGCTCGCCACAATGAAAGATCCTTCTGGCCACCTAGCTCGGTGGACACTGCAAATCCAGGAGTATGACGTTCGCGTCATCTATCGCAGCGGACGCAAGCATTCTGATGCCGACGCACTGTCGTGTTTACCTTTACCTCCCGACTCGGCCTGAGGAACCACTGGTACCAACTCCGTCACATCTTTTGACCTCGACTCCTTTGCCAGTGAACAACACAAGGACCCGTGGATCGCTTCTCTTTTAGACTGTCTCTCTGGATCGTCAACCACTGTGGTATCACGATCTCTCCGACGTCAAGCTGCTCATTTCATCATTCGTGATCGGCTGCTACACCAACGCAACTATGCGCCTGAAGGTCGCAAGTGGCTCTTGGTTGTCCCCCGCAGCTTGCGATCACAAATATGTGCCTCCTTTCACGACGATCCCACATGTGGCCATGCCGGAGTTTTCAAAACTTACGAACGCATTCGCCATCGCTCCTACTGGCACGGAATGTACAATTTTGTTCGAAAATTTGTTATGGGCTGCCCTAACTGTCAACGCCGAAAATCACCGCCTTTCCACTCGTTCGGTGTGCTTCAACCGCTTTCGTGCCCTGCCAAACCATTCGATCGGATCGGAATTGATCTCTCTGGCCCTCTACCGACAACATCAGATGAAGATCGGTGGATCATAGTCGCAGTGGACCATTTATCATGCTACACCGAGACCGCCGCCGACCATCCAAAAGCCACTGCGCGGGACGTAGCGTCCTTCTTCCTCCATCGCTTCATACTACGACATGGTGCACCTCGAGAACTACTAAATGACCGAGGTCAAGCCTTCCTATTAGAAGTCGTCACGGCTCTGCTTTCTGAATGCGATGTTGTTCATCGCAAGACCACGGCATACTACCCGCAGACTAACGGTCTCACGGAGAGATTTAACCGCACCCTCGGCGATATGCTCGCGATGTATGTGGCATGTGATCATACTAACTGGGATCACATTCTTTCATTCATCACGTTCGCATACAACACCGCGGCACAGTCTACCACTGGATTTTCACCTTTCTTTCTTCTTTATGGACGCGAACGATCCCACACCATTGACACTCTCCTTCTATACCGTCCTGACAAATCCGAATGCCTATCTGTGTCCGAAGCTGCCCGAAAAGCAGAAGAGTGCCGTGAACTCGCACGCACCTTTATGTCACAAGAACCGCAGAGCCAGAAAGAAAACAACGCCAACTATTCATGAAGCCACAGCTATTCCCCGGGATCACTTGTATGGCTGGCTGTTCCTTACCCCGGCCTTGCCTCAAAACTCGTTCCGAAGTACGAGGGCCCTTACAGCGTTTTGGAGCAAACCAGCGAAAAAGGCTCGCTGTCAGTGAAGCAACTCACAGCAGTGCCCTGAAGTTGGGTTCAAGGCGGTAACCAATGCCTTACCGTCGTTACACCGCACAAGGCCGGGTTCAATGGTAAGCCCCGCAGGTTTGGAGTGAGCTGGTGGAGCAATCAGCACGTCACCGTTAACCATAGTATCCGAACCGATTGTGAGAATTCATTATTCTTCTGGCGAAATGAAACAATGCGCGGCAGCAACGAACGGAAGCTGTATGGATCGACATCAGATGAACTCTCAGTAGCTGACATGAATTACTCACTGACAACACGATATGAAAGCTGATGCCGAAAAAGGAAGTCCCATCCTAAAATGACCGTGTGAGCGCACAAAGGAAGTACAAGAAAGTGAAAGTGGTGAAGGATGCCATCTATAAAAACGCGGACTGCACAAACACTTGAAGGCTGAATAGGAACTCCATCTGCGCAAGGAAGAGAAGGGCCACCGCGTGGCGTCCTAACTTTTTTCAAGTGGGTACAAAAGTCTGCACGAATTATGGAATGTGATGCGCCTGTGTCTACCAGTTCCTCTGTCAGTATACCTTCAACATACACCAATAAAACATTTATAGGGCGGTCCGGAGGAGTTTGACGCAGTTCGAAAGATGCAGCTTTCCCTCCCGACGCTGCGCTGTTTAGTTTACCTGTTGGCGATTGGGAATCGAAATAGAAGGTCGAAGGGTAGAGGACGAACGCCGCATTGGTGAAAGTGAGCGACGACGTGAGAAACGGGAACTGCCAACTGAGGCAATGTTATGCGGAGACGGCGGCCGACATGTGCTGTTCTGATACAGTCGGCGATATGGTGGTCCAATGTGGTAGGTGTCGTCCCGTTCAAAGTCGTCGTAGCTTCGTCTTTTGTCTTGTTGACGGTGTCGGCAAAACCTTGAATAATGGGGTTGTAAGGCTGGGAAGATGGTCGCGGTGCAAGTGAGTTGAGCGAACCATGCACTTCGGGCGCTAGTGGCTGCATTGCGCTTTGCTGGGGTGCAGGTGTCCTAGCAACAGCGTGGGCATAAGTTGGCATGGCCAGAGGATGGGAACTCGGAACAGGTGTGACAGTCATCGAGGCCAGGTTTTGGTGCGGTGCAGGCGTTGTTGCAGCAACGTGAGCATAACTTGATATGGGCACGGGATGTGAATTCGGGATGTGGTGTGCCTGTGATGAAGGCCAGTTTATCCCTCACGACGTAGCGTAAACTAGTAGCAGGTGGCGTCGTTCGCATTTCAAGGTGGCGAAGTGAAGCCTGCGCATGAAGTTTCTCTCGGACGATAGAGCGGGTCAATGCACGCAGTTCTGTTGTGATGACTCGACCTCAGATCAGACATATCAGGTTGCGCCCGAGTGGTTTTAAGCTTCTCAAGGCGCTGACAGGTAGCTACAACATCGGCTGCGGTCTGGGGATTGCACACCACAAGCGCATTAAAAGCGACAGTCGCAATGGCTTTTAGCAGGTGGCGCACACGGTCGTTTTCCGCCATATGGTTGTCGATGCGGCGGCAAAGGGTGAGAACATATTCAATGTAGGAAGTGTGAGACTCGCCGGCGCGTTGAACACGTGCACCAAGCCTCTTTTTGGCGATATCCGAGCGCACTGACTGGTTAGCGAAAATTTCAGAGAGCTGGCGCGTAAAAGCGGGCCATGTCGAAAAATCTATAGCGTGGTTCAAAAACCACGTTTTTGCGACGCTGCTCAAGTAGAATGCAACATATGTGAGTTTCGCAGGCTCATCTCGGTTGTTGATGGCACTCACGTGGTCGTACTCCTCAAGCCAGTCTTCAACGTTCTCACCAGGAAGCTCTGCGAACAGCTGAGGATCCTTTTGAGGGATGGTGACCAAATGCGAAGGGTTTCTTGGTGATGGGAGCGGTGGCGAAGCTGGCACGCTGGGCTGGTCGGCATGCGACATTACCGAACCAAAGTCATTTGAGCGGCAGCCTGAACGGAGCTTCACGGATGTGTTCTAAAGGTGCTGGGGGTGTCCGAGAGAGAGAGCGCAAGAAGACTCAGGAATCAGGCAGCACTCTCCATCACTTGTACGATAGCATCCAGTACCCTCAAGACTCTTTATTGTCTCGAGTATGTGTGCCCCACAACCTAAATTGGGGTGGTGATGATAAGTATGTACAGATGAAAAGATGGAACGAGTAACAATGCTCACAATATATATATATATATATATATATATATATATATATATATATATATATATATATATATATATGCAACCGTTTAATAGGCTGAACAACAGCGAGACAGCAGCCAGCGCTTTTAGCAGCAGCTGCAGCAGCACGAGCCTCTGCCACAACAAACGTCTTCTTCGTCGTCTCTAGCAAGCCCGTATTTTTGTCACATTGACTACCCGGTGAAAAAGGAGCCATCCTGGCGACCTATGGCACGGACACGACTGGTGCGTCGTAGTGAAGTTTTAGACACTCGACGTGCACAGTTTCACGCCCGCGGCGCCGTTGATCTGTGGATGGCTGAATAGGTTCAACCATATAGTTGACTGGTGATGCCTGGCGCAAGATCCTGTAGGGACCGTCATACTTTGGTGTGAACTTTGAGCAAAGGCCCGGGGCAGACGATGGCACGCGGAGCCACACGATTGTTCCAGGCATGTATGACGATGGAGATGAGCGTTGGTCATTGGAGTCCTTCTGGCGAGCCTGATCGTGTGTAGTTAGCGCACGCATGAGCTGCCGACATTCTTCGGCCTATGTGGCAGCTTCGGCCAAAGTCGTCGATTCTGAAAGGTCTGAGCGGTACAGAAGTATAGTGTCCAGGAACGATGAAGGTTCCCGACCATAAAGAAGAAAGAACGGGGAGAATCCAGTTGTAGATTGAAATGCGCTGTTGTAAGCGTACGTAACGAATGGCAGTACGCGGTCCCAGTTCGTATGGTCATTGGAAACATACATGAAGAGCATGTCACCCAGAGTGCGATTAAATCGCTAGGTCATACCGTTGGTTTGGGGGTGATATGCGATGGTTGTTCGATGCACAATGTTGCATTCGCGTAGGAGGGCTTCTACAGCTTCCGACAAGAAGGAACGCCCCCGGTCACTAAGGAGCTCACTGGGCGCACCATGCCGAAGGACGAGGTTGTGCAGAATGAACAAGCCGACTTCCCGCGCAGTGGCCTCGGGAAGCGCCGAAGTTTTGGCGTAACACGTAAGGTGGTCCACGGCTACGATGACCCAGCGGTTTCCATTTGGTGTGTATGGTAGGGGACCGTACAAGTCGATTCCGATGCGGCCGAAAGGCCGAGAAGGACACGGCAGTGGCTGGAGTGGTCCTGTGGTTGTGCGAGGGGAGCTCTTCCGGCGTTGGCACAAGGTACATGGACGGACGTACTGCCTAACAAAGCGGTACATTCCGCGCCAGTAATGTCGAATTCGTAGGCGAGCATACGTCTTCACTACACTTGCGTGGGCGCATTGCGGATCCGCGTGGAAGGAGGCACAGACGTCAGAACGTAGGTGGCGAGGTATTACCAGCAACCATTTGTGGCCATCAGATAGGTAGTTTCGCTGGTACAGAAGACCTTCACGGATAGTAAAATGGCGAGCAGTTTGTCGAAGTATACGGTTGTCGGTACTTGGAGACGTCTGAGACAGGTACTCTAAAAGGGACGCTATACATGGTTCCTGGGGTTGCTCAGAGGACATGTCGACATGTCCAAGTGAAGAACATTCGTAGCGGGAAACAGGCGCTGTAACATAATCGTGGGAAGTTGCGACCGAGAAAGAGCGTCGGCGTCCGAGTGCTTGTGGCCTGACCGATAAAGTACACGAATGTTGTAATCTTGGAGACGTAGTGGCCAGCGAGCTATGCGACCAGATGGGTCTTTTAATTACGACAACCAACACAATGCGTGGAGATCAGTCACGACGTCAAATGGGCGGCCATATACGTAAGGTCGGAATTATGTGATTGCCCAAACAATGCAAGGCATTCTTTCTCGGTGACTGAATAATTCTTTTCCGCTTTAGTAAAGGTGCGACTAGCGTAAGATACAACATACTCAACGAAGCCAGATTTACGCTGAGCAATAATAGCGCCGAGGCCTACTCCACTAGCGTCCGTATGGATTTTGGTTGGAGCGTCTGGATCAAAGTGGCGTAAGAAAGGTGGTGATGTCAGAAGATGCCGTAACGAGGCGAATGCTTTGTTGCATGCTGGGGACCACGCCGAGATGTCTTGGTTGTCGGCAAGTAGCTGCGTCAGGGGTCCGATTATGGTGGCGAAATTGCGCATGTAACTGCGCATAAAATTGTGCATGATTGCGCATTTCGCAAATGCGCAATAATGCGCAAATTGTGCAAATCATGCGCAAATTGCGCGAATTGCGCAAATTGCGCACTTCATGCGCGAAATTGCGCATGAAAATTGCGCAAAAGTATGAGCAGAGGCCGATGAAGCTGCGAAGTTCTTTTAGTGTAGCTGGCCTGGCAAAGTCGGCGACAGCGCAAAGCTTGGCTGGATCAAAACGAACACCATGCTTACTAACAACATGCCCTAATATGGTTAGCTGGCGGGAAGCGAAGTGGCATTTCTTCAAATTCAGCTGCAGTCCAGCGTCCGAAAGACAACTCAGGACGTTTGCGAGGCGGCTGAAGTGGGAGTCGAAGTGCTTTGAGAAAACGACGACGTCATCAAAATAGCACAGACATGTGTTCCATCTAGAGCCTCTAAGGATGTTGTCCATGAGACGCTCGAAGGTGGCAGGCGCATTACAGAGGCCGAGTGGCATCACGTTAAATTCATACAATCCGTCAGGGGTTACAAACGCAGTCTTGGGGCGGTCAGCCTCATTCATAGAAACCTGCCAGTAGCCAGATAGAAAGTCTTAAGAAGAAAAGAACTCTGCTCCTTGTAGGCAATCGAGGGCGTCATCGATTCTCAGCAGCGGATAAACATCTTTTCTTGTGATCTTATTAAGACGCCTGTAATCAACGCAAAATCTGATGCTACCATCCTTCTTTTTTACCACTACAACCGTAGAGGCCCAAAGGCTGTTTGAAGGTTGTATTACGCCACGTCGAAGCATATCGTTCACCTGATTATCAATGGCACGGCGTTCAGCGTCAGAAACTCGATATGGGCGCTGGTGCAAAGTTGCATGGCTACCGGTGACGATTTGGTGAAAGATTGCAGATGTGCGACCCAAAGAAGATTGGCTATGGTCAAATAACATCTTGTGGGATCTAGCAGAGCCAGGAGTTGATTGATTGATTGATATGTGGGGTTTAACGTCCCAAAACCACTATATGATTATGAGAGACGCCGTAGTGGAGGACTCCGGAAATTTAGACCACCTGGGGTTCTTTAACGTGCACCCAAGCCTGAGAACACGGGCCTACAACATTTCCGCCTTCATCGGAAATGCAGCCGCCACAGCCGGGATTCGAACCCGCGCCCTGCAGGTCAGCAGCCGAGTGCCTGAGCCACTAGACTACCGTGGCGGGGCAGCAGAGCCAGGAGTTGGGTGTGCTGAGCAGCGGGAAGTTTAGGGTCAATTGATGGGAAAAAAGCCTCCGGAGATGAAGTGGGAGTGGTATCAGAGGTAATGGTGTTTAAGTGAGATAAGGGCAGGTGGTCCGGTAGGTGACTGGACGAAACAGAATAAATTTCCCCAATATTACCGAGGACTTCGCCACGGAATAATATGGCTGGTGAAGGAAGCAAGTTCGTTATATAAATGGAGCCACGGGAGTCTTCTACGGTGACAACTGCGAACGGGAGAAGGAAGCTTTTGCGAGAGCCAAAGGCGTCGGAGGGGTAAAAGAGGGCGGTGACAGAGGGCGCGTCGTCGCAAAAGAGTGGCACAAGAACACAGGATAAAGGAGGGATATGAGTGTCCGCGGCCACAATGACTCGAGAACATAGCGGCTTGAAAGGTCTTTCAGACGTCGGCGCTTCACACAGGGGCAGTTCAGACATCGTCGACAACTCTAGTTCGGCACGCGCACAGTGAAAGACGGCATGATGAGCGTAGAGGAAGTTCCAACCTGATTTGATATCATGCAAACATGTGAAAAACACAACAAGTTCAACTACATATAAAATATTTTGGATGACCAGTCGAGCTGTGCACGCCGCAGAAGGTTGGATGTGATGCGCAGTGACCGTGCGGAGAGAGGCATTGTAAAGTTGCAGTGTAAGCTTCTTCAACTTGCGGCACAGTTCACCACTTAGCACAGACACGGCCGCACCAGAATCAACGAGCGCTTGCACAGGTACACCATCAATATGCACAGTTATTTCATTAGCAGGTAGAAACGTAGGCCTTGAAAGTTTCGATATATGCGCAGCTCTTGCCTTGGGAACTGCGATGGTCAGTTTTCTGTTTGGGTGGGTGCTGATCGAGAAAGCATAGGAGAAATCGAACGGCGCCGTGGTGAGGGCGACCGATCTCTGTCGAAGCCGCGGCGATGTGGCGGCGACTGTTCCGACGTGGGTGGGAACGAAGACAACTGTGGTGGCTCTGGACGATAGCCGCATGTCACCTCACCAGCAGTTGAGTTATAATCCCGACGGCGGCAGTAGCGTGCTACATGGCCGGGAAGATGGCAGAAGTAGGAAATCGGCCTGTCGTCCGGAGCGCGCCAAGGGTTAGTTGATGGTAGCGCAGTGTGGCGAACAGGAGGTGGATGGGGACGGACAGGGGGACTTGCTGCGCAGATGGGACGGGGCTGTCTAGCAAGATGCGTAGCGTAGTGAGGGCGGCGATCATCTGGCGGCCTCAGCGTAAGTGAGAGGGGCGGAGATAGGCGAAGGATGGTATGTGGGAGTTAAAGCGTCAGAAACTTGCTCTTCGATTGTCTTGCAGAGCGTTAGGGTCAGCGTGTGCACACTGGTCGGACCGTGCGGCACAAGAGACAATCGGCGCACCACTTCTTGTTGGACGAACTGCTGAATTTGCTGCATTAAGGTTCTTTGTTCGGATGAAACAGCGCCAATAGGTAACGCAGATGTAGAGCTCGTGTCGAGGTTTGGACGTCGAGTAGAAATGCGCTCTTTCTGCAGCTCCTCGAAACTGACAGTGTTGATTGAGCTGGGTGACGGTTTGCGGGTTTTTCACAACGAGCATGTGGAAGGCGTCATCCTCGATACCTTTCATATTCTGCCGTATTTTGTCAGTGTCAGACATGTGGGAATCGATACGATGGCAGATGTCCAGAATATCCTCAATATACAAGGTGAAGGTCTCGCCTGAGCGCTGTGCGCGGCCGCGCAAGCGCTGTTCGGCGCGGAGCTTGCGAACAGTGGGTCGGCCAAAGACGTTTGTAAAGCGCGTCTTGAAAGTTGACCAAGAGGGTATTTCCGTTTTGTGGTTGTTAAACCACAGTTCTGCCACACCCGCCAGATAGAAATGAAGGTAAGCGAGCTTGTCGGTGTCATCCCCCTTATTGTGGGCGCTTACCGCTTCATACTGAGACAGCCAGTCTTCGGCGTCTTGGTCGTCGGTCGCGTTGAAATTTACTGAATCTCGTTGCCGTGGCATTCCGGAACAGGTGACGGATGATATTATGACTGCAGGTGGCTGGGTCATGTCGCCAGGCATTGGCGAAGTGGGGGGTTGAGGTAGAGTCCGGGAACATAGTTCCAGTTTAAGACAACCAGAACTCTCCTCCAAATGTAAGAATACTGTTAGGCGCCATGCCGGGGTGATGCAACCGTTTAATGGGCCGAACAGCAGTGAGACAGCAGCCAGCAGTTTTAGCAGCAGCTGCAGCAGCACGAGCTTCTGCCACAACAAATGTCTTCTTCGTCGTCCTAGCAGGCCGTTTTGTTGTTTTGTTGTATGTATGGATGATGAAATTGCCAACTGCTCACAGTTGGCAATTTTTTCATCCACTTTTCTTTCCTCTTATTTACATTCTATTGGTTTTATAACTTCCCCTGTACATTCCTTGGCATTACTGTCTGTTAGATCTCATTATTATTGTGTTAAAACACGGAAAAAACGAGCCCTTAGGTATACACTTTCCCTTATATATATATATATATATATATATATATATATATATATATATATATATATTGGCAGGCATGGTGGTTAAGTGGCCGTAGCGTTGCATATAGTTTATAGATCCTCCGTGAGCGGTCACAACGTGGTTTATTTCGACGTTTCGGCCTACAGTCTGGCCTTCATCAGGATTAAAGATACAGTTTGTTGGTCCTCAGCTTTACACAATCTCAAATCAGAGGGCAAGGAAAGAGGAAAAAAAGACAGAAAAAAAAGAAAAAGGAAAGAAAAAAAGAAAAAAGAGAAAAATAATGTACGGTGGACGCCCCTCGGGTGCCCCCTTCCACTCTTCCTTCCACTTCCTCCCTCATCTCTCTCCCCCTCTCCCCTTCACCTTTCTGATGTCAGCGGTCTGTGTATGTTTCCGTTCACTAACGCATTCCTCCCGATCAGATGGCCCCTCCTGGCACTGGCGGTTCGGTGTGGGGCAAAAAAGAGCTTTTCAGGAAGTCCTAAGCCTTTAACTACTTTGGGTCCCGTAAACAATTCGTCGTAGAAGGACGGGGGCCGCGTATTGTGGCAGAGGCTGGTAAGCGGGCATTTTAGGAAGTTCTAAGCTTTTAACTACTCCGCGCCCTGTCAACATTTCGTCGTAAAATTAGGGGTGCCCCGTATTGCGGTAGGCTGTGCAAGCGGGTGCAATGCGAATTCCTTGCCCGCTTCTAAACTACGCGTGTAGTGGGGGCCTCCCGGCTGTGCACAGGGTTGCTGCTGGGCATGTCGAGCATGGCACAATTTATTGGGTAGTAAAATAAAACAAAAAACAGACGACAGCTGCACTTAGGAAGAGTAGTTACACTTGGAATTGTTTTGTGTTGTCCAGTGCCCTTCGCAGCTGCAGTGCCATGAACTCAGTTACTATTTTCATTGTTGCCGTTATTGTTTTATAATGCTTTAATTGCTGCAAGTGTACCAGGATTCTCATTTATTTCTCTATCGGTGGTGTTAAATCGGTGGATAAGTTATGACTCTCGTTGTTCACGTTCTCGGTTTGATTTAAATCCCGTCTCTATGAGCGTTACTGATAGTTTGTCGAATGCATGGTCGGGAAGATTGAGATGTTTTGATAGAGGTAGACTTTGGGCTGATTTCGCATGGGCTCTGTGATTATTGAAGCGAATCCTAAATGGTGTTTCTGTTTGTCTGATGTACTGCATACCACACGCGTTTCATTCGAGTAGGTACACCACATTAGAGAAATCGCATGTTAGGTTTCCTCGTATGTTAATCGAAAATTCGGATTGCGTGCTGGTTGCTTTGTCTGTTTCTCGCATCGCCTTACATACAAGACATCGTGGCTTTAAGCAAGGGCGGCATGAATTATTGGTTGGTGATGTGTTAATTTGGGAGTGGACAAGGGTGTCTTTGAGCTTACGTGGTCGTCGGTAAACGACGCCTGGAGCGGATGGGAATGCGCGTTTCAGACGTTCACTTTGTTCCAGAATGTTGTAATCTCGTTTAAGGATTTTGTTTACATTGGGGAAGTTTGTGCTGTAAGTCAAGCAGAGGTTTGTTCGTTGTGGGTCTTCTCGTGGTGGTCGCTTCATAAGTAAGTCTTCACGCTTTAGTTTTCTCGCTTTTTGAACAGCGTCATTAATTACATGTGGGGAGTATTTTTGTTTCTCGAGCATAAGTTTTAGCCTCTGTGAGCTCGTGTCAAAGTCAGCGTCTCTAGAGCAGATTCGCTTAAACCGTTGAGCCTGGCTGTATGGAATACTAATTTTCCAGTGGCGTGGGTGATCGCTTTGGTAATGAAGGTATTGTTGTCGATCCGTTGGTTTGAGATATAGGGTTGTAGAGAGCTTCTCTTCTATTATCGTTATGGTAACATCAAGAAAATTTACGATAACTTGCGAGTATGTGTGTGTGAAGTGTATGTTCGGATGTACAGCATTTGAAGTGTCGATAAAGCTGAGAAGTTCGTCCTCGCTGTGGGTCCAAATAAGAAAGATGTTGAAGTTTGAAGTTTGAAGTTTATTTGCAGGAAAAAAATACAAAAACTTCCCTGCGGGAGGCAAAGACTAAAGGCTAAATAGCCTGACGAGGTCTTGACCTCCTGATACAGTCTGCATCAGTGCCATATTACACATATTCACACATCAGTAACATACATATACAAATAAGTGACATTATACATATCTTATTTAGTTACACAGCTTATTTCTACATGATATACATTCAGAATATGTTTTACATAAACAGGAAACAATTTTGGTATCAAACGATTCTGTTTAAGTATCATTGTTCACAGTAAGAAAAAAAAATCAACTCAGTATACAAGTATTCCTAAATATAAAAGCCTATGGATCTACTATGTCTTTAGTCAAAAGAAGAAAGGATTTATGATGACATTTAAATTGTTTAGTTTTCAGAGTAAAGTCTATATTCGATTCGTGAAGGTTTAGCAATTGTATGATCTTATAATCAATAGCCTGCTTGCCATAGTTCGTGCGTGTTTTCTTAGTTTTGCGGGTAGAATTTCTGAAGCCATATGTTGTTGATACAGTGCGTGGAAAGGAATCCTGTAGTTTATGTTTGTGGATGTGTTGCATCAGTTTAAGATTATATACTTTCCTAGCAGATAGAATTCCATGTTTAAGAAAAAGCGGCTGAGTGTCTAAGTCCTTGGGGTGACCTTTATATTTTTCTATTACACGGAGCGCGCGCTTTTGCAAGATTAATATTCGATCGTAATTGGTCTTAGTTGTTGTTCCCCATACAAGCATTCCGTATAGAAGTTTGGAGTAAAACATGCTATAATATAATGATTTACATAACCATGAAGGGAGGAGGAAAGCAATTTTACTCAACCACCCTACAGAACGAGCTAGATCTACCAAGAGACTATTTACGTGCGGTGTCCATGTTAAGTGCTCATGAAACCAGACTCCAAGGAATTTTTGTGTGCTGACTTGTTCGAGTCGCTGATTGTCAAACAAGATTACTATATTATCACTGATGTGCTTGTTAATGGGCCTGAACATAATAAATTTTGTTTTTTGTGTGTTTAATTTTAGTTTGTTTTTTGTTAGCCAGCCTGAAAGTTTCGAGAGATATACATTTGTCAAAGCTTCTACTTCCTGAATGGTGGAGCCTGTGAAAAATATACTTGTGTCGTCAGCGAACATTTTAATTTCGGGTGTATACTGAACCTCTGTAATATCATTTATATATAAAAGGAAAAGCACGGGGCCTAAAATGGACCCCTGCGGAACTCCTTTCTTTACGCTTAAATAGTCTGACTTTTTACTGTCTATGCTAACAAATTGTTGTCTGGATGATAAATAGCTTTTAAATAAATCAGAGACTATTCCACGAATTCCATAGCGGCTTAATTTCAACAGTAAGATATTATGGTCAACAGAATCGAACGCTTTACGCAAGTCAAAGAAGACACCTAACGTGAACATTTTATTTTCAATATTTTCTATTATGCGGCTTTTTACATCAATTAGAGCCTCTTCCGTGGTTTTATTTTTGCGAAAACCATATTGATGCGGTGATAAGATATTGTACTTCTCAAGATATTTCATAAGGCGCGTATTTATACATTTTTCATAAATTTTTGAGAATACAGGTAATACGGATATCGGACGATAGTTTGTTAATTCAGTAGTGTTGCCACCTTTATGAATGGGTGTAACTTTGGCCACCTTAAGTTTTGTTGGAAAGATTCCAATAAGAAAGGAATAATTTACCAGATATGCTAATACGGGGCTAAGTATAGATGCGACAGCCTTAACTGGAGCCAGCCTTACGTCATCATAACCACTCGCAACGTTTGTCTTTAGTTCTTTTATATATCGGTAGACTTCTTCGGGTAATACTTCGTGTAGTACGAGAGAGTTCATGCAACTACTTGTTTCATCTTTATATTGTGTTGAGTCTTCATCACAAACAGCCACATTTACAAAGTATTGGTTAATTGCGTTCGCCAGTTCCTTACCCTCCAGAATGATATTGTTGACTTTTACTTGTTTAGGTGTATTTGACGTTGCTGTTCTCCCAGTTAAGGAAATATTTTGTTTCCATATTTTTGCCGGTTCTGATTTTATACGTGAGAAGGTGGCTTCATAATAGGCAAGTTTAGCCTTCCTAGTGTCACTATTTAGTTTGTTGCGGAATCGCTTGAATTCACGCAATATTGCAATATCTCTAGTAGCAAGAAACCTGTGAAAAAGCGCGTTTTTCTGCTTGATTCTATGAATGTCGTCTATGAATGTCGTCTATGAATGTTCTGTATAACATTGGTTTCAGAGAACCATGTGCAAGATATTCAGATTCTAGCTTTCCCATAAATATGTTGGCATAATTAGGGGCCATTTTGGTGCCCAAAGCGGTCCCGCTGATTTGTCGAAAATACTCTTGGTTAAACTCGAATGAATTTAATTTGAGGACCATTCTCGTCAATGTTGCAATGGCAGAGAAATCTGGGGTGTTAGATTGTCTATGGTTTGTGTACATGTTTTGTAATATAGCTATGCCGTCATCGTGAGGAATATTTGTAAATAATGTAGAGACATCAAGAGTAACCGAGTACGAGTTTTTGGGCACAGAGATACCCGCAATGTCTCGAAAAAAATGTGTGGTGTCTTTCATGTGCGACGCGAGTGTGCATGGAATGTGGCTTATTAGTTTGTCCACGTACCCTGATATGGGTTCAGTTATTGTACGATGCCTGATATGATTGGTCGACCTGGGTTACCGGGTTTATGAATTTTTGGGAGGATGTAGAAGCGACCTGGACGAGGGTATGCTGCTTGCATCAGTTTGTGGTCAGTGTTGGTTATCTTTTCTGCATCCAACAGTTTCTTTAGTTCTGTTGATACGATACGTTTGTATTCGTCTGTCGGATCACCTGGAAGGCGTTCGTAAAGTCTTGAGTCGTCTAGTTGGCGGTATGCTTCTTGTAAGTAGTTGGTTGTATTAAGGACTACAATTTCTCCTCCTTTGTCAGCGGGTTTTATTGTTATGTCTGTCCTAGATGCCAAATTTTTCATACTTATTTTTTCAGATTTGGTCAAGTTTTCTCGGTTTCCTTTCTGTCTGTGGTATTCGTGTACTATATCTTTCTGTACTGCGGTGATATAAAGGTCCAAGCACTTGTCTCGATTACTGTTTGGTGTCCAATCATTTGATTTACGACGGTGAATTGTTTTGTGGTTAGAAGGCCTGTCCAATTCGCGCAACCTTAAGCTTCGAGCGAAGTGGTCGAGGTCTCAGAGCAAGTGGAATTCATCGAAAAATTTTGTGGTCGGGCAAAAGCTAAGTCAATTTGATAGCAGTTTTTCTTCGTCAGGTGACATCAGGTGACGTCAGGTGAAGAAGAACCATTAGTGATTTCCTGGATGGTGGTGTTGTAATGATAAGGAACTATATCAGGGAACGCGGGTTTGGGCACATGGTCTCTTTTGAGTTTATGAATTTTTGTGGTTATGATGGCTTGGTATTCATTCTGCTCAAATTCTGTTAATCGCGTGATTTCTTCGTTCCATAAAGCGTTGTGGCGGAGAATGGTGTTGGTCATAGCGACCAGTTTCTTTACCTGCTTATCACTGTGATTAAGAGCGATTACTGTTAATTTAAGAGATGCCTCAAGGAGGACGTTTTTACACGTTATTTGGTCGTGTTCATCTAGATTTGTAGCGGCTGGTGTGAGGGAGAGTGTCATACCCTTGGGGGATATTCTAGCACGAAGGTACACTTGCAATGTTGATTTATGCATTTCATGTCTAATTCGTTTGTCAGCAAGTTTTCGTACTTTAATGAAAGTGGCACTGCAACTGGGAAGCGAGGAGGTGGACTTGCATTTCAGAAGTCAATCTTCTTTTGGGTGCGGGGATGGCACTGATGAGGTGCGCAGGTTGTAGTTATGTCCGGCAGGCCTTCGTCGTTGTGGGGAGGATTTCGGCGTTGGGCTCCCGGCGAACGTGTTCGTTGGCAGTTCCGGGGTTCGCAATAGGGGGACGCGGTTTCGTAGTTCGGCAGGCTTCCCTTTGAGGAGTGGTGTAGTGGTGCTGTCGTGTAGTGCTTTTGGTCTCGACATCCGCAATGGAGGGACGCGTGTTGGCTGTTCTGCAGACTTCCCCCCCTAGTAGTGGTGCGCTGTTGATGATGGTGAGGGGGTGCTTGTGGCTCGCGGGAGTCACAGTTTCGCTGATCATCGGGAACTCATTTGTGGTGTTGGGTGGATGTGGGGCTCCTGGTGTATGTTGATATGCAGAAGTCTTCTCGTGGGTGTCTTGTTGTGTTGAAAGTATATTCACGGGAGCTGCTGGTTGAGTCGACCAACCCGTGGTAGCTTCAAAATCTCCACGACCGAGTGCTTTCTTGAGGGTTTCGGCAATCAAAGCGACACCCATAAAACTCGGATGAAGCCCATCCGCAGCAAGAAAGCGTCTTGGTCATCATCAACAGCGCACCACTACTAGGGGGGAATTCTGCAGAACAGCCAACACGCGTCCCTCCATTGCGGATGTCGAGACCAAAAGCACTACACGACAGCACCACTACACCACTCCTCAAAGGGAAGCCTGCCGGACTACGAAAGCGCGTCCCTCTATTGCCCTATTGCGGACCCCGGAACTGCCAACGAACACGTTCGCCGGGAGCCCAACGCCGAAATCCTCCCCACAACGACGAAGGCCTGCCGGAGATAACTACAACCTGCGCACCTCATCAGTGCCATCCCCGCACCCAAAAGAAGATTGACTTCTGAAATGTAAGTCCAGCTCATCGCTTCCCAGTTGCAGTGCCACTTTCCTTAAAGTACGAAAACTTGCTGACAAACGAATTAGACATGAAATGCATAAATCAACATTGCAAGTGTACATTCGTGCTAGAATATCCCCCAAGGGTATGACACTCTCCCTCACACCAGCCGCTACAGATCTAGATGAACACGACCAAATAAAATTGAAAAAACGTCCTCCTTGAGGCATCTCTTAATTAACAGAAATCGCTCCTAATCACAGTGATAAGCAGGTAAAGAAACTGGTCGCTATGACCAACACCATTCTCCGCCACAACACTTTATCGAACGAAGAAATAACGCGATTAACAGAATTTGAGCAGAATAAACACCAAACCGTCATAACCAAAAAAATTCATAAACTCAAAAGAGACCATGTGCCCAAACCCGCGTTCCCTGATATAGTTCCTTATCATTACAACACCACCACCCAGGAAATCACTAATGGTACAAACGAGCACCCATCTAGGAACACACCGTGTGACACTGTGATTGTAAACTTATCGGACACGAGCTTGTCACCTGACGAAGAAAAACTACTATGTAAGGGACTAAGCTTCTGCCCGACCACAAAGTTTTTTGATGAATTCCACTTGCTCCGAGACCTGGACAACTTCGCTCGAAGCTTAAGGTTGCGCGAATATTTCTTGGACAGGCCTTCTAACCACGAAACAATTCACCGTCGTAAATCAAATGATTGGACACCGAACAGTAATCGAGACAAGTGCTTGGACCTTTATATCACCGTAGTACAGATAGATACAGTACACGAATACCACAGACAGAAAGGAAACCGAGAAAACTTGACCAAATCCGAAAAAATAAGTATGAAAACTTTGGCATCTAGGACAGACATAACAATAAAACCCGCTGACAAAGGAGGAGCAATTGTAGCCCTTAATACAACCAACTACTTACAAGAAGCATACCGCCAACTAGACGACTCAAGATTTTACGAACGCCTCCCAGGTGATCCGACAGATGAATACAAACGTATCGTATCAACAGAACTAAACAAACTGTTGGATGCAGAAAAGATAACCAACATTGACCACAAACTGATGCAAGCAGCATACCCTCGTTCAGGTCGCTTCTACATCCTCCCAAAAATTCATGAACCCTGTAACCCAGGTCGACCAATCATATCAGGCATCGGTACAATAACTGAACCCATATCAGGGTACGTGGACAAACTAATAAGCCACATTCCATGCACCCTCGCGTCCTACATAAAAGACACCACACATTTTCTTCGAGACATTGTGGGTATCTCTGTGCCGAAAAACTCGTACTTGGTTACTCTTGATGTCTCTTCATTATATACAAATATTCCTCGCGATGATGACATAGCTACATTAGAAAACATGTACACAAACCATAGACAGTCTAACGCCCCAGATTTCTCTGCCATTGCAACTTTGACGAGAATGGTCCTCAAATTAACTTCATTGTGTTTAACCAAGAGTATTTTCGACAAATCAGCGGGACCGCTATGGGCACCAAAATGGCACCGAAATATGCTAACATATTTATGGGAAAGCTAGAATCTGAATTTCTTGCACAAAGTTCCCTGAAACCAATGTTATACAGAAGATACATAGACGACATCTTTCTTATTTGGACCCACAGCGAGGACGAACTTCTCAGCTTTATCGACACTTACAATGCTGTACATCCGAACATACACTTCACACACACATACTCGCAAGTTATCGTAAATTTTCTTGATGTTACCATAACGATAATAGAATAGAAGCTCTCTACAACCATATATCGCAAACCAACGGATCGACAACAATACCTTCATTACCAAAGCGATCACCCACGCCACTTTAAAAACAGTATTCTATACAGCCAGGCTCACCGGCTTAAGCGAATCTGCTCTAGAGACGCTGACTTTGACACGAGCTCACAGAGGCTAAAACTTATGCTCAAGAAACAAAAATACCCCCCACATGTAATTAATGACGCTGTTCAAAAAGCGAGAAAACTAATGCGTGAAGACTTACTTACGAAGCGACCACCACGAGAAGACCCACAACGAACAAACCTCTGCTTGACTTACAGCACAAACTTCCCCAATGTAAACAAAATCCTTAAACGACATTACAACATTCTGGAACAAAGTAAACGCCTGAAACGCGCATTCCCATCCGCTCCAGGCGTCGTTTACCGACGACCACGTAACCTCAAAGACACCCTTGTCCACTCCCAAATTAACACATCACCCCCCAATAATTCATGCCGCCCTTGCTTAAAGCCACGATGTCTTGTATGTAAGGCGATGCGAGAAACAGACAAAGCAACCAGCACGCAATCCAAGTTTTCGATTAACATACGAGGAAACCTAACATGCGATTTCTCTAATGTGGTGTACCTACTCGAATGAAACGCGTGTGGTATGCAGTACATCGGACAAACAGAAACACCATTTAGGATTCGCTTCAATAATCACAGAGCCCATGCGAAATCAGCCCAAAGTCTACCTCTATCAAAACATCTCAATCTTCCCGACCATGCATTCGACAAACTATCAGTAACGCTCATAGAGACGGGATATAAATCAAACCGAGAACGTGAACAACGAGAGTCATAACTTATCCACCGATTTAACACCACCGATAGAGGAATAAATGAGAATCCTGGTACACTTGCAGCAATTAAAGCATTATAAAACAATAACGGCAACAATGAAAATAGTAACTGAGTTCATGGCACTGCAGCTGCGAAGGGCACTGGACAACCCAAAACAATTCCAAGTGTAACTACTTTTCCTAAGTGCAGCTGTCGTCTGTTTTCTGTTTTATTTTACTACCCAATAAATTGTGCCATGCTCGACATGCCCAGCAGCAACCCTGTGCACAGCCGGGAGGCCCCCACTTCACGCGTAGTTTAGAAGCGGGCAAGGAATTCGCATTGCACCCGCTTGCACAGCCTACCGCAATACGGGGCACCCCTAATTTTACGACGAAATGTTGACAGGGCGCGGAGTAGTTAAAAGCTTAGAACTTCCTAAAATGCCCGCTTACCAGCCTCTGCCACAATACGCGGCCCCCGTCCTTCTACGACGAATTGTTTACGGGACCCAAAGTAGTTAAAGGCTTAGGACTTCCTGAAAAGCTCTTTTTTGCCCCACACCGAACCGCCAGTGCCAGGAGGGGCCATCTGATCGGGAGGATTGCGTTAGTGAACGGAAACATACACAGACCGCTGACATCAGAAAGGTGAAGGGGAGAGGGGGAGAGAGATGAGGGGGGAAGTGGAAGGAAGAGTGGAAGGGGGCACCCGAGGGGCGTCCACCGTACATTATTTTTATCTTTTTTCTTGTTTTCTTTCCGTTTTCTTTTTTTCTTTTTTTTCTGTCTTTTTTTCCTCTTTCCTTGCCCTCTGATTTGAGATTGTATAAAGCTGAGCACCAACAAACTGTATCTTTAATCCTGATGAAGGCCAGACTCTAGGCCGAAACGTCGAAATAAACCACGTTGTGACCGGTCACGGAGGATCTACTGGACTATATATATATATATATATATATATATATATATATATATATATATATATATATATATATATATATATATTGCCGAATTTCTCCTCATGTTTTCTTACCACCCCATTTTTCTGCCGATAATTCAAGGCGCAAACCGCGCGCCCACAGCATACGAGAAGCTTCAGTGGCCGTATGACGTACTTCTATTCCGTATTCCGTTTCCCCTATTACGTCCGGCATGAGGCACCGCCCACGCTGGAAGGTCCTACGTTTTTCGAATTTGGCCAATGAAGAGTGCTCGTTGCCGCCCATTGTGTGTAAATAAGACAAGTGCGGCAGTTGGCCTTGTTTACGTAGAAATCTAGAATTATCTAGATTTCTACGTAATGTAGATGTGTTCTACGTAATCTTGATGTGTTCTAGGTATTTTGAAGAGAAAAATTTATTCACTTTAGCTACTTTTTGGCGGAAAATTGCACAGAGGCCGTACATTCAATTTATTTTTTCCGCGAGTGGAAAATTTTTTAGTTTTTTCTGTGTATTTTGGAGAGGAAAATTTAAGAACCTTAGTGACTTTCTGGCTGAGAGCCGTAAAGGGGTCCTATATTCTATTTAATTTATTCGCGAGTATATAACAAAAACCATCCCACGTAAATTAAAAAAATTGATTTACAGGCTTCTAGCGCTGACATGATTGAATTGTATTGCTAATTGTACTTGATCAATTTTTCTATTTTGAGAGTTGAAGCAACATGTTATTCATGTCTACATCCAATCCAAGTCACATATTAGCTGCTGTGTGTAAAGTGAAAAAAAAAACAGCTGATCGTCTGTGTGAGCCGCGTTTTGCATTCTGTGGCATATTATTCGGCGAGAAAATTGTAATCGCGACTATCGCGGAGTATTTCCATCGCTGAAAGATATGGCAAGCGGTGAAGAGCAAGGAGAAATCATGAAAATCTTGCCGTAAGGTGAGTAATCAAAGCCAAGCATACCGCGATCACGATATATTTACTTCGCTTTTTTTCTTGCAGGTAACAAACAGCAAAATGTGAACCCGGAGAAACCTGCACTTTTGTCGTCTATTGGCAGGTAAGGAACAATCATGCGTGGGCGAGTGCCATTACAGCGCCCGATACATAACATGAAATTGCGCATTCACGTAATTACCCACTGCATCTTACTTAAATTATTGCTTAACGGAACTCTCGCAGAAAAAAACTGTTGCGTAAAATATTTTTGATTATCTGCAGGCCACGGTGTTTCACTTGCCATGATTCAATGATTAGATTTGATGAGTTTAATTGTTTTAGCCGGCTAATGATTTGTATGATATATGCTGCGCATTGGTTTTTTTACTGCGTTACGGCCAGAACTAGGAAGGAGAACGGGAAAACATTTACGAAGCCACTCGGTAGGGTTTCCCAGAGCGGTAGGCCTGTTTTTTGTGCTTATCGAGCAGGAGGGCTACGACATTGTCGGTAATTTACGAGTGCAGTTGAAAAAGCAGCACTGCGTATAGTTGCCATCATGTTCGATGCACTGTGTTTTTGAGGTGGAGATTCCTTAGCTAATTGGTCTGTTCTGTGTGCAATTCGCTAATCTAGAAGGTCCATCCAAGAGACAAGCATGATGTGCCTACTTAGCGTACCTCAGAAATCACTTGATTATTTATTTGGCTTGCATTATTGGCATGAAAAGATAATGTTTAGACAGACAGAACAATAATTCACGGTAAAGGCAGATAACAAAGAATGACCACTGTTACTAAACAGAGTAGAACATTGTAAAGCACCACCTTTTTACATATATATTCAATGTGTAAGGAAAGGGACAATATTTTTGGCATAAAAATGGTAGTGATCACTGAACCAAAAAATCTGATTTGCAGTGGTCATTGCAATGCAGGTCGCACATTGCAGCCTGCTTTTCATACACTGTTACTATTGTGTTGTGTCTCTGAATTAGCTAGACACAAAACTTTTGCATGGTTACTTGAAAACCAATTAAAATTTATGGCTTCTCTTGATGACTGCTCATTTACATGACCCTTTAAGTGCAATAAGTGACAGGTGGAGCATACGTTTCAATAGGAGAAAAAAAAAACGACATTGGTGTGCTGAAATTGGTGCAGCCTCCGAACGACACAGGTTACGTACTCCCTACAACGTAGCTGCGTTTACTGCTGCTACTGATGAAGTGATTAACAACATGCTTATGAATTCATGCTGTACACCTGAAAAGTTCTGCAATCTTTTTACTATGTAGTTGAGGCTGAAGTGCAAGGTCATACTGAAAAATGCTACATTAAGGTGTTTGCCCCAAGGTTTGAAAGAAGCCAAGTAAAGCCACTCATGATTTGTTGTGGTTGAGATGTGTTATAAATGGGAAAAAAGATTTACTTTTTCTGTCTTGACAAATAGCTTTCTTTCCCAAATCAATCACAGGTGCGTTTTGCTGCCAGTCCGACTGGAACAGGTGGAGCATCAATTGTGTTTGCTGTATATTTTTGCATTACAGGGCCTGCAATATATCACCTGATTTGCCTACATCATCTAGAGCTTGTCAATGAAGTGAGGGGCTTGCGTTCGGCTACCCTGGCTGTCGTTGCGCCTGGAACTCCTCAGCCTTTGTTGCCACCACCACAGTAATGACCACGGGCATCATCAATTTTCCCTTTTGTGAGGGTGTCTTCGCACACGCACATTACTTTTACGTGTCCACGTCGTCAGCCTTCCTAAATGATGCACTCAGCAATTATCACGTGGCTTCATTTCATGAGACAAGCTGGCATCATATTATATATATATATATATATATATATATATATATATATATATATATATATATATATATTAATGGTGTTTATCTGCAGAGTAGAACGCAGAAGGCGAAGCAGTCAGCAGCGTCCGGCTAAGCGCGGCAAGCACGAGCTTATGCTGATGGCGATGCCCCTCAGGCGCCGAGAAATGCCGCTGAGGCCACTCTTCTGCACTACAATCGTCCTCCGCAGAAAAAGGCGCCATCCTGGCGGATTAGGGAGAAAAAACGACTAATGGGTTATAGTATAGCTTGAGGCGAGAGACGTGGAGAGTGTCGCAGACGCGATAGCGTAGGTCTGTCGATGGGATTATCGGCTCCATGATATAGTTGACGAGTGACGTTTGCTCTACAACGCCGTATGGCCTGCGGTATTTGGGAAGAAGTTTTGCGGAGCAGCCAGGTGCGGTAGCAGGTGCCCGAAGCCATACCAACGAAACAGGTGGAACGTTTGGAGCCGAACGGTCCCCAGGCTGGTGGGATGGCTGCTGCCACTGGTCCTCGGTAGAAAAAGAGCGGGCAAGCTGGCGGCATTCTTCAGCATATCTGACAGTTTCGGACAGAGTTCAACTTTCCGACTCATCAGTTTTATATGGAAGAATAGTGTCTACTGTATTGGAAGGTTCTCGTCCAAATAGAAGAAAGTACGGCGAAAACACCGTAGTAGCTTGTACGGCAGTATTATAGGCGTAAGAGACGAACAAGAGAACTTGGTCCCAGTTGGAATAATCACAGGCGACGTACTTCGACAGCATAATGCCAAGAGTACGGTTGAAGCGCTCCGTCATGCCATTCGTTTGAGGATATACGCTGTACTTGTGTGGTGCACGATTCGGCATTCGTTGAGTAATGCCTTCAAGGCGTCAGGAAGGAAGGCACGGCCTCTGTCACTTAAGAGCTCGCGAGGGGCCCCATGACGCAGAACGAAACGTTGCAACAGAAACGTTCCAACGTCACTGGCTGTGGCAGTCGGCATCGCGGCTGTTTCGGCGTAGCGTGTCAGATGGTCTATCGCAACAATAATCCAGGGATTACCAGCTAGAGTTGATGGTAGTGATCCGTAAATGTCAATGCCGACGTGATCAAAAGGTCGACTAGGATAAGAAGAGGTTGTGATGGGTAGACTTGCCAGGTATAACTTTCGTCGTTGGCACTGAGCACACGAGCGAATGAATTTCCGCTCGTAGTTATACATGCCACGCCAATAAAATCGGAGTCAAAGCCTAGCGTATGTCTTGAAGAGGCCTGCGTGGACGCACTGTGGATCAGCGTGAAAAGCTTTGCAGATAACAGCTCGCAGATGGCGGGGTATCACAAGGAGACACTTGTGACTGTCGGAAAGGTAGTTTAGTCGATAAAGAAGATCATTACTTAGGCAAAAGTTGCTAGCCTGGCGGCGGAGAGCGCGATACGGCGAAAGAGTGAGAGGATTAGAAAGAATGCTTATGAGGCCACTGATCCAGGGATCCTTTCGTTGTTCCACCATCATGTTGCGCAAGGCGGATGATGCAAGTGCAGGCTCGAGGGAAGAGAGGCAAGCACCTTCATCCGATATGCTTTAGCGGGAAAGGGCGTCGGCGTCCATGTGCTTACGACCGGATCTGTAAATAACGAGGATGCCGAATTTCTGAAGTTTGAGCGCCCAGCGAGCAAGCCGTCCGGAAGAGTCTTTAAGTGTGGGTAGCCAAGAAAGGGCGTGGTGGTCAGTGACTACGTCGAATGCGTGACCGTACAGGTAGGGGCGAAATTTCGCGAGGGCCCAAATAATAGCTAAACACTCTTTCTCGGTCACGGAGTAGTTAACCTCGGCTGTCGTCGGATTTCGGCATGCGTAGGCGACGACATATTCATCAAACCTTTGTTTTCGTTGCGCGAGCACAGCGCCAAGTCCAATGCTGCTGGAATCAGTACGAACCTCCGTGGGAGCGCCAGGATCGTAGTGGAGGAGGATTGGTGGGGAAGTTAGCAGGCGGCGTAATTTGGTGAACGCATCGTCGCGTGCTGGTGACCAGGTGGAAAATTCCTTGTCGCCGCTAAGAAGGTCCGTAAGGGGCGCACATATGGAAACGAAACAAAATTTCGAATAAGGCGTTGGAAGTATGAAGACATGCCGACAAAACTTCCAAGTTCCTTTAGGTTTTTGTGGCTTCAGAAAATCGCCGACTGCTCGAAGCTTGGCGGGGTCGGGAAATATGCCGTCCCGCGATAAAACGTGGCCAAGAATGGTGAGCTGCCGGGCTCCAAAACGACACTTCTTGAGGTTGCGTTGAAGGCCGGCGCCGGTGAGGCCCGTGAGGATGTGCTCGAGACGATTCAAATGGGCGTCGAAATCGGTGGAAAAGACAACTACGTCATCGAGGTAGCATAAACATGTGTTCCACTTGAGGCCTCGTAAAATAGTGTCTATCATTCTTTCAAAAATGGCTCAAGCAATACAAAGGCAAAAAGGCATAATGGTAAATTCGTATAATCCATCAGGTGTGACAAATGCTATTTTCGGTCAGTCAGATGCTTGCATAGAAACTTGCCAGTATCCAGACCATAAGTCCAGCGAAGAGAAGTATTCTGCTCCTGCAAACAGTAAAGGGCGTCGTCTATTCGTGGTAGCGGGTAAACGTCCTTACGGGTGATCTTGTTTAAGCGTCGGTAGTCGACAAAGAACCGAGCCCCACCGTGGTGGTCTAGTGGCTAAGGTACTCGGCTGCTTACCCGCAGGACGCGGGTTCGTTTCCCGGCTGCGGCGGCTGCATTTACGATGGAGGCGGAAATGTTGTAGGCACGTGTGCTCAGATTTGGGTGCACGTAAAAGAACCCCAGGTGGTCGAAATTTCCGAAGCCCTCCACTACGGTGTCTCTAATAATCAAATGGTGGGTTTGGGACGTTAAACCCCACATATTAATCAATCACAGAACCGAATAGAACCGTCCTTCTTCTTAATAAGAACAACCGGTGACGCTCAGGAACTGTTAGAAGGCTGTACAATACCTCGCTGGAGCATGCGAGCAACCTGGTCGTCAATAACATGGTATTCCGACGCTGAGACTTGGTAGGGACGCTGCCTTAAAGGCGTATGGCTTCCTGTGTCAATATCGTGAGATATGTTCCATGTGCGACTGTGGCCAGAGGCGTGGCTGTCAAAAGAAGTGCGCAACTTTTCCAGCAGGTTGACCAACTGCGTTCGTTCTGAAAAAGACGTTGCGACATCGATAGAGCGGTGGAAAGCGCCAAGGAGTGACTGGTCAACAACAGAGTCAGAAATAAGTGCGCTGAGGTCTGTAGAAAGTAAACTAGACGGAGCGTCAAAAATGTGACGGGCGTCGATCAGATGCACATGACCGAGACATTCACCAGTGAATAAAGGTAAAGGCCCTTCTAGCGTATTGTACACAAGCGTCATTGTGACGCCATGGTGGAGAGTAAGGACAGTGACGGGAAAACGGAGAACATTTGCGTTGAACGAACAGGGCAGAGGGCATAAATAGAACATCACCGTCGAAAATAGCGTCGCACGACACAGTCACCAGCAGAGCAGAACGCGGTGGTACGGTGGTGTTGTCAGAAACAGACAGTTCATAATGCGGCAGGGAGGCTTGGACAGCGTCAACATCAGGAAGTGCAGCCAGCTCGAATTCCGCGCGACAGCATTCAATGACCGCATTATTATTCGGAAGGAAGTCCCAGCCGATATCATCTCATGGGAACACGAGGGCAGCACTACGAATTCAACGATATACACAGTCCCTTCGATGACGACTCGTGTGGTACAGGCTGTGAGAGGTGTTACACTTTGTCCGTTAGCCGTTCTAAAAGAGAGGCCAGATAAGGGCGTCAGAACTTTGCGGAGTTTGCGGGACAGGTTGACGGAAAGGACGGATAGAGCGGCTCAGGTGTCGACAAGCACCATGACGACGATACCATTGACTGCCTTTTCAATGACGTTAGCTGGGCAGGGGCGAGGACATGCATGGCGACAGGGATGCAGTTCGTGCCTCGGGAGCTGCGGCCGTTAGTTTTTTTGGTCGGTGGGTCCGGAACGGCGACGTATAGGGGAAGGCAAACATCGGCGTGGAGATGGGGAGCGGTGGGTGTAGCAACTGGATGATCAGAGGGAAAGGAAGAGAAAGGAGGGCTTGACGGCGTAGAAAGAAAACTGAGGGTCGAAAGAGGACATTCGTCGAATGTTCTGAGCAACCTGGCGACGACGACAATAACGTGCCACGTGGCCAACACTACCACAAGCAAAACATATCAGACGGTTGTGATAGGTCCGCCATCGGTCGGAGTAGACGCCAAGTTGCGGCTGGAGGGGGGCAGAAAACTGCGGCCGAGGTGGTAGTGGCATAGGCGGCGGTGAATAAGTCGGTGGTGAAAAGGGCGGTGGGGAACCTGGTCTTGAATAAAGTCGTGGAGGGTAGACGTCAATCTTCGTGGTTGATCGGGTACACAGGACATCAAAGAGAGTTGACGAGCGACCTCAGCGAGGGTGAACTCTTGAATCTTGGAGAGAAGAGGGGCGTGGTCTTCTCCTATGCCAAGGGTGGACAGGCTGGACAAAGAGTCGTCGAGCACCGGGGGAAGTCGGGTGGAAAGACGTTGCTTGTGCAACTCGTCAAAACTCTGGCATAACTCGGTAAATTATATGACAGTGCAAGGACTCTTAGAAAGCAACATTTGGCAAGCGTCGTCTTTAATGCGCTTCATGATGTGCTTGATCTTAACCTCTTCGGACATCGACTTGTTCACTCGCTTTCAAAGGTCCAGAACGTCGTCAATACAGCTTGAGAAATTCTAACCAAGCTGCTGGGACCGAGTATGCAAGCGTTGTTGGGCACGGCATCTGCGTGCCTCAGGCCATTTGTAAACTTGTGTGAGGCTCGTTTCAAAAACAAACCATGTAGGGAGTTCCGCTTCGTGGTTTATGAACCACAGCTTGGCCACGTCCGACAGGTAGAAGGAAACTTAGGCCAACTTGGCGGTGTCATACCCTTTGTTATGAGTACTCACTCGCTCGTACATTGAAATCTAGTCATCAACGTCCTTGTCTTCTGTGCCTGAGAAAACAGGGGGACCTCGCAGACGCAGAGAACCGGTGCAATTGAAACCCAGCAGACTCCACCACTTGTAACAGGGTTTATTTGCAGAGCAGAACGCAGAAGGCGAAGCAGTCAGCAGCGTCCGGCTAAGCGCAGCAAGCACGAGATTATGCTGATGGCGATGCCCCTGAGGCTGAGGCCCCCCTTTTTCACTACAATACACACACACACACACACACACACACACACACATATATATATATATATATATATATATATATATATATATATATATATATATATATATATATATATATATATATATAAGGGAAAGAAGTGTATACCTAAGGGCTCGTTTTTCCGTGTTTTAACACAATATTAATGAGATATAACAGACAGTAATGCCAAGGAATGTACAGGGGAAGTTATTAAAACCAATGGAATGTAAATAAGAAGAAAGAAAAGTGGATGAAAAAATTACCAACTGTGAGCAGGAATCGAACCTACGACCTTCGAATTACGCGTTCGAGCATCGAACGCGTAATTCGAAGGTCGTAGGTTCGATTCCTGCTCACAGTTGGCAATTTTTTCATCCACTTTTCTTTCTTCTTATTTACATTCCATTGGTTTTAATAACTTCCCCTGTACATTCCTTGGCATTACTGTCTGTTATATCTCATATATATATATATATATATAAATATATATACAAATATATATATATATATATATATATATATATATATATATATATATATATATCAAATGAAAAAAGTGTATCACTAAGGGCTTGTTTTTCCGTGTTTTGCCACAATAATAAAGAGATCTAACAGACAAGAAGACCAAGGAATGTATAGGGGAAGTTATTAAAACCAATGTAATGTATTTAAGAAGAAAGAAAAGTGCGTGAAAAATTAACTTGCCATGAACAGGATTCGTACTTACGACCTTCGAGGGTCATAGGTTTGATTCCTGCTCATGGCAAGTTATTTTTTCAGCCACTTTTCTGTCTTCACATTTACACTACATTGGTTCTAATAACTTCCCCTATACATTTCTTGGCATTATTGTCGGTTAGATCTCTCTCTCTTTCTCTCTCTATATATATATATATATTTATATATATATATATATATTATATTCTTTACAGGTTCCTCTGCAGAAACATACCTGGTGAGGGAGCAAGAAGGAGCAAGGTCTTTTTGGTCTTTTCTTAAGAAATAATGAGCCAGTAATTTTATTTCATGTGTACGTACGATTTTTTGTTGTGGCAATAAATGTTTTCTGCGAAACTGTCTCCTACATTTAATTTTATTTCGAGGCTAGTGTGTCTTGCGTTAGTAAAGCGCGCTACCAATTTAATGCGCAATGTGAAATATTGTTTTGCGTCCTGAACGATTGTGATGTATTAAAAAAGTGCTGTAGTATGTGTTTTATGCATTGCAGTTCACTTTACGTCAATTTAGTTTCATTTCAAAACGACTTTTTGCATGTTAATGTACTCGCAACAATTTTTGGGCCAAAATGAACAGTATGCCAAATCTTCGGGCTTTTGAAGAGTTGTGGTGTACTATGAACATGAATTTTTTTACCAATGGCAGTTCGTGTTTCTCTTGATTTTATTCTAGAACTGGCATCTGTCATCTTTGTGTGCTTGGTTTGTGCTACAATTTTGGGCACCTATGCACCCAACATATTCAAGGTTGCATTTGGTCATTGATGAATGACCAGAATTTTTATTTTGTTGTAAAACAGTAATAATTGATAAGGAAAAATTGTTTCTCAATAAATGCACGGCATGCAACATCCTGTTTTACGAACAATTATGTACGGACGGAAATCGTATGACAATGAATGTTTTTCTTTTGTCGCCTTTTTTGTGCGCATTTCTCTTTTTAAAATTTTGCAATGCATACTGTTAAAGCCGCAACGAAGTATTTATGGTGATAGTTATTTGTGTGCATTTATTTATCATTGTTGAATCCAGAAACAACTTATGTAGAAACAAACGCAGTGTTTATCCTATTGGATCGCAGTTCGTGTATTTTCATCCTAAAATGCTCATAAATATTAGACAGTTTTTATTTTCTGAGTGCTTAATGAAATATGATTGTCTTCTGTTTTTAACAGTATTTTATCCCTCAAGATTTAAACAGTGGCAATGTTAAAAGTAAAAGATAAGCCATGTGTGAGTGATAGTGTTATGAGGTAGTTTTCCGAATATTTGAATTCTGGAATGAGCAGTTCTAGCGCTGTGCTGGCCCGTGCTAATATGAATAGTGCCAGTATTGACCGTTTGTTACAGGCAGCAGTAGCTGATTCGTAAGCACGTGCGCACACATAGGTAACACGACGAGCAACAACAAACCGTGGGGAGAGCTACTTAGAGACCAACCAGAAGTCGAGGCTCTTGCTCAACCAAACACGGCATCAATGTGCAGCGTGGCAGAGATTCAAACTTTCGGTGTTGCGCAAAAGCCCAAAAAGCCGGGAGTGGAGGAGGGATTGTTTCTTGAAACTCGTGGCGTGCTGGCGGCTCGTAGCGCTGCCACGTGTGCAATCGTTGATCGTTAGGGAAAGCTGCACATGATGCAAGTGTTTACTTGAAATGTTTGAGAAAAAAATGCCAGGCCTGTGCGGATGGCGCAGCACAGTCCCAGCGAAAGCTAGAAGAGCAGCCTTTTGGAGCCTTTTAGAAGCGATCATTGGGTAAATGCTCCAAGCACACTTGCTGGATGCCCACTATGACATTATTAATAAAAAAATGTAGAGTTGTAAGCCGGCATTCTCTAGGCTATTTTTCGTCATTCTTCTGTCAAGCCTGGTATCCGTTAAACTATATCGAGGAATTTTGTTCCGATTGTTCATGCAGTGGCTGATTACAATTAGGGATTATGCCCCAAATGGCTGTGCGCCATAGTTAATAGCTGAATAAAAACAAGCTTTTGTATTAAGTTGGAGCATTGCACGACCCACTCGCGCTATTCGCATCGTGTGATGACTGCTTGTTCTTTTGTGGCTTTAAAATGCTTTACAAGTAAAATCGTATCAACGGTTTGGTTTGATTTTGCAAAATGTTGTGATCGCTCTCGATAGACTTGTGCGAGAAGCAACAAAACAAAGGGCTCCCAGTCCAAATAAGCTGTTGTGGATACTAATGTGCTCAAATTGTCGAGAGATTTCCCCCCATAGAATACACCGGGTTGCCTGCTTTTACTTAACAGAGTTCAAATAACAACCTTTACTGTAATATTTTTAGGGGCGAAGCTCCTTACAGCCGCACCCGTTTGTCTCTCGTAGCCGTTGTAGTATGTAACAAGTGTAACATTTTGACCTCCTGTGCCGGTGAGAGACTTCTTCTGTGCGTTGTTGAATAATAAAAAAATGGTGCTCAATGTACACGCCAATGGCTGCTAATGGGGAATGAGAGACAGGAGCATTCGGCTTTTAGTTGATTCGCATGCTGCGATCCCCAATAGCAGCCATTGTCATTTAGATTGAGCACTATTTGACAAGAAAGGGTTGCTACGTTATACTCGCTGGGTGTAACCTCCTTAGTTTTAGAAAGGTTTAGCGAGCGTTCAGCCGCAGTGCCATGAATACAATGAACTAGTATAAACCATGAAGCGGCGGTGGCGTAGTGCTTAGAAGATCCACCTCGCATGCAAGAGGTCCGTGGTTCAAATCCAGGTGCCGCGCAGTTCCCAACCGGATTAAAAAAAAATCCGCGTGTTGATGGAACTGCACCAAGAGGCCTGGGGTGCGGCCTCACCGGTAACCACCGCCGGGAACGCACTCCCTCACCAGAGAAAGATTGGCCACCCTGGTGCAGTATCTGGCCACTACCTCCAACATGCATGCGTCAAATAACTCGCGGCCCTCAGTGCCCAAAAGCTGCGAAGCAACTGACCACGGCGGCGGTCAGATCTGCAACGCAGCAGAGGGTGCTAAGAATCTCTGGATCCGGACAGGCCGCCATTGGAACCTGAACTTGGCAACGTTTAACGCTAGAACATTATCTAGTGAGGGAAGTCTAGCTGTACTATTCGAGGAGCTAGAAAGTGTTAAATAGGATATAATAGGGCTCAGTGAGGTTAGGAGGACAGATGAGGTCTATACGGTGCTACAGAATGGGCACGTCATTTGCTATCGGGGCTTGGCAGACAGAAGAGAACTGGGAGTGGGGTTCCTAATTCACAGAAACATAGTTGGCAACATAGAGGAATACTATAGCATTAATGAAAGGGTGGTAGGTATCGTAATTAAACTGAATGAAAGATACAAGATGAAAGTAGTACAGGCTTACGCGTCTACATCCAGCCATGATGACGCTTCAGTTGAAAGCTTCTATGAAGATGTGGAATCGGCAATGAGTAAGGTAAAAACACAGTATACTATAGTGATGGGCGACTTTAATGCAAAAGTAGGAAAGAAGCAGGCTGGAGACCAGGCAGTAGGAGATTATGGAATCGGTACTAGAAACGCCAGAGGAGAACTACTGGTAGAATTCGCAGAACGCAATAATTTACGGATTTTGAATACCTTCTACCGAAAACGAGAAAACCGCAAGTGGAGATGGAGGAGCCCCAATGGCGAAAATAAGAACGAAATAGACGTCATAATGAGTGCACACCCAGGAATCGTGCAGGATGTGGAAGTGGTTGGCAAGGTACGATGCAGTGACCATAGAATGGTACGGTCTCGAATTCGCCTAGACTTGAAGAAGGAACGACAGAAACTGACACGCAAGAGGCCAATCAATGAGCTAGCACTGAGAGGGAAAGTACAGGAATTCAGAGTCTCGCTGCAGAACAGGTACTCGGATCTTATTGAGGAAACCAACCTTAGCGTAGATACAATGAATGATAATCTGACGAGTATCATTATGGAGTGTGCAGTGGAAGTTGGAGGCAGGGTAGTTAGACAGAACACTGGCAAGCTTTCCCAGGAAACAAAGAACCTAGTTAAGAAGCGTCAAATCATGAAAGTGTCAAGTACAACAGACAAAATAGAACTGGCAGAGCTTTCCAAGTTGATTAATAGACGTAAGGTATGCGATGTAAGAAGGTATAATATGGAGAGAATTGAGCACGCTCTGAAAAACGGAGGAAGCGTCAAAGCAGTGAAGAGAAAACTAGGGATAGGCAAAAGTCGGATGTATGCACTAAAGGACAAAGAAGGCAAAATAACTACCAATATGGATAGGATAGTTAAAATAGCGGAGGAGTTTTACACAGTTCTGTACAGTAGCCGAGACAACCAAGACATTAATACTATAAGAACTAGCAGTAACCCAGATGACGCCCCACCAGTAATGATAGAAGAAGTCAGAAAAGCTTTGGAGAGCATGCAAAGAGGCAAAGCTGCTGGTGAGGATCAGGTAACATCAGATCTGCTGAAACATGGAGGACAGATTGTGTTAGAAAAACTATCTACCCTGTTTACGAGGTGTCTCCTGACTGGAAGAGTACCAGAGTCTTGGAAGAACGCTAACACCATCTTAATACATAAGAAAGGAGAAGACAAGGACTTGAAGAATTACAGGCCGATCAGCTTGCTCTCTGTAGTATACAAGCTATTTAAAAAGGTAATTGCTAACAGAGTAAAGAAAACATTAGAATTCAATCAATCAAAGGAACAAGCAGGATTTCGAACAGGCTACTCAACAATTGACCACATTCATACTATCAATCAGGTGATAGAGAAATGCTCAGAGTATAACCAACCACTATACATAGCCTTTATAGATTACGAGAAGGCGTTTGATTCAGTAGAAATATCAGTCGTCATGCAGACACTGCGTAATCAGGGCGTAGATGAAGTATATATAAACATTCTGGAATAAATCTACAGGGGATCAACTGCTACCATAGTGCTTCATAAAAAAGGAACAGAATACCAATCAAGAGAATGTAAGGCAGGGGGACACAATCTCCCCAATGCTATTTACCGCGTGCTTACAGGAGGTTTTTAGAAGCCTAGAATGGGAACAGTTAGGGATAAGAGTTGATGGAGAATACCTTAGTAACCTGCGCTTCGCCGATGACATTGCATTGCTGAGTAACTCAGGGGACGAATTGCAACTCATGATTACGGAGTTAGACAAGGAGAGCAGAAAGGTGGGTCTTAAAATTAATCTGCAGAAAACGAAAGTAATGTACAACAACCTCGGAAAGGAGCAGCGCTTCGAGATAGGTAATAGTGCACTTGAAGTTGTAAATGACTATGTCTACTTAGGGCAGGTAATAACCGCAGAGCCTAACCACGAGATTGAAGTAACTAGAAGAATAAGAATGGGGTGGAGCACATTCATCAAGCACTCTCAAATTATGACAGGTAGATTGCCACTATTCCTCAAGAGGAAGGTATATAACCGCTGTATCTTGCCGGTACTTAGCTACGGAGTAGAAACCTGGAGACTTACAAAGAGGGTTCAGCTTAAATTGAGGACGACGCAGCAAGCAATGGAAATAAAAATGGTAGGTGTAACCTTAAGAGACAAGAAGAGAGCAGAGTGGATTAGGGGACAAACGGGGGTTAAGGATATCATAGTTGAAATAAAGAAGAGGAAATGGACATGGGCCGGGCATGTAGCACGTAGACAGGATAACCGCTGGTCATTAAGGGTAACCCTAACCCGCTTCCCTTCTCTGGATTCCCAGAGAAGGGAAGCGGGTTAGGGGGAGACAGAAGGTTAGGTGGGCAGATGAGATTAAGAAGTTTGCGGGTATAAATTGGGAGCAGCAAGCACAGGACCACGTTAACTGGCAGAACATGGGAGAGGTCTTTGTCCTGCAGTGGACGTAGTCAGGCTGCTGATGATGATGATGATATTTATATACCTAATTTCGGCGTTGAAAACATGACAGTGTCGTTTCACAACATCATGAATAAAATATTCTTTTACAAAGCTCTGACATGAAAAAAAGACTGCGTACTATTTTTTTACATTACTTCAGCATTTACAGATGAGCAAATTCTACTTGAAATGCTAGACTGTTTTAGTATGGGTTGTCTCATTCCAAAAGAAAAGTGTGGTGGATATGCCAGAGAAGGTCATTGAGTGTTGTAGGTGTGAGTTGCGTAGACAGGAAGCGGTAATACAGTGCTCAGACATGAGGCAGACAACGGTAACAATTGTCAGCGTCTGCGGACTGGCAGCAGAGACAACAATGATACTGGCGCATGTGGTTACAGTGCTTCACGGTGGACCCAGATCACACGGGCATGATCAAAGTGGCTGAGGTCGTACTTCGATGGAGGTGGCATTCAAGAGGCCTGCGTAACATTTACATTCGCACTAAGGAACATGAGGTGTTTGATTTTTCTAAAAACCTGAAGTGATATGTGTCTCGTAATCATATCGTGGTTTCAGCTGATGAAACCCACGCAATAATATATTTACAAAACGTTTTACAAAAATGATTCCTTCCTTGTGAGTGGGCTCGACACTGTTGCTGCTTCATAATTCCTTGCTAAGATTCTGGAAACACCAAGGCACCAGGTAACATAAGATGTCACACTACTAAACATGGGGCCCGTGTGTCACAATACTGCTGACAGCAGTTGTTACGAGAGCACCTGAGGGGGAAATGCAGAAACATCGGTTTACTTCATATTAGGTGGATGTTAAAGAACCATGGATGGTCAGGCTTTTGCAAAGCAACACAATTATTATATCACTGCAGTGGCTGCTGCAGGCGGTGCACTCTTCTGGGCATTTTTCTTAGGTACTGCAGGTGTTACTGCCTTGTCATGCCAAACAAGCCAAGAACACAGTTGCGGACAGCTTGCCCACGCAAGTACACTCAGTGTGCTGACTTTCCTTGTCTAAATAGAGGTTGGAGGTCATCATTGATAAAGCTTCCATACTCACTGTTTTCTTCACCACTGTCATCGCTGAGACTGTCACAACCTATGTCCCCTTCAAAACAAATAATTTGCAACACTGCACATGCAGCAACAATACTGGAAGAACGTTCCGGTGAGTAGTGGGGGGTACGGTGCCGCCGAATGCAGCGAAAATGACTCTTCAGTAGCCCAATACAATGCTTCACTATAGAACGCAATAAATCGTGTGCAGAGTTTCACTTGACTTATGCATTATTCACGTGAAGGCGACGTTTAACCACGACCACAAGCCAAGGCTTGAGGGGGTAGCCATCAGCACCTACAGAAATATGAATTGTGTTGCGAATATTGATAAAATGACTATGATCTCTTGAGGTTCGTTGACCATAGGACACAAACAAATGAATTCGTGGTACCTGACTAGCCTGTCATTGACCACGTGTTATGCAAAACACAACTACTAGGATGAGGTTGTCATGACAAAGTGCATCACTTGACAATACTACAGCAGTTAAGCCATAGCTGAGAGAGTAGGCACCAATAGCATGCGACAGAATGCCACTTGTCAGTGCGCTGAAGTATTATCAATACCGAGAAGAAATTTCACTTCATTTCATTTATTGCATCCTTAAAGGCCCGAGGGCAATACATAAGGGGGAGGGCAACAAATACGCTTTAAGGGTGTGCAATTTCAATGTGAACAACTTGTCATTGTACCGGTGCGTTTCGGCGCTAGCTCTGAGCCAGGGAGAGAGAAGACGATCAGGTTCGTGTGTCGCGCTCTCGGCCTCCTGGGTTCTGTGCTGCCGCTGTCTTGCTTGCCCTGGCGAGTTTCTTGCTGAAACTGCTCTGAGAAACACGCTTGGTACATTTGATGGAGCGCTGCTGGGTCGTTCCCATTTCGTCCTAGAGTTCCGCAGCCGTACTTTACCATGTGCCCCCGGAATGGCCGAGGGCGCCGCTCCTTCCCAAGCACAACCTACGGTCATGTGTGCTGGCACGCTTCGTCAACATGACCCTCCGATGTTCAGAGGCAGCGACGAACTTGACGTCGGGCCCCGCGCAGTGGTCTAGTGGCTAAGGTACTCGGTGCTGACCCGCAGGTCGTGGGTTCAAATCCCGGCTGCGGCGGCTGCATTTCCGATGGAGGCGGAAATGTTGTAGGCCTGTGTGCTCAGATTTGGGTGCACGTTAAACAACCCCAGGTAGTCCAAATTTCTGGAGTCCTCCACTACGGCGTCTCTCATAATCATATGGTGGATTTGGGAGGTTAAACCCCACATATCAATTATCGAACTTGACGTCGAAGCCTGGCTGGTAGAGTTGAGCGTGTTAGCGGTCCCAACAAATGGGATGGCCCTGCTAAGTTGACGCGCGTCAGCTTCTATCTGACCGATGTGATGAAGCTATGGTACTATAACCATGAAGCGGAGTTCACCACCTCGTCGGAATTCAAGCAAATCATCGCTTCGTTCTTCGGTCGGCCTGGGGTGCGCAAGCTTCGCGCCGAACATCGCCTCCGTGCCAGAGCCCAAAGAAACGGTGAGACGTTTACGAGTTATATTGATGACGTCATTGATCAATGTAAACGCGTGAATGCATGTATGGCGGAGTCCGACAAAGTAAGGCACATACTAAAAGGCATAGATGACAATGCATTTCATATGCTGGTAGCCAAGTGCCCTCAGACAGTAGCGCAAGTCATTGAACTGTGCCGAAGCTTTGACGAGCTGCGCAAAGAGCGCCTTCCTACCCGTTGCACCGCAATTCCCACAGTGGAACTGCCATCTTTGAAAGCTAAGAGCACTGGCGCTGAGTATTCCACGTTACTGTCGCAAATTAAACAATACATCAATGAGGAAATGGCTCGTCAGCTCTCTATTGCCACGTCTGTCACCGAGAGTCCCACGGCACTGGATCACTCGTTCCTTTATGTCATTGAGGCTCAAGTTGCTGAGGCGGTTCCACCTCCTGTACCACCAACGCAGCCTGCAGCGCCTCTCACCTATGCGGAGGCCGTTACCCGTTCCTATGCTCGACCGTCGCCAACACCACCCGCCCTAGTCACCAACTTCTACTCGCCACCACGCCCTCTTCACGCAATACGCCCGGTTATCGCGCCACCCCTCTCACCTCCAGGACCCTCTCACAACCCTTGGCGCACTCCAGACAACAGGCCCATCTGCTAGGCCTGCGGCATTCCTGGCCATATTGCGCGTCACTGTCGTCGTCAGCGCAGTGTTTATGGCAATGATTACATCCCCAACCTCGACTACATGCCCCAGCAGCCACCATACCCTGTTTCCGCCGACTCATCGGGTGCTTATTCGTGCTGTGCCGATTCCCCCTCACATCAATCTCCTCCTTCCCGGCGCCGCTCCATGTCTCATATTCTCCGCCGTAACAATCCCACACAAGAGGAAAACTAAGAACCGTCGTCAATGACCCAGTAGGCAAAATTAAAATAAACGACAGGGAAGTGTCCGATGCCTGCTCGATAGCAAGGGCTTTTAATACTTTTTTCTCGTCTGTATTTGTACGTGCAACCCAGTGCTGCACTAATTTCAATATTCCTGGCTTTGACATTCTCGATATAACTATTACCGAGCCGGGAATATTTTCGGCTTTGCTCAACCTTCACCCTAAAAAATCCGCAGGTCCCGACAGAATACCAAATGCATTCCTTTACCGGTATACGGAGTGGTGCTCGAAATACCTTTACATTATATTTAACGAAAGTCTACTAAGCGGTGTGGTTCCAGATGATTGGAAAACTGCAAAAGTTACTCCTGTGCATAAATCCGGCGATAAACTTTCTGTAAAAAACTACCGCCCCATATCCCTCTTGTGTACAGCCGGTAAAGTTTTGGAGCACTTTATATTTAAACACCTAGTAACGTATCTTGAGAGCAACATGTTTTTTACGAGCAATCAACATGGTTTTCGGCGTGGATTTTCCACGGTTACACAACTAATACACACGACTAACGACATCTTAAAAGTTTTAGATAAGGGGGGGAGGGGCAAATTGACGCTATATTCTTGGATTTCGAAAAAGCTTTTGATCGAGTACCCCATAGCAACCTGATGTTAAAAATTCGAAACTTGGTCAAAAATGAGAAAATAACTCAGTGGTTGGACTCCTACTTATCAAGCCGGTATCAGTACGTTCAGATAGGTGACTCTGCCTCTCACTTGTCATCAGTTGTTTCTGGAGTCCCACAGGGCTCCGTCTTAGGTCCGTTGCTTTTCATTATCTATTTAAACGATTTGCAGTTCGACTGTCCGGTGCGTTTCCGTTTCTTTGCCGATGACTGCGTTGTTTATCTCCTTATCGAATCGGTAAATGACCAGAAAGTTCTCAACAAATAGTTAACAGCTGTTAGTAATTGGTGTGCCGATTGGAACATGAGCCTCAACACAACAAAGTGCCGCCAAATGACAATAACGCGCAAAAAGTTTCCATTTCAATATGCTTATCAAATTAACAATGTTGAATTAGAGGTTGTTAACGAGTTCAAATATTTGGGTGTAACCATGACATCAAACCTCACCTGGAACAAACACATACAAAACATTACATCATCAGCACTGCGCAGACTTTGGCTTCTCAGACACCGACTTCAGCACTGTACAAGCAGAACGAAGACCGTTGCGTACACTACGCTGGTCCGCCCCTTGCTCGAATATGCAGACGTTGTTTGGGACCCTCACACAAAGACGGATTCAGCGATGCTCGAACGGGTACAAAAGAAAGCGCTGCGATTTATTCACAACGCATACAGCAGGCGAGTATCCGTGACAGAACTGCGCAGGCGTTCTGACCTACCAACACTAGAGTCCCGCCGTAAATTACATCGACTTAAAATATTACACAGCATAGTCAATGGTTATTCTAAGCTTGACTTCAATACTTATCTTGAATTCAACATGTCACGCCCCACCCGGAACAAGCACAACAAAACAATCCTAATGCCTCTCACGAGAACAAACGCTCACCGTCAATCCTTTTTCCCGAGAACGATAGCAGAATGAAACACTTTGCCACGCGACGTTACTAACTTAACTAATCAAAATGCTTTTTCAACGGCTATTCAAAATTGTGTATGATTGGAAGTGCTGGTCTAGTTCCCCTGTCTATTGAATTAACGTATTTCATGTGTTATCTTGCTACCATGCCACAACGCACACTGCTTGTCTTTTTTTGTTTGTTTGCGCAATATTTTTTATCTTTACATGGCAACATCCGATTAATTTTTTTACGCTTCCTGGTCAATGCGCGTAGTGTACTTTGTGTGTTTTGCATTGGACTAGCATTGCCAGGTTTATTGTATATTCATGTAGCTAATTGTAACGAGAATTACTGCTGCTTTGCGAATCGTGGGCCGTGTTACTGATTGCGTGCGCTTGTGTGTCGTGACAATCTGTAAGCTTACTGCATTATTGCTCCCTGTATACCGCGGACCGTGTTACTGGTCGCGAGTTAACTTTGTGTTCAAACTCTGCACTGTACCACTCCTGCCCTGGCTGCCAAAGGGTGGCTGGCAGTATTGAATAAATAAATAAAAATAAAAAAAATAAAACCGCTGTTCTGGAGGCACGAACTGTGCCCTCGCCGAAAGTTTCAAGGCCTCATCTTTCGCCTCCGAACGAGATCGCGGTTATTATTCATGGTGTTGCGACGAATGCTTTTGTCGACACTTGAGCTGCTGTTTCTGTTTTAAGTGAATTGTTGTGCCGCAAACCGCCGAAAGTGACGACACCGGTTTCTGATCTTTTATTACGGACGGCGAGCTCGCAGCTCGTTAAGCCTGTGGCGGCGTGCACGGCACGTCTTGTTATCAACGACGCATTCTACATTGTGGAATTCGTTGTCCGACCAGATGCGTCCAATTTCGTGATCCTTGGTTGGGACTTCCTTTCTACACATGATGCGCTCGTTGACTGCGCTGGAGCTCGACTCGCTTTGTCCCCTTTCAGTACAACAAACGTCGACGTCCCGAGCCCGGTGCCTAAATTGGTTGTCGCTATTGACGCTATTACTTCTCCGTTCTCTGCCACCCTGGTGTCCGTTTACTCTGACTCAGTTTGTGATTTGACCGCCCTGTTTACACCGTCTGAAGATTGTGCACGCCGACGGAACCTCTTACTCCCATTTGCCATCGTTACCCTTTTGCGTGGTGCCGGTGTGGTCTACGCGTGCAATCCCTTTCCTTGCTCGACAACTCTGTTAAAGGGCGAACGTGTTGGACATTTAGACAGTTTTGAGGCCATCTTCCCTTTGGATGCAACGCGTAAAAAGACACCGTTGACGATAAATGCCGTCACATCAACCGCGGCTACAACCTCGCTGTCCAAGACATCCTCCTGCGTAGCATCGATAACAAGCTTACGCCAGTCCAGCGCACAAAGGTTGTTGAACTGCTTCAACGCTTTCGTGCCTGTTTCAACATTGGCCAGTCATTATTGGGGCGCACGTCTGCAGTGGCTCATTGTATTGACACCGGTCATCATGTTCCTCTGCGACAGCATCCCTTCCGAGTATCGCAGGCCGAACGCCGCCTTATTAGCGATAACGTCCACGACATGCTGAAACGTGGCGTGATTCAGGAATCGAACAGTCCCTGGGCCTCTCCTGTCGTGATGGTGCGGAAAAAAGACGGTTAAATAAGATTTTGCATTTACTACCGCCACCGAGCAAGATTACGCGGAAGGATGTTTATGTCCTACCCCACATCGACAAAGCCCTGGACTGCCTTCAAAGAGCCGAATATTTCTCATCACTGGATTTGCGCTCAGGCTACTGGCAAGGGCCCATGGCTGAAGCTGACTGTCCTAAAACAGCGTTCGTCACCCCTGACGGTATATACGAATTTAACGTAATGCCTTTCGGCCTTTACAACGAGCCTGCTACCTTCAAAAGGATGATGGACAACCATTCTCAGAGGCCTCAAATGGCAGACTTGTCGATGCTACTTAGATGACATAGTGTTTTTTGCTGCAGATTTTCTCTCTCATATCGCTCGCCTTGAACAACGACATTTCCTGAGCCCTCCACTACGGTGTCTCTCATAATCATATAGTGATTTTGGGACGTTAAACACGACATATCGATCGATCTATCGCCTTGAACAAGTTCTCGGGTGCCTCAATAACGTCGGCTTGCAGTTAAACCTGAAGAAATGTCATTTTTATGCCCGTCAGCTTACCATCCTAGGCTACGTCATCTCCAAAGAAGGAATTTCGCCAGATCCTGCCAAACTTCGAGCCGTTGCCGAATAACCCAAGCCCAGCACTCTAAAGCAACTGCGAAGCTTTATTGGGCTATGTTCATATTTTCGGCGCTTCATCCGCAATTTAACCTCCATTATATCCCCCTTGACACAGCTTCTCACCGGCAGCAATGGCCTCTCAGCCTGGAGTGCCGATTGCGATGAGTCATTTACGAAGCTTCGGCTACTCCTCACGTCTCCTCCAATTCTGCGCCGCTGTGACCCCAACGCGCCTACAGAAATACACACGGACGCTAGCGGTGTCGTCCTTGGCGCGGTACTCACCCAGCGAAAAGCAGACTTTGGCGAGTACATTGTAGCATATGCCAGTCGTACCCTCACAAAGGCGGAATCAAATTACTCCGTCACAGAAAAGGAGTGTTTGGCAATTGTTTGGGCAATCGGTAAATTTTGCACCTCACTCTATGGGCGTCAGTTTGATGTTGTTACCGACCACCACGCGCTATGCTGGCTATCGTCCATGAAAGACCCGAAGGGACGCCTGCCTCGCTGGGCTTTACGATTACAGGAGTACAATTTACGTGTGATTCATCGCTCTGGACGAAACACTCGGACGCTGACGCCCTATCTCGATCGCCACTGCCTTCCGACACTGCCGGCTCACCAGCTTCCACTTGTTATTCATCATCTCTGGCTATCACCGACATGCCGGAAGAACAGTGCAAAGATCCCTGGATTGCTTCCCTGCTTGAACTTTTGTCTCAACGTGCCCCAAAATCCGCCTCACGCACCCTACGTCATCAAGTCCAGCACTTCGCACTTCGTGAAGGCTTGCTGTATTGTCGCAATTACCTGACTGAAGGCCACCGGTGGCTCCTCGTGATCCCCAGTCATTTGCGCGCGGACATTTGCAGTGTCTTCCACAACGACCCTCAGTATGGTCACGCTGGCTCGTTCAAGACGTACTCGCGTCTTCGCCTGAGGTACTACTGGCGAGGCATGTATCGATACGTTCGCCGGCACGTTCAGTCATGCCCTGCATGCCGACGTCGCAAGGTTCCTACTCACAGCACCGCTGGTCCTTTACAGCCATTGCCCTGCCCTGCCCGACCATTCGACCGCGTCATGGTCGATCTCTTCAGTCCACTCATGACCACTGTTGACGGCAACCGCGGGATAATAGTCGCCATCGAGCACCTCACGCGGTACACAGAAACATCTGCGCTACCAGCCGCGAAAGACGTCGCCTGGTTCCTACTTCGTCACCTCATTCTGCGCCATGGGGCCCCACGTGAATTACTTAGTGACCGTGGCCGCGTCTTCCTCTCAAATGCCATCGAGGCTCTGCTCAAAGAATGCCGCATTGTACACCGCACCGCTTCTGCATACTAATCTCAGACTAAGGGCATAACGGAACGCTTCACTCATACCCTTGCCGACATGCTGGCGATGTGCATGTCGGAAGACCACACAAACTGGGACCACGTGCTTCCTTTCGTTACCTACGCTTACAACACTGCGTATCAAACTACCACTGGCTTCTCTCCCTTCTTTCTCCTGTATGGACGTGAACCTTCAAGTTCTATGGACACCATTCTGCCGTAACAACCGGACGTTTCTGAGGGAATCCCATCTCTCAAACGGCTGCTTACGCTGAAGAATGCCGTAAACTGGCTCACACGTGCACCACGCAAGATCAGTCGCGCCGAAAATTCCGTCATGAAACAGCTGCGTCTGATGCCCATTACTTCCCGGAAAAGCTGGTGGGTCCCGTCCACATTTCCCGGACTTTCCACTAAACTTTTGTCACGGTACCGCGGTCCTTATATCCCGTAAACTACGTACGTCGTCGAGCCGGTCAACCCATCGCCCGATCATTGCTGCCGAGGCCGCGAAACAGTTCACGTCACGCGACTTAAACCCTGCTACGACCCACTTATAGCGTCTTTTCTATAAGTCGCCGTCGCCAGGATGGCTCCTTTTTGTGCGGGGAGGAAATTGTACCGGTGCGTTTCGGCGCTAGCTCTGTGCCAGGGAGAGAAAAGACGACGAAGTTCGTGTGTCGCGCTCTCGGCATCCTGTTTTCTGTGCTGCAGCTGTCTTGTTGTCCTGTCGAGTTTCTTGCTGAAACTGCTCTGAGAGAACACGCTTGTTACATCATAAACAATACAGTTCTAAATATGCATATGGTAGTTTGGTCCAGAATGAAAACAACAACTAATGAAACAATAAACAAAAAAACTTTTGACTGGGAAAATGAGTACAAACATTATGGCAAAAAATTATACACACAGTACGCTTGCCGGATATATCTACAGCCATGGGTTATTTGGTGGAATCAAAGTGCGATTTCAACTTTTTCTCGAAATGATGTGTGGTCAGGTGTGGTAACTATGTAGTAGAGGAGGCGATTCTAAAATGTAATTGCTTGGGGGAGAAAGGAGTCGTTCATTGCAGATGTACTGCCGTTGATTGGTGGAATGGGGATAGAATGGTTAATGCGAGAAGTTCTGTTAGGAGGCTGTAAAAGTTTGTGTCTTGAATTCGGGCGGAAAAAGAAACTGTGCAGGAGGCATAGGCGTGAGATCAGGTGGCGTGACGCGAAAGATGGTAGTTGGATTGATTGTTTTAGGGCGGTGACGCTGATTTATTTTGAGAACTTTAGGGTTATAAAGCGGGCAGCGCAGTTTTGGACTGATTCTAGTTTGTTAGCGAGATATGTCTGGGATGGATTCCGCATAGACGATATATATTCGAGATTTGGGCGTACGTATGTTAACTATGCTAGTTCGCAACGTCAGGAGATGCTGATTTTAGATTACGGCGTAGAAGTGTAAGCGTGCGCAGACGTCTGAGCAGATATACTGCAGATGTGGCGCAAATGAGAGAGTTGGGTACATGTGCACACCGAGATACCTGTACGATGAAGCCGAATCGAGAGAAAGCGAATTGATAAAATAGGCTTGATGAACAGTGCACGCTTACGGGAAAATGACATCGATTTGCATTTGGTTAGGTTTAACGGCATCTATGAGTCTTGGCACCATAACGCAACTGTGTTGAGTTCTTGTTGTAGTTTAGTGCTGGTTTCAATGTTGAGAATGGGCGAGTATATGACACAGTTGTCCGCAAACAGTCATAGATTTGTTTGAATGTTTGTGGGTACGTGGTTATGAATAATAAAAATAGAAGGGGTGATAAGCCCGCTCTCCGAGGTACGCCTTATGATACGCTAGTTAAAGAGGAGTTATGATTATTAGCAGAGGTGAATTGTTTACGGTTAAAGAGGAATATTTTGATGTACAGGAAACAGGTGTCACATGTAAAAGGAAGAAGATATATTTACTTCTCACTGAGAATATACTCGCCAGTCAGATTGGAGGACCCACCCAGATATGGCTGTCGTCGTCTGATTCCGGTCACAGTGGGTCTATGGCGAGAATCGGCATGTCCGTGACGCAAATCTGGAAAAACCAAGAGCAATATGAGTCAAGTTTTACGGCGACAAAAAATGCGCATGAAAATATGGAACACCGCTACTTACGAACTTCACGTTGAGGGCAAAATAACCTTTGCGGCGCCAGAAGGGCGCCTTCTGCTCACTCTTCTATGCGACGAAGCTGCCGCCAACGCATCGGATCCTGCCGGGTAGAAGTCAAAACCGAAGGAATTCCTCCTTCATGGCTGCCTTCTCCTCCGCCGTTCTCGGGAAGTGAATCCACTTGCCGCGGGTTCCGGTGTTGACGTTTACTCAAGCAACACGTCGCACATAGATGCTGACCGTAGGCAGCATCACCGCTATGGTCTTCTCGCCTCCCACCGACGACTGGAAGGATCTAGGGGCGAAGAAACGCGGGGCGCACACCTTGGTCGCTCCACCGAGAGCGCAGCCCGCGATTCCATCGGTGAGCTCATCGCGCAGTCAAAACACCGTTGCTTTACTCTGGTGAAAGTCACGCCCAAACTGCTCGTATGGAATGTCGAACGTGACCTCAACATCCCTCCAGCGCTTTATGCAGGCCACGTCCATGTAGCCAAACGTAATAGCGAAGGTCGCTTGCTCAGCAGGCCCCAACATTTTACCTATTCCGTTTGCGACAGGCCCACTCACTGCCTGTTCCGCCATAGCGCGGAACCGAGTCCATTTATTTTTCCATAATAAGCACGTACTCGTCATTTTGACGTCACTACAGTTTGGGCTTCCGAATCTTCACTTGACTGACAGGCTGAACGACCAATCAGGGAACGCTTATTCTGCATGATGAGATCATTTTCGTCATTTTGACATCACCACAATTAGGGCTTCTGACTGGTCACTTGACTGACAGGTTGAACGACCAATCAGGGAGCACCAGTGGAGGCCGAAATAGAATAGGCAACACGAAATAGCAGTTCATTATACAGCCAAAAGACTGCAGCAGATCATTTTGCTGTGATTACACCCACTTTGTGAAAATTACAAATTAATCTAGAACCTAAGGCACCACTAACGATAATGCTAGAGTATTGCCACGTGCGTTCTGCGAAAAAGACGAAGGCGACAGTGCATCCACGCATCTGCACGCTTTTATGCAGAAAGCAACAACTAGAAAGACGAGGAACTCTCTGGCACGCGGTAAATAAAAAAGACCGACCAGCTGCTGCTTTCTCAGCTTCTTCAATAACGACCTCTGTCTTCCTGTCGCGACACTCAAGGATGTGCAGGTGCCTGCAACTTGATGCAGGAAAGCATTGTTCAGGACCATACACCCATTCCGGAGCCTCATCTTGTTACGACTGCCGTACACCAATTCAACCGGCACCTACTAGGCCTAAGTCCGTAACTCTTGACTGCGTCTCCTCTTACTAACATGACGGCCCCTACAACGTCTGCGAATATTCTTCTTGCCCAGACGACTCTTCCTTCCCAGGTAACTTTTGAGCTTCTTCGTGTTTTTGAAGTCTTCCATAGAGAAGTGTATGAGGATGTCGAGGACTGGCTTAACCAGTTCGAGCGGACCGCTGTAGTAAATCGCTGGAGCGCAGAAGAAAAACTTGGCCGTGCTTACTTCGCAATGGAAATTAGCATTCGCACATGACACGAAAACAGAAAGCCTACTTTCCGAACCTGGGACAATTTCTGCCAAAAGCTTGTAGAGACGTTTCTGAGTGTGGACCGACGAGATCTCGCCCAGTAGATGATTGAAGCCCGCATGCAAAAGCCGAAAAACAGCGTCGCAATGTTCGCTGAGGATATGGCCTGTCTGTTTCGCCATGCTGATTTTGTCATGTCCAAGGCAACGAAAATTCTCACCTAATGCGGGTAGTTAAGAAACCGCATTTCTCCGGCCTCATACGGAATCCGCCAACAACAGTAGATGAATTTTATCAAAGAAGCGACTCTCATCGAGCGGACACTTCGGCAACGATGCCGCCACTTTGACCACCTGTCTGACCAAACGCCTGTAAGTGCTGCCGCTCAGAACGCTGCGATTTTCGGAAGCTCTATACGGCGAATTATTAGGCGAATTCAGCGCGAAGAGCTGCGGGTCCTCGGCTTTCCATCAATGGAGACTCCAGTTGCTTCTATTGCGGAAATAGTGCGTTACGAACTTCTGCAAGCCTTTTCATTACCAGCGCCCCCGCCTGGACCACATCCGTTGACCTATGCTGATGCCGTCCGCCGTCATCTGCCTGCCCCAGATGAAGTATCCTTTCGGCCACGGCCGGTTACCTTGCCTTGGTGGTAGCGGAAACCTGTGCGGCGACCACTAGTACACCAGACGAATTTGTGGCGCACTGCCGACCGTCGACCCTCTTGTTTTCCCTGCGGCGAACCAGGTTACATTTCGCGCTGCTGCCGTCATCGGGAAGCCCAGTATGCAAACGTTTCTCGTCTCCCTTCACTTTATATTAAATAACTTGTGACCATGGTGCTGATCCCCTGGCTACCAACCAAGCTTCTTCACCACGTCGTCACTGGCGGTCTCCCTCACCTGCACGAGGTCACATTTCCCGGAATCGCCAAAGTTACACTGACGTCATCAGAAGCTGCCCCCCAAGCCTGTACCAGGGAAACGAACTGCCGCGACCTCCGGGGACAAGGTTTCCAATCGCCTAGACGCCAAAAAGACCCCCTTGCCTCAACTTAAAGACGACATGATGACGCGTTGATGACGAAGACGACGACAACCACAAGTACTAATGCTGACCAACTTTCACGTGCCGACCTTAGCGTTAATATAGACAGACACTCCGTAACAGCACTGGTTGGCACTGGTGCTGAATTTTTCATTATGTGACAAGAGCTCGCCGACCATTTTAGGTAGGTCAAGACACTGTGGAGCGGGCTAAGCATAAGGAGTGCTGGTGGACAGCTAATGACACACACCGGTAAATGCACCGCTCAGCTCGTAATCGGTGATCCAAGCTTTGTCACCACTTTTGTGATTTTACCGTACTGTTGTGAAGAGCTGATTTTTGGTATGAATTTTCTGCGAGAGTGCAGTGCTGGCACTAACATTCCAGAATGAATCGTCACCTTTCACGCCTATCCTTACGTCGACGCCGTCACTGAAGAACAACTGCAACGTTTACGTGTACCCGATGATGTGATGCTCCCGCCGAGATCTTGCTGTCTTGTGTCGGTGTTACGTAAACGGCTGTGTCGTAACGAGGTGATAGTGGAGCGAATTGTCGCGCTATTAGCTACGCAAGGTGTTTTTATTGTGAGAGGCGTTCTGGCACTAACTGATGGGCAGGCATAAGTGCTTCACCAACTTCAGCAACGAGCGTCGTCACATCCAGAAAGGCACCTCAATTGCTTACTACGACGGCGTGGAGCAAGGTAGAGATTCCTTCGCTTTGCAACCGGACGAAAAGACCGTCCCAGCGTCGACACCTTTGTCTGTAGACATTTGCTCTACCCTGTCGCCCTCGGATGAACAGCGCCTACACTTCCAAAATTGTTTTACTTGCACGTCGAAGGTCAAGCAAACACCACTGTCCTGGCATGAAATCAATTTCGAAGAAAATGCGTGACCAATACGCAAAACTCATACCGCGCAGTTCCGAAAGAACACGCGGAGATTCAAAATCAAGTTCAGAAGATCCTCTAAGATGACGCAATACAGCCTTCCAATAGTACCTGGGGATCTCCCATGGTATTGGTTAAAAAGAATGACGGCAGCTTGCGTTTCTGAATAGATTACAGCAAGGTAAACCAAGTTACGAAGAAAGACGTCTACCCAATGCCACGCATAAATTACTCTCTTGATCAGCTGCAGCATGCACGCTATTTATCATCAATGGATTTGCGAAGTGGCTATTGGCAAATAGAGGTCGACGAGAGAGACCGTGAGAAAAGGCCTTCGTGACGCCCGATGGTCTTTATGAATTTAAAGTGCTTCCATTCGGGTTATGCTAAGCTCCAGTCACTTTTCAACGTGTAATGGACACTGTGCTATCAGGACTGAAGTGGCATACACGCTTGGTCTATCTAGACGACGTTATTGTCTGCTCAGCTACATTCAAGGAACACCTAAGTTGTTTAATCGCAGTTCTACACACTAAGCTGAAAAGGACTGAAGAGGAGTATATCATTGGTCCTTTAGGGGACTAAATGCGCTGCCGCAGATTTTGAATTAATTTTGGACTGACTGCGGGAGCAACTGCAAGGGTTCAACTGTTACCCCAAGCACTTACTCCACTTGGTTTAAATGTTGGTCTCAGTAGAATGCTCCAGTGGGATTAACAGTTGAACCCTCTGGACGAATGGCAAAGAAATAGCCACATTGCACTTGTGGAGCAAATTTTATGTTTACTGCAATTTAATCAGCACCGAAGAACACAGTATATTGCTCATGCAACACACACACACAATATATATATATACATACATATATATATATATATATATATATATATATATATATATATATATATATATATATATATATATATATGTTCATATACATATACGCACTTATATTTTAGAGTAAAACATCGCAAATACTGACCGCCCGCGCTCGCTACACTAAGGAGAGCGAACTATTGGATATATATAGCACAGTATTTTGATCTCCCTTGTAGTGCCAGTGGGTAACTTTTACTCGGCTTAAAAAACAATAAACATTGACACTTTAACGTGAAAATTTACATGGGCTAATTCGTAGCACCGAAGCGTACCGATCCTTTAATGTGGATCCATCTAATCGTTAACATCCCTCCCGCCAGAGAATACGAATTATCAGCTGGCATTCGATCATATCGGCCGAACCAGCGTTCGCAGTTCTGGTGCACGAGTCCGCAAACACAAACATAGCCGCGGCGCTTATGTGGGAAAGCCGGCTAAGCAGCCAGGTGCCCCGCCGATGCCATAGTGTGTCGGCTTGCCGATGGCGTCGCTAGGCTTACGACGAGTACGGCTAAACGACCACCGGCGATCGCAACATGTGGCTCGTGTGAAATTTTCGTCGTCATCATTTTATAGTCCCAAATGAACAATAGGTAAGTGTCCCATGTTCGCGGTATCTTATGTAGTGGTGTAGATATCTGCATACTTACAAGGACAAGACCGTTCGCGGGCACGGTTATTTCATCGTGCTGGTAAGCCACTCACTGTGTACTGCCGGCCGCACAATTAGTCGTATCCGCGATCGCCTACACGTTAGATTTTTGATAGCGATTGTCGCATGGAGAAAAAACATAAGTTTGTCTGAGCTTTAATGCAGGAGACTGTATTTTCTGTAAAAGAAATGGTATGCGATGTTTCCTTCACGTGTGCCAGCAATGCACCCACACCGGCAGCCAGCTTGATACCGATGACGTACGAAGCCGACTTTTTCTATATATCACTTTGAAGTTGTGGTCACTGTGTGAGTACACGACCGCTGACAAACAGCTTTATTTTATTAGCGCTGTCAGTGTTCTTCGTAGTTGAAACTAATTCAGCACATTGAAGCGAGTTATCCGCATTGCGCCTGTTCGGGAACTTTCACTTGGTTTCGGTCCACCCATGCCGGCATGGTGGAAACGCGAGTGCGCTCGCTGTGTGCACTGACTGCGTGTTGTACTATTTGCCTCTCATAACATCATCTATTCGTTTCATAGTGCTTCGCTTTCACAGTGGCGTATAGCCTATGTAACTTCTTTTCGTGATCGCCGACCACGCCGAGCATTGCAGTGCAGCATCGACAGAAGGTGATCGCGGCGCAGTTGCCCTCCCCGTTTGTCCCTTCATTGCCGGCCGTTTGCGCATGACACGCACTGCCACGCATTTAGTCCCTGTTGGACGAACCGTTAGTGCGTTGGTTTAACGACCGCACTTAGTCCAACTTTGCCGAACTTCGGCTTAAAGTGTAGAAGTTATGCTTTCGGCTCACCTGACTGTAAAGTCAGAGAAGTGCCTTTTTTGGTATCAGTAAACTTTTCTTAAGCCAAGTGGTCAACCACGAAGGTGTTCGACCAGACCCAGGCAAAATTGACGCTGTTGCAAAGTTTCCTGCACCGCATGATAAAAGAGCGCTGAAGCGCTTCTTACAAGCCTCTGCGCTTATTACCGACGATTCATCGCTAATGTTTCGTCTATTGCCGCGCCTTTGACACGGCTCACACGAGAATTTGTCCCCTATCTTTGCGGCAAAAAGGAAAAAAATGCATTCAACTAATTACGCTAACGCCTCCAAACACCTCTGATTCTTGCGCACTTTGATCAGGGAGCGCCAAGAGCACTTCACATTGAGGCAAGCAATGTAGGCCTGGGCGCCGTAACTAATACAAAAACAAGATAATTCCGAAAAAGTGATAGCCTATGCACTCTTATGCAAAATTACTCGAAAAAGGAGTAACAGAGCCCAATAAGCGCACGCGATGAACGGATAGACCGTTGAGGAGCAACGACAGAGGGAAGCGTGCGGCGCGAAACTGCTTAGTCTCCAGTAGAGATGAACCACCCGGGCATTGCAGGCAGCGCAAAAAGCGTTGCTAAGGTGACCAATCCTCCTTCTCCACAGAACACATGTCCTTCTCCTTCTTTGTTGGCTCAGTTTTACCCCTTGATTTGCGGACGGCGGTTGCGCAGCAGCGCGCTCGGAGTGCTGGACCACGGCCATCTAGATTCGACGATCTAAGAACTACGACGTGGTGCTTGGGTGTACCCTTGGGTGAGCGTTGGCTGCTGCGTTAGCGTTTCGGTGCACCCATGAAATCTGGAGCAAGCCTCGACAGGTCACCACGCCGCGCCGTATATCTCTGGCTTCAAGATAGTCACGACGAACACACGACAGCAACAGTTGGGAAGGCAAACATGGCGGCCGAGAAGAACAGGACTATCGGATATATATTTCAGTCTGACTCAGGGCAGAAAACAGCGCTGGATTCTAAGGCATGTAGGTTATCATTCTTTATTCTACTTTACTTGTCGCGTGTGCGATACGGATCGCGCTTGCCGGCAACGTGCTCGGTCGTGTTGTATATTGCACGCACGAAATGCATCGCGAAGGTCAGCTTCGGCGTCTGCAGTTTGCCTGTGCTTCGGGCCACCTGGGAATCGGCCGCCATTGCCGTCAGCCTCCCGTACGCTCGCTCATCGAGTGCTCGCCTGTCTTCGCCGCCGCTATGAGCTCCGTGCTGACGATGTTGGGCTGAGATCTCGTCACTGTGTTGGGAGTCATCGAAAACACGTGGCGGGTTCTCGTAAAGAGCTTGGTTGGAGTATGTCGCACGCTGTGAGTGCACCAGCAGTGGCTGGCGGGGTTTTGCTAGCGTCGGAACTCACTGAAAATTGGTCGCCATAACAGTTGGCTTCCCCGTCACTCGGTCGCAAGCAGCTCGGCGCAGTCCGTTGGCAGCGTTGGCGAACTCCCGTTTGCGCTGCACTCGTTCGAGTTTGTGGAAAAGGCCCGCATTACCGTCGATTTTTTTCGGCGCTAGCTCCAAAACAGCTCGGTGGTGTTCGCGGCGGCGGCTAAGCATACGCTCGCTTTCCTGTTCGAAGCTCGCTGGCGGCTGACACTCCGCGTGCAGTGCCGTGTTTGGTCTCGCGCTCGCTTGCTCGAGCTGAACGACGTCACTCGCTTAGGACTCGCTGACTTGTTAGTTGCACGGTGGTTCGCGGAGTTGTGACTGCGGCCGCTGCTCCTAAGCTGTTGCGCTACGGGGATCGAAATGAGTCTTTGACGATGTGTTACATCCCGGTGAAATTATTAGCATGTCATATCTCACTTATGTTTTCATTTCACCTTGCACGTATTTCTCATATGCATTTGTATTCATCCTCTGTCACGTGTGACTCAGTATTTTATACTTATTGTGCAGCAGTGGGCACACATCGTGCTGAAAACTGTGTGCTGGCGTCTGTGATGCCCGTCATTCATCTCTTTCATCAGAGCAGCTTCAGAAGGACTGTGCGAGGTAAATCATTTGTGTGTCATATTTTAACGCTTGTTTTTATAATAACGTACACGTACTTGTCATATGCGTGCATTTTCATACTCTGTGACGTGTGCCAAACTATTTTTACTATATTATTGTACGTGCAGCCGTGGGAACACTACAGGCAGAAGGCTGCATGCGCTGGCGTCTTCAAGGCCTGTCATCTATCGCTTTCGTCGGAGAAGCTCCCGAAGGAGTGAACAAGATTGGAAGAGACTGGACTTGTGCACTTTACTATGAATTCACTTTTAAAAGAATGGGGAAACTTCATGTGTATGTAGAAAAATAAACAATTTTGATGTCTCACTTTTGTCTTTCGTTGTTGCTGTGACTGTGAAAGCAGTTACACACAGGTGGCTAACTACTTTTTCACGTGTTCTTTTCTGCGAAATTTGTTGGTCACTGCTCAGAAAAACAGGCAAAAAGTATACGGCCTGGCGGAAAATAAGCAAAAAACAATGTTTCAACTGGGGACAAAAAGTTCATCCGATTGGAGAATTTGAGTGGATCAGCCTTTCGTCCGGCAAGGTGCAACTGTGAGGACCAACGGTTGCCGGTAAGGTGTAAACGTGGGGAATAAGAGTTGCTCTATAAGGTGCAAGTGTGAGGACTAAATGTTACTCTTTTGGGGTAAACTGTGGGGCTAACAGTTACTCACTAAGGTGTAGATTTGAGGACTTAATGTTAGTCCTGTCCGGGGACTAACTGTTAGACCCAGTGCCGTTAGTCCTTAAAAGAAATAATGGTTGTGGCAGCCCCATTAGTCCCCAAAAGGACGAACCACACACCCTCTTAACACCCTTTTGCCTTAGGGTGTGCCAGCAGAGCTCTCTCCCGCACGGAGGAGAACTACTCGACTACCGAGAAAGAGTGCCTCGCCGTGGTCTGGGTGGTTCTCAAATCGTGACCGTATATGTATGGCCGCTCATTCAAGGTCGTCAGTGATCACTGCTCATTTTGCTGGCTCACTAACTTGAAAGACCCATCCGGCCGTTTGGCACGCTGGAGCCTTCGAGTTTAAGTGTTTACAACTGTGGTTTTTAAATCGGGGAAAAAGCATACTGGCACGGACTGTCTCTCGCGGATACCCGTTGAACCTGCCACTAATAACGACGAGTTCGTGGACGCTGCACTCTTGGGAGTCATCAACGCGGCCACTATTTCGCAATAGCAGTGCAGTCACCCCGAGCTCCTTCCACTTATCGACTTCTTGGAAGGATTACGTGAAGACGTGCCACGAGTTTTCACCAGAGGACTGCTATCTTTTTGTGTAAGTACTGATGTCCTATACAAGAACTTTTCTCCCACCGGCAGCCCATGCCTGCTCGTCATCTCTGCATTACCGCGAAAAGAAATTCTGGAAGCCTGTCATAATGAATTGACCTCCGGTCATCTCGGCTGCACTCGAACCTTGTCCTGACTGCCAAACAGTTACTACTGGTGTAACATACCTGCTCGTGTAAAACATCACGTCAGAACCAGTGCCTACTGCCAAAGACGCAAAGCACCCCCCAGCAAGCTGGAAGGCTTATTATATTCCGTACAAGTAACAGCAAAGCCATTCGACCAAATTTGAATGGATTTTCTGGGTTCATTCCAAACGTCTACTACAGTAAATAAGTGGATCATTGTTGGCACCAATTACTTGTCTCGCTACGCAGAGACTAAAGCAATGTCGAGGGCCACAGGAGCAGAAGCAGCTCATTCCTTCATAGAAAACGTCATCCTTCGGCACGGTGATCCAACAGTTCTCATCGCGGATAGAGGAACTGCGTTCAGGGAAAACTTTTGGAGTCGGTCCTCAGGCTCAGTGGTACACCTCACCGGAGAACAACGGCGTATTATCCCCAAATACACGGAATAACAATGGAGCGCCTTAGTAAGACCTTCGCAGACATGCTCTGCATGTACGTCGCCACAGAGCACAAGAACTGGGATGAAATCTTGCCTTATGTGACCTTCACCTATAATACAGTCAGGCAGGAAACTATCAGAATGACACCGTTTAGTTTACTACACGGGCGCGAATTCACCACAAAAGTTAGGCGCTATGCTACTGCATGAGTGTGACGACACTCATGCTGATGGCGAAGAATTTGGTGAGCACGCCGAAAAACTTCGACGGCTAGCTTGCTTGCGTATTTGTCACCAGCCACACAAAGATGCGAAGCCGTATGGCCTACGACATAAATTAGCAACCTACACACCAGGCGACAAGGTATGAGTCTCGGCCCCAATACGTCGACGTGCACTTTCAGAGAAGCTATTACGACGATACTTCGGCCCATACAACGCCTTCTATAAAAGTTATGCCTGGAACGTGAGCCACGAACGCGCTGCCCTACCCTCTGATTTTATCCTTCTCCTTTGCTACGAAGGCGACCGTCTCCGACGGCCGCACCCAGCGAGCACAGCAATACTCTCACAGTTGCCTCCGAGCAGCCGCCATATCACGTGACTGAGCGGTACGGAGGCGAGAGGTCTCATGCATCGACTGGTCGCAACACAAGGCAGGAGGCATGGCCTCCGAGATTGCGTTCAGGCTGGAAGCTCCATCGTAGGCGTGCCGTCGTCGGAGGTTAAATGAGCAGACGAGATGCACAGAAGGAAGCGAGCTGCTGAAGTAGAGCAGCGACCATGGCGTCCTGCCAGCCAGAAGCAAACGAGCATTTTAGGCACCACGCGCCCCGAGCCACCGGCGCCCGTCATCTTTTTCCCTAGCCGGTTGGCCGCCACCAGCGCTACGCTACAAGAGCACCCAGCCTAGCGTGCTATGTGATACAAATGAACAAACTGTACAAAAGCACCCGGGCCATGAATCGAAAGGGTCCGAGAGCAGTCCAGGTCGTCAACGGGAAGGGACTACCGGCATTCAATGGGTCTCTAGCAGGCAACACTGGGAATGGCGCAGCGGACGAGGGTGGCGATGTAGGTACGGTGTTGGAAGGAGTGGGCGAGAGCCGTGATGAATGGACCATTTTGTCGATAGCGAGTTCCAAAGACGAGGGAAAAATGTTTAAGAGCCGAGAACACACATGATCGGTTTCGGTGTGGCCGGTTGTCGCGCGCACTCGGGCGCTGATGTATGAAAGATGAATTGTAGCATGCGCGTAGTACGGTCAGTTCAATGGGTCTAGTTGTACGCCCATGTTGGTGCTGGTGGGAACGTCGGCAGGGAGTGCGGTTGACCCAGGTAGTGTTTTGACGGTGCTGGTACCGTCGCTTCCGGTGGTACATTACCGGTGGCGGCGGCGGCCGCCTGGTTTGCTGAGTTGTGTGCAGACAAGATAAAAGTCGTGCGCTTTGGACCGACAAAGTGCGACACGGCTTAGCATGATGAGCTGACTCAGAGGGCACTAATAGATGGCTTTTTTAGGCTTTTGGTGACGTGTAATGCGTAGGCGTACGCCGATGAGTCGTCGCGTTTATTCGAGCGAAAGCCGATGTTGGGCGATGCTAGCTCGAGTGGCGGGTCTGTGGCATCACAGTTGTCAGAGGCTGTCGATGGCGTTGAAATTCTCGAGCACGCGTACGGAGTGGTAAGCGGGTGGTTTACCTGCGCGCCTGTTGGGGCATGCACGGTGTGCTCCACCTGTGCTGAGCCAGGGCGGTGGTCTTCGGGATTTGCTGTCATCGTCGCATCATCATGCACTTTTAGCCGCACGTGCTTTGGGGCTTGAACTTTTGTTTGATACATCTAGGATGATGTTAGTAGGTGCTGACAGTCCACAACAGGCACCGGTGGGCCGGGGAAACTGATGGCGTGTAGCGTCACAGCGGGCTCTGGGTCTTTAGTGTGAATGGTGTCGCGGGCATCCACTGGTGTCGGGAAAGGCGTGAAGTCTGCAGGCAGGTCAGCTGGGCCGGCTGAGGTTGTCAAATCACCCAGGGCAGGTAGTGAAGCCGACGAGGTCACTGCAGTGAATGCGACGGTGCACAGGGCAGTAGATGGTGTCGAATATGCGACGAGAAGAATTGGCAATGCCTTCAGCGTTGGTAGAACGGGCGCAACGAGGGCACGGTTCGTGAATTCCGGGGTCATCGGCCTCTCGAACGACGGATTGATCGGCGCGCAAGGTTGGTCTCCGTTACCTGTGTGGCTAGTTCTTGTCGGCAGAGGAACGATCTGTACTTATTGTGGTGCGGGAGGCGTCCTGGTAGATAACTAGCGAGATGACGTGTCGTTTGTGGGACGAGGAGCACGTTTGAGGCCTTAAAACTTGAGCATGGCATCTCGCAAGTCATTGTACGGGTGAGGGCTTCAGGAGAAGAATTTGAGGCGACGTTTGAGGTCATGTAGTTTATTTTCCATTACGTCGTACATGAACTCTCGGATCTAGATTCTGTTGTGATATAAGGCCACCACAAACTTCTCAAACCACGACTCAAGGTGAGAGGTCCAAAACGGTGGTAGTGGCGGGTCGAATCAGGGCTACCAGGTGTGCGCTGGCTGGATCATAACCGCGGAGCTTGGAGGCAGTTGTGTAGGTCCGGTTCTGTAGGGCAGTTGTGACGGCGTCTGACGTAGACGTGCCGTCGTCGCAGAATAATGTGCGGACGAAACGTACATGAGTGAGCGAGCTGCCGAAGTATAGCCATGACCTTGGCATCCAGCCAGCCAGAAGCAAACGAACATTCTAGGCTCCGCACGCCATGAGCCACAGGCGCTCGTCATATTAAGTGTGAGTACACTTTATAAGCGACCCCAAACCATCCACTGGCGTCGGCGGCGTCCGCAGTCTTCTCTCTATCTTTAAAATAAAGAGGACTTGGCGGGCCGCAGCGCGACGCTCTACCGAATAAGCCACGGACGCGACGCTGATATCGGTGTCAGTAACGCGCCTTATATCTTTAAGGCCGCTGCGCGTGTCCCCCTCCCCCTTCGCTCGCTCCTCCGCTCTCTTCGCTCGCTGCAGCTGCGGGCGCATCCCTCTCTCTCGCGCACCCGCCTTCTCTCTCAGTCTCCCGTCAAAAGCGGGTCGTGCGACGGATGTCCCGGAGGCAACGCTACCATCAACAACGAATGCAGTACAACCGAATGCCAGCACTGCACCCGTCGTTGGAGGTGACGGTACCGCGGTGGTTTCGCCGACGTTGGAAGACAAGGCGGCGCTGCGAAGGGCTCGTGAGACCGATTGTAAGCGGGCGAAGCGTGCAGAGGATGCCGAACTTCGCGCTCACGAGGCCCATAGTGTGATTAATAAATATAATAGTGCGAATTAATAAATACCCTTCATAGCATCACGCCGTGCATTCGCACTTAACCATGTTCACCTTCGGGGAAATGCTTGGGAGTTTTTTTTTACCCTGGTTGGCTGGCCGCCACTAGCGCTACGCTTTACTCCGAAACCCAAAGACTTCGAAGGCGTCGTCGACGGCAATCAGCACCTTTTGGTAAATCGCAATATTTTCTTTGCAAGAGGGATCACAGCGCTGCGGGAAGGGAAAGCAACAGTTAGGCTTACGAATTTCAGCAACAAATACAAACACGTGATCAAAAGTACAGCGGTCGCTTTCAGCGACGAAACTATGGAAGCCACCAATGCTTTCATCCTCGCCGATTTGGAAGAACCTACTCCGAACGAAGATCCTCACCCAGCTTTCAACATCAATGTGAGCCTTCCGAAGCATAAGCAAAAACAGCTCCAGGCCCTGCTCCTGCATTACAAAGACTGGTTTTCATCGTCATCGAAAATTCACCAGACCCGAGTCGCGAAACATCACATATAACAGAGCAAAGCACAAGGCCACTACGGCAGAACCTCTACAGGGTTTTCACGTGACAAGGCGATGCCATAAAGATACAATTCGACGAAATGCTACAATACGGCATAATGCAATCGTCTAAGACTTCATGGGCGTTACCTGAGGTATTAGTGAAGGTGGAATCTGTGAGTTGGCCTAGTGGCAGCCAGCCGGCAAGATAAAAACAATTCACAGCTTTGCCACAAAGGCGAAGCAATGAACGCGATACCAACAAATTGGAAGGTCACGCGCAGAATCGCAAGCATATCGAAACATGCCCGCGTTTCTCACGCACAAAGAACGCACGAAACGTACGCACAGGTACAGATCAACGCAAATAAGCGTCTCAATGGCTACTTTTCTGTGTTTGAAAAGCGCATTCGTTTCGCAAACTGAGGTTTTGCTGCTATCGCAGTGGCCTTTCTGCACCCGGTAACTACAACAGAATCGGTAATTACAACAGAAGGTTTGGGCTCGGCGGCTGTGTAGCAACGCAGACCGCTAATCTATTCACTCTTATCATGCAGGTGGTTCAGTGTGCATTCATGCGCATACTGCTTTCCGCCCTTGTGCGGGCATCTGTGACAGCTCCGCTGCAGTATCAACCGAGTTCCGGTGGAAGCGGCATTTTTACCTGTCCTACCCTCCTTGTCTTCGCCAAATAGTTATCTACCACAACGTTCTTGGCACCACCGGATTAAATCTAACAACTCATCACTTCTTCTGAATCCGCTACACAGCTGCGTAGTCCTCGACAAAACCCAGTCGACTTCGTTGCCATCGACATCGGCGTTTGCGCTGACTATAAAAGAGCTGTCTTTTGCAGTAGCGATGGGGCTCGGCGGCTGTGTATCAACACATACCGGTAACCCATTCACTCTTATCATGCAGGTTAGTAACACTCACAGTCTTTTTGCTAAGAAGTCTAATAATTACCTGTTGTACCAACTGCCGAGCTCATGGTGCTGTTGTCTTGTCATGTCTGAGTGTCCTCGTGTGATTTGTTCCTTGTTATTAATGTCGGCTGATAGTGAAAGCAACCTGCGTCCTTCATCTAATGCTGTACTTACTGAACTGCAGAAGTTATCATGGTCAGACAGAATTACTTAACCAGGGGCAGGACCTCAAGTCCTATTTATTATCGATAAATAAATCCGTCGCAAATCTTATTAGACGCATTAGTGATATAGAAGGGCATTAACAAAATAGTCTTTCTTTGTGTTCTGATGTGGAATCGCTGAAAGTGGGAACCGCTAACGTGACTGATAACTTGCAGAAGCTTGAAGCGCGCGTGAATGACGCCGAGAATCACTCTCGGCACAATATTCTTATTTTGTGGCTTTCCTGACTGAATCAACAAGATCAGAAACGTTCACCGAGGCTGAACAACTCGTTACGAAGCACTGCTGTGATCATCTAGGTATTTCTGTTGATCAAAAAAAAATTGAGCGTGCACGCCGTCTGCGTCACCGCAAAGATAATAACCGCAATGGCCCCGTAATTGCTGCATTCACCTTGCAAAAACCAAAAGAGGTGATACTTTCTAAGGGTAGGAAATGAAAAGGAATCGTTTACAGCGTTGGCGATTTTTCTCGTCCTGTTCACCACCTCGCCCGGCATGTGATTGCTTTCGTTGAAACGAAATCGCTGCCTGGCCCTTTACATTACAAAAACTCTGCTGATGGGTCACAAGCGCTACATCTACGATGAACAATCTTAAACTGTTAAGGAAGTATCGTAGCGGTTATTTTGGCATAAATCCACCTGGAACACCGCCATAATTTCAACCTGTCACTGTTGGTAGCTTTCTCTAATGTGCGCAGTTTTTTCCAAAACGCGACGGTTTTTCTGAGGTTGCTTTATCGTCTAGCAATAACGTTTTCGTAATAACCGAGACGTGGCTAACAAATGATGTAAACGATGCAGATATGCTAGGTCACTTACCAGGCTTCAACTTTATAGGAAGGATCGTACGGGCGCTGATAGCCGTGAATCAACAGTTATCGTGCTCTCTGGCCAGGACCGACGCTACCGAGCTTGAAATTTTCTGGGTAGTTTGCTGTGCCTGCCCCAACAGTTATCGTGCTCTCTGGCCAGGACCGACGCTACCGAGCTTGAAATTTTCTGGGTAGTTTGCTGTGCCTGCCCCAATACCGTTCTTATAGATGTCTGTTGTAGGCCTCCACATAGTATTCAAGATTTCACACCTAAACTAAACAGCAATCCGAAGGAATTTAGTAAGCGTTACCCAAGAGAGGAGATGCTCCTGTTTGAGATTTTATTTTCCTCAAATAGATTGCAGTGGTAGCATCCCGTGAGCTGCAGGCTGCTAGTCCGCAAGAGATTTCGTAGACTTCTGTCTAAACTGCAATCTTACCCAACTGGTATCCCAACCAATGCGCGTCACAGAAAGCAATCACAGCATCTTAGATTTATATTAACTAGTTATCCAGACAGCCTATCGTTAATATTAAATCTACGCACCATTAGTGACCACAAGGAAATTCACGCAAGTTTGTCGTTTCAGCCTATAAAACGCGATTTAATCACTAAAACAATCCACCTTTATGACAAAGGCAGTTATAGCGCCTTGAATAGAATTTCGTGTTCAGAAAAGAAAGAGTGGCTTCTTTCCTTTCTGAATACGAAAGAAAATATCAATATCAGACACGCTCTGTTGATTAACTGGATCATATTCAAAGATAAGGTAGCCACTGTTGTCGAGATGTTCATTTTAAAAGCCACGTTCACTGCAAACAGAAGTAAGCCACGGTTCTCCCACACACTTAAGAAATGAAGAAGAAGAAAGGTCTATTTCGATCAGCTAAACAGTCTAAGCTCTCGTCTGATAGAATACATATTAAACCGCTGAAGATGATTATCTAAGGACTACACGAAGTGCCAAGCGCTTTTTTTTCCATGAGTCACCTAAATGCTTGCTAACAGCCTTCGAAAATGTAGGCGGGTGACGAACCCTCAGGAGACGTGCATAATAACTGTTCTAAAAGCGAAATGTGACGCAGCTAACAACATTGAATGTGCGAAAATTTTTGACGAGGCTTTTTTTCTGTGTTTTCACCAACGAAAGTGCATTTTCTGAAATTTTTCCACCCACTAGTATTACCGAGCCTATATTCTCAATTATTTTTTCTCTGAGCGGTATCATTCCAATCATAGAAAGTATTAATGTTTCATTGTATGCAGGCGTGGACGATACTAACTTAATACTCTTAATAAGCAATAAACATGTGTGTGCCGCGTCCCTAACTTTGTTATTTTCGGAGCAATTATTATCAAGCAATATGCCACCAAAATGGAAAGTGGGGAAGGTTGTTCCAGTGTTCATATCAGGTAACAGAGACTCGCCACTAAATTACAGTCCCATATCTTTAACTACTGTCCCCTGTAAAATCACGGAACATGTCTTATACTCCCATATCATCAAATTTTTCGATTCAATACACTTCTTTCAGCCCTGTCGACATGGAGTCCGAAAAGGTTATTCTTGCGAAACCCAGCCGGCCATTTTTCTTCACGACCTTCATTCTAACATTGACTGCAACATTTGGACTGCTGCCATTTTCCTAGATTTTGCTAAAGCATTTATTAGTGTCCCTCACAAACGCCACATTCTAAAATTATCTCTCCTAAATCTAGACCTAAGTGTACTTGGATGGATCACATCTTCCCTGACTAACCGCTCTTGGTTTGTTCTCATTGACAATCATTGTTCTAACCGATTGCCTCTAACGCCAGGTGTCACAGAGGGGTGTTTCCTAGGACCTCTTCTTTTTCTCATTTATATTAACCATCTACCAAAGCATGTATCGTGTAACTGTCGCATGTTTGCAGATGACTGTGTTGTTTACCGTTCAGTAACCAACACTCATGACCAAACCTAATTCCGCATGACCATTACAAATACAAACATGCTTTAATTGAATGGCTAATGAAACTAAATCCTATAAGTGTAAGCTTGTTTCCTTTCCTCGCAGCCATAACCCCCTTATGTTCACCATATCAATCGCTAATATTCCACTAGAATCAGTTGAGTCGTTCAAATACCTCGGTGTCCCTTTGTCTCATAACCTTGCTTGGCGTCATCACACCACTAACATCATTAGAGCTGCTAGAAAATCACTAGGATTGACTAGACGACACTTACGTCATCCTCTACCACATGTAAAACTACTTGCTTAATAATTATTAGTCAGATCAAAGCATCAAAGCTAAAAAAATGCATGTTGCCCCGCCGCGGTGTTCTAGTGGCTAAGGTACTCGGCTGCTGACCCGCAGGTCGCGGGTTCGATTCCCGGCTGCGGCGGCTGCATTTCCGATGGAGGCGGAAATGTCGTAGGCCCGTGTACTCAGATTTGGGTGCACGTTAAAGAACCCCAGGTGGTCAAAATTTTCGAAGCCCTCCACTACGGCGTCTCTCAAATTCAAATGGTGGTTTTGGGACGTTAAACTCTACAAATCAATCAATCAATCAATCAATCAATCAATCAATCAATCAAAAATGCATGTTCCATCTGGAACCCCCTATATATCATAAATTAACTTGAATCGGTCCGAAATTGGGCTACCAGGTTCATTCACTCTGCAATATCATATAATATCTGCATCTTAATTATCATTCAAGGCGGAATGACGATTGGAAACACTTGCTTCTCGCCAACAGATTGCCAACCTCTCTCTTTTTATAATGTTGTATATTAGTTCACTGAATCATCGACCATACATAACGCTCTCTCCACACATATCTTATCGTACTGGTCACCTGCTTCAAGTCTCACTACCACGTTCCCGGACCACAACATTCGAAGCCTCCTTGTTTATATGAACAGAAGACTGAAACGGCCTTCCTCACGTCCTTTCTACCATGACCAACCCATCCATATTTTCTGAAGCCACTAAAAACATCATTGCACTGTTTCACTGAATATTGTAATACTAATATAATGTAATACCCCTGAAGGAAGACTTTAAGGAAATAAAGCAAAGTGAAGTTGCTAAGAAACTCAAAGGCTAGCCAAAACGTACGATTCTTCCCACTGCAAGATAAGGCAGCACAATCGAGCGTACACCACCTTTTTCTCTACGTGGGCCAAAGCACTCGTGAGAGATGAAAGCCGCCGCACGCTCACTGCGCCATCTTGCTGATAATGCGTTAAACACGATAGTTTCCCCTTGAGATGCCCGTCAACAGCGGTAAGTGGTGGATATGAATCGCTTGTCGTTTGAGCGTTGAAGAAGGTAACTCTCAGTGGCTCAGTGGTTAACGCCTGGCATTCACGACGCATAGGTTTCACGTTCTATTCCGCGCATCAGAGTCCCTTTTCTAGGATTCTTCTCTTTCTTGCGTTTTTAATTTATATATATATATATTGCCACCTAGAGTTGTGAGCCGGCAAGCCCTAGCGAGCCAAAAAGGGCAAAGAGAACGAAGAAGAAGTGTGGTTAGCACCTCGTTCTGAAGATACACGCGCGTGTCTTTCTGCCCCGCTGTTCCTGTCTTGTCCCTACGGCTCTTGGTGCGTGACAAACTGGTGGAGGTGCTGGGTAATCTATGCACCGTACCCCTCCACATAACAGGAACACAAGCGTCGTACCGGTAGTGACACCAGGGCATCGCGCCAGCAGAAGAATCCGAGGGCTATCCCCTGAGTTTGGACTGCTCGCAAACAACATGGCAGCTCCCACTAGCCCTACCGACACCAACCCAACCGGTACGAACGGCACAACGCCGCTTCATTGCACCTTACTCACACCGCGAACGCCAAATCCCTTTCATGGCACTGCACTTGAGGATGTAGAAGATTGCCTTGTTCATTACGAGTTTGTTGCCATGCACAACCAGTGGGACGACGCAGACAAACTGCGGCACGTCTACTTCAGTCTTCTGGACGGCACACGTGTCTGGTATGAGAACCGGGCAGGTATTCTCACATCATGGGAAGACTTCAAACGCCGACTTCTTGGGACATATGCCAGCCCTGACCGTCGGGAGAGAGCTGAGCGCGATCTGCAGTCCCGCATACAATTGCCGAACGAAGGGGTTGCGATGTATGTCAAAGAAATGACGCGCCTTTTCCACCGAGCTGACCCCGGCATGTCAAAAGAAAAGAAGGTACGGTACCTCAAGCGCAGGGTGAAAGAGCAGCTTTTCGGTGGGCTTGTACGCAGTCCACCCAAGACTGTGTCAAAATTTCTCATGGAAGCGCCACCATAGAAAGCACTCTTAGCACCGGGCCCCGTCATACGAACGGCACGTGAACGCTTCAACTGCGGACTACTAAGGAGCTTTCGGTGGCCGAATGGATTTCTTCCGAGAGATCGTACATTCCGTCATCCGCGAAGAACTCCAGAAGCTGTCAGTGCCCTCGCAGCCCACTACCTCCTCGTTGTCCAGCGTTGTCCGAGATGAAGTCCAGCATGCCTTAGGAGAACCGCCTTGCATGCGGGATTATCAACCACCCGGTGACTTTCCCCGCATGTCGTATGCTCAAGCTTTGCGGCAACCTGTTACACCTGCAATTCCGCATCCCACCGTGGCCCTAGCCATGCTGCAGACGGTCCAAGCGGCGCCATATTACAGCGCACCTCGCCTGATCTCGCGGAAGTCAGACGTTTGGCGTGCGCCAGATCGACGTCCTCTCTGCTTCCACTGTGGTGAAGCTGGACACCTGTACCGACAGTGTCCTTACCGACAACTTGGACTACGTGGATTTTCGACGAACTCACCACCACCGAGGTTCGGTCAGCGGCCCCCTGAAATTGAAGAGTATGTGGCTCAACAGCGCGGAACTTTGTGATACTTGCACCAGTCACGCTCCCCGTCACCACGGCGATTTTCTCCTAATTGCCGCACCTATTCGAGCGTGGCGCAGGGTCGGTCACCCAGTCCACGCCGGGAAAACTAACCACAGCGACCTTCGGGGGCGAGGCCGCTCATACTGGACAAGCTGAAGGCCTCCTACCGACGCTTCCGCAAACTGACGATTCTCCGACGATGACGACACCAGCTAGTTCCGCAAAGATTTCATTAGACATTCCAGTGCTGCTCGACGGTCGCAAAGTCAGCGCTTTAGTTGACGCGGGTGCGGATTTTTCTATAATAAGTGAAAAACAGGTTGCTCTCCTAAAGAAAGTGATGATGCCTTGGAACCTCAGGCCAAATCGTACTGCTGGCGGGCACATCGTCTTGCCACTCGGCGTTTGCACAGCACGAAAACAGATTCGTGGTTCTACCTTCGTTGTCAGCTTGAGCGTTCTCCGTCAGTGTTCTCGAGACCTGATCATTGGCATGGACTTCCTGAGGGAGCACGGTGCTATCATCGACATTCGACAACGCCTCGTCACGTTCTCAACAAAAAGCGCCACACCAGAACATAATCTCAGCCATGATCGAGTATGTCTGCGGGTAATTGACGATGCTGTGACAATACCACCACGCTCAAGTGTTATGGTTCAAGTGGCGTGTAACAAATCAGCACACAGTGAAATGGTGGCGGAGAGCAATCGATCCTTACTCTTTTCTCAAGGTCTCTGCGTAGCACGAAGCCTAGTAGACCTACAGACTGGCCACTGCGAGGTACTTGTTGCGAACTTCAGCTACGAGCGCCGACACCTTTTCCCTGGTAATGTCATCGCCTATGCCTACCCAGTAACTAACGTGACTGAGTGTTTTGCTTCCGAGGCAACCGATAATGCCGAAGCAACCGATAATGCAACCGATAATGCAACCGAAAAGGCAACCGATAATGCCGACGCCCCTCTCCGGGGCGTCGATATAAATCCAACGCTTTCTGACGAAAACAAACGAAGGCTTAATGACCTGTTGATAGAATTCCATGCCTGTTTTGCACGTTCATCGAGAATCTGTCAAACATCGATTACCAAACACCGTATTACCACCTACGGTGACGCGCACCCTATACGGCAACAGCCTTACCGCGTTTCACCAACCGAGCGACGCACGATTCAAAAGCTAGTGAAGGAAAGGATTCAAGACGGTGTAATACAGCCATCAAGCAGACCTTGGTCATCGCCAGTGGTCCTTGTAAAGAAGAAGGATGGTACACTTCGCTTTTGTGTCGATTATAGGAAGCTGAATAACGTCACAAAGAAAGACGTGTGCCCGTTGCCTGGAGTGGACGATTTTCTTGACAGGCTGAGGCGAGCAAAATACTTGTCCTCAATTGACCTCAAAAGTGGTTAGTGGCGAATTGAAGTCGATGAACGCGACCGCGAAAAAACAGCTTTTTTAACTCCTGACGGCCTGTATGAGTTCCGAGTGCTCCCATTCGGCCTCTGTTCCGCTCCGGCCACATTCCAACAAATGATGGATACCGTTCTCGCTGAACTCAAGTGGAAAAGTTGCCTCGTCTATCTAGATGATGTCGTTGTCTTTTCAAAAACGTTTGACGAGCACCTTCGTCGCCTTCGGTGTGTTTTTGAAGCCATACGATCCGCTGACCTTACCCTCAAGCCAGAGAAGTGCCATTTCGGCTACAATGAACTGAAGTTCCTGGGTCACGTTGTGAGCGCTGCAGGCGTTCGGCCCAATCCCGAAAAGACTGCCGCTGTGGCCTCTTTTTCAGCTCCGACAGACAAAAAAAGTCTTCGGCGATTTCTGGGGCTCTGCGCCTACTATCGCCGCTTTATTGAAAACTTCTCTAAGGTTGCGGAGCCTCTCATCAGACTCACGCGTGACGACACCCCATTTCAGTGGACTGACGAACAAGCGACTGCCTTTGCGGAACTGCAACATCGATTGTCTTCCCCTCCTGTACTCGGTCATTTCGATGAGGACGCTGACACAGAGGTGCGCACTGACGCAAGCAACATTGGTCTCGGAGCTATCCGGCTGCAAACACAAGATGGGATGGAACGTGTGATTGCCTACGCGAGCCGCACTCTATCACGTGCCGAAACCAACTATTCAACGTCAGAGAAGGAATGTCTCGCGGTAATATGGGCGATTACAAAGTTCAGGCCTTATCTATATGGGCGCCCATTCAAAGTTGTGAGTGATCACCACGCTTTATGTTGGTTGGCTAACCTCCGAGACCCCTCTGGGCGATTAGCATGATGGACTCTGCGACTTCAGGAGTTCGATATCACCATTGTATACAAGTCGGGTAGAAAGCATGAAGACGCCGACACGCTATCACGAGCACCTCTGGAGTCCGATCATACAGCTGTAGAAGACGACAGCACCTTCCTGGGGACTCTCAGTGGGGCGGACCTCCTCAATAAGCAACGAGCTGACCCCGAGTTAAGCCCCATCATCGATCATTTAGAAGGCAGCACCGCGTCTGTTCCTCGTCCCCTTTCCCGTACGTTGCCGTCATTTTGCTTACGACGCGACATATTATACAAGAAAAACACTGGTGTTGGCAGCAGATCTTATCTTCTAGTCGTCCCTCAAGACCTTCGTGATGACATCCTATTAGCCTGCCACGATGAGCCGACATCCGGCCACCTGGGATACTCACGGACACTCGACCGGGTTCGAAAGCTATATTTCTGGCCAAAACTCGCAGCTTGTGTCAAACACTACGTGAAAGGATGCCGCGAATGTCAGCGTCGCAAGTCGCCACCTGTGAAGCCTGCAGGCCTCTTACAACCCATCGATTCACCGCGTACGCCGTTTGACCAAGTTGGGATGGACCTTCTTGGACCGCTTCCTTTGTCTCACTCCGGAAACAAGTGGATCATCGTCGCAACTTATTACTTGACGCGTTACGCTGAAACGAAGCCATTGCCACGCGGTACAGCATCTGAAGTCGCCCAGTTTTTCATGCACCACATTGTGCTTCGTCACGGTGCCCCATCATTCATCATCACTGACCGAGGGACAGCGTTTACGGCAATACTGTTGGACGACATCTTCAAGCTCAGTTACACGAACCACCGCAAGACAACCGCATACCACCCCCGAGTAACGGCTTAACATAAAGGCTGAACAAAACGCTGGCGGACATGATTTCTATGTACGTGGATGTGCAGCATAACACATGGGACGAAATCCTGCCATACGTAACATTTGCGTACAACACCGCAACCCAAGAAACGACAAGGTTCGCACCATTCCGCCTCGTTTACGGTCGAGACGTGCAAACCATGCTAGACGCTATGATTCTTTGTGACATCGACCAAGAAGAGCTACTAACTCCTGATGTCGACGATTACATTAGCGTGCAGAGAAAGCACGTCAATTAGCTCGCGTGCACATAAGATCGCAGCAATGTGAAGACGCCCTAAGGTACAATATCCACCATCGACAAGTCTCCTATCAACCTGGCGACCAAGTGTAGGTTTGGACTCCTGTTAGACGGCGAGGTCTCAGCGAAAAACTCCTGAGCAAGTACTTCGGACCCTAAAAAGTAGTACGGCGGTTGAAAAGTCAATTACGAAGTTATTCCAGACGGAGGCTCGGCTACGACTCACGCCACTCACCACGAGCAGAGATTGTGCATGTCGTCCGCCTAAAACCTTATAATACGCGGTGATACTCGCCCTATTGTGCCCGGGCAGCAAATATTTCTTTTTTTACATTGTTCGTTAGGTCTCGAACGAACTGTGAACTCAGTTAATGGCTTGTTCCCTTATGACCAACCTCAGACAATTTTTTTGCACCTGAATATGCCGTGTGCACTATAGGTACCGTTTCTCTCTCTTTTTTTTCCTTATCGGCCCTGCCGTCCCCTTGTGTATGAGCATCGAGTCGATGCTGTAATGGGAGGGGGAATAATGCCACCTAGGGTTGTGAGCCGGCAAGCCCTAGCGAGCCAAAAAGGGCAAAGAGAACGAAGAAGAAGTGTGGTTAGCGCCTTGTTCTGAAGATACACGCTCGTGTCTTTCTGCCCGCTGTTCCTGTCTGGTCTCTACGGCTCTTTATGCGTGACAATATATATATATATATATATATATATATATATATATATATAGAGAGAGAGAGAGAGAGAGAGAGATAAGTGCACCAATACGGTGCATGACATCGACGCTGATGTTGACGCCGACGTGGACGCCGGCACCCACGCCGACGCCAGCGGAGAAAACCAGCGCAGAGTGCCCATGTAATTGCTGTCGGAAAAAAATACGAATGCCGTTGGATTGTGGCGTGTGCCACCTAGAACGTTCGTAAGCTTCTGACTTGCTTGACGCCATGGCCGCCACTCTTCTTGGGCAGCTCGCTTCCTCCCTGAGTCGCCCTTTCACTTGACAGGTCACGACGGCACGTCTACATCGGACGCTGTCGCGTCTCTACAGACCCAACGTTTCTGTGTCGATTATCGCTGCCTGAACAAAATCACAAAAAACATGTTTATCGTCTCCCACGGCTAGACGACGCCTTGGCTTGACTCTGCAACGTGAAGTACTTTTCGTTGGTGGACCTCAAGACTGGCTACTGGCAAATCGAAGTTGACGAGAGGGACCGAAAGAAGACGAAGTTATAACACCAGATGGCCTCTTCGTGTTCAAGGTGGTGCCTTTTGGTCTTTGCTCAGCACCTGCCACATTTCAGTGCGTTATGGATACAGTGAGAGCAGAGTTGAAGTGGTAGACTTGTATCGTTCGCTTAGACGACGTCATCGTATTTTTTTCCGAGCTTCGACGAACATCTTCAACGCCTTGACGCTGTGCGTCAAGTCATTAGGGCCTCCGGACTCACGCTGAAGCCAGGAAAGTGCTGCTTCACGTAAGAGGAAGTTTTGTTCTTGGGCCGCGTGATAAGCAAGGTAGGAGTAAGACCTGATTCGGAGAAGACAGTCGCCATCACTGCATTTCTTTCACCTTACCACCGACAAGAAGGCCCTGCGTCGCTTTCTCGACATGTGCGCCTATAATCCAGTGTCTGTTATGAAAGTGTTACTGCAATTGGTTGTGATGATGTCATACCCCACGTGTGAGTGGCTTGTAGGGAGAGCATTTCTTAGACTGAGGGTCAAAACAAGGATGTTGCAATGTGAATGGGAGAGCGGAAGTTCGGGCTTGGACTCGGGCAGACGCCTGAGTGCTGCTGTAAAGCGTCTCTTCATTTGACTACGGCTCTGTATTCGCGCTGCCACCGAGCACTCGAGTCATCGAGGGGCCCCCATTGCGAACCTCAAACTCATTCCCTCCTTCGCTTGTATAGAAGCTAGCCAAGGAGTAGGAAATTAGGTGGCGCTGTCGGCGCGAATAGGAGAGCCCGCAGGGAGGAAGGCGCTAAAGTGCGGGAAGCTGACAAGACGCTCACTGCTTTTGTGAGCTGCTGGTGCGTTGCGAGAAGTAGCATAAAGACGCTCGCTGTTTTGGGACCTGCTGGCGCACTGCGAGAAGCAGCATTGGCAGTCTTCACGAGCCTGCTGATCAACGTTGGAGCCATGAGTTAGGCAGCAAAAGGGCTGCGCATCAGTAAACTAGAGCAGCGCAGCAGGAAGAGTTAACGTGGCTGGCTTCAGACAATGACAGCGGCGATCTTGTGAAGCACCCGGAGCATGAAATTATTCGTCGCAATCAGCGTTGGCGACCAGACGGACGCTGCTTTAACTGACATGGTGTTCGGGCCTAGCATCACTGCAAGAAGAGGACTGCTTTTTGCTCTCTCGGGGCCCCAACTTTTCAATGCAAATCATTTCTTAGCGAACTTCGGCGACTTTGAGCGTATCTATCTATCTATCTATCTATCTATCTATCTATCTATCTATCTATCTATCTATCTATCTATCTATCTATCTATCTATCTATCTATCTATCTATCTATCTATCTATCTATCTATCTATCTATCTATCTATCTATCTATCTATCTGTCTGTCTGTCTGTCTGTCTGTCTGTCTGTCTGTCTGTCTGTCTGTCTGTCTGTCTGTCTGTCTGTCTGTCTGTCTGTCTGTCTGTCTGTCTGTCTTTCTGTCTGTCTGTCCGTCTGCCTGTCTGTCTGTCTGTCTGTCTGTCTGCCTGCCTGTCTGTCTGTCTATCTATCTATCTATCTATCTATCTATCTATCTATCTATCTATCTATCTATCTATCTATCTATCTATCTATCTATCTATCTATCTATCTATCTATCTATCTATCTATCTATCTATCAGACGACAAGTTTTAACTGTCCTGGCCATTTCGATATTGGTATCGGTACCGAAATTCGTATGGCATAACGTGATTGTGTGACAAAATGTTTGACAAGTCATGACAAGAAAATCATAAAATGTATGTCATGAATGTCATGATTTACATTTCATGGTTTTTCTGACCTTGCGGTGGTTTCATTCACATGACATTTTGCAAAGCTGGTACGTACGACATGACTGCATGACCAACATCGGAAACAGGCCCTAACGTAGAAATCGTGGCATGCATGTCATGTCAGTCATGACTACACACCACGCTCATGGTGCGCTCATGGTCGTTTCGCTAGCTCCGCGTATGCGAAAATTGGTATTACTGGACGGGAAGGGATGACGAAGGTACATACTGGTGAAGCACGATTATCATGAGAGGCGAGTCATGTAAGAACATGACATTATGTCACGCTAATGATGCACTCACAGGCGTTTCACTAGCATCACTTATACCCAATTTCATATTGAGTGACGTGAATGCAGGACGAAGGTAAACGACATGTCTAAACATAATAATCGTATGCGCATCATGTGAAACATAATTACGTGCTACGCTCATAGTAGGTTCGCGGCTATTTCGCTAGCTGACATACGAGAAGTTTGATATTACGTGACGGGAATGGACAAAGAAAGTAAATGACACGTCCAAACATGATGATAATGACATGCACCCATTCTAAACCTTAACCAATTTTCCTTATTCTAGTGTAGACGCTAGCCAAGGAGTAGTCGATTACCTGATGATGAGTGGGACGAAGCTTCGGAAGGCTTTATCGCTAAACTGTGTATCGTCTGTCTGTCCATCCATCCGCCTGTGCCTGTTGAGTGAGCGATAGAACTAGGTGGTCCCATACCAACCCGAGACACTAGGGTTGGACAGACTCAATGCTTTAGGAGCTTCGCCCCTACATTATGCCCTACAGGCTACAGCACGCGCTTAGCATGTAGCGGGCGTCTCCCATTCTCTGTTGCAGCAGAGGAGGGTGCTTCAGATTTCTCTCATTTAGGGTTATTTCATGCGAATTTACACTTAAGTACACACTCATCTAAATCAAAGTACTCTGGGCATCTCACCTGCTTGAAAATGCTAGAGACGCGTTTACGATCCATATCGCGTCCTTCATATGAAAAACTCCTAAGCATTTCCCCGAGGGTGAACATGGTTAAGTGCGAATGCACGGGGTGATGCTATGAGGGGTATTTATTAATTCGCACTATTATATTTATTAATCACACTATGGTGCCTTTATGGTGTAATGGTTCCTGGGAATCGCAATTTGATCACACGGGGGAGTTTACGTTAACTCACTGGCGAATGCCAACGGATTTTAACTTTACTCCCCCTCATAGCATCACCCCGTGCAGTCGCACTTAACCATGTTCACCCTCGGGGAAATGCTTGAGAGATTTATTACTGATGATGATGATTAAAGTTTAATTAATGAATTTAAGTGTTGTTTGTCATGAAGCATTTGTACACAGATACATTATATACGAAGTATTATTTATTTACACTTCACAATTTTCGTACGATGCATTAAATGCACACATCGCGAGCGCGTCACACACACACACACACAAACTACACTACAGATTAGCACCTATTCGTGTTATCGCTGTAGCTCACGGTTAGTACCTGTTGGTCTCGTTCCTCACGCCGGAAATGCAGCTCAGGTTGTTATCGAACCACAGCCGGTCACACACGGCACAGCTGTGACCAAAGCTGCGATCCACTAAGTCGCGTTTGAAACGCGCGTCCGGACGAGCAAAGTCCAGGGCTCGCACCCTCTTCTGCGCGGCACGTTCACTGGCTCGAACGGCTTCGGGAACGTCCACTCGCCGTTGACGATTGGGAGCGGCGTCTTGACGCCGGCCTTCATCGCCCTTCTCCGCCTGACGCTTGCGTTGTTCCGCTTCTTGGGCCGCGTTCGCGGCTCGATGCTGACGCCTCATCTCGGCCTCGCGAGCGCGCAGTTCACCATCCGCTGCACGCTTCGCCCGCTTGTCCTCGGCCTCGCGAGCGCGAAGCTCGGCATCCTCTGCACGCTTCGCCCGCTTGTCCTCGGCCTCGTGAGCGCGCAGTTCGGCATCCACTCCACGCCTCGCCCGCTTGCACTCGGCCTCGCGAGCACGCAGTTCGGCATCCGCTGCACGCTTCGCCCGCTTACGTTCGGTCTCATGAGCCCTTCGCAGCGCCGCCTTGTCTTCCAACGTCGGCGAAACCACCGCGGTACCGTCACCTCCAACGACGGGTGCAGTGCTGGCATTCGGTTGTACTGCATTCGTTGTTGATGGTAGCGTTGCCTCCGGGACATCCATCGCACGACCCACTCTCGACGGGACTGAGAGAGAAGGCGGGCGCGCGAGAGAGAGGGGTGCGCGCGCAGCTGCAGCGAGCGAGGAGAGCGGAGGAGCGAGAGAAGGGAGAGGGGGATGCGCGCAGCGGCGGTAAAGATATAAGGCGGTTACGGACACCGATATCAGCGTCGCGTCCGTGGCTTATTCGGTAGAGCGTCGCGCTGCGGCCTACCAAGTCGTCCTTCTTTTAAACACAGAGAGAAGACTGCGGACGCCGCCGACGGCGGTGGATGGTTTGGGGTCGCTTATAAAGTGTATTCACACTTAAAAGCAAAGAAAAGAAAGAAAATCACTTAGGATTCGAATCTGCGCCGAACTGAGCATGCGTGAGCTACAAGCTCGGTCGTTCAGCCAACTCGGTCATAAACCCAGCCGTACGCGCGACGGTAAGATACTTCAATACATGACACTAATCTAATACATGGCTGTGTTCTAGAAAACTGCAGTTCAAAACGTATTTTCGGTCACACAGAAACGCGATTGTGGGCTCAAATCAAAGCTTTGTCTTTCTACTACTTAGATATAGGAAGAATTTGCAGATTTCTGTTTAGTTTTTTTAGACGGCCTTTTTGCTGTCCTGAAAAACAAGGTGTGTTTTCGGTAGCTTCCGTGGGCTCCCTTTGGGGGAACTTTATTCATCATTGTACCAGAATTGGAAGCCCAGACGTCAACGATACTGCATTTGCCAATTGCAGTACAGCCTTTCATTTTGTACCTTTAAGAAGGCTTAGAACTTCTGCATCACCAGTTTTTGTCGTCGAAAAATGACCCTGTATAATTAAAAACGTGAGAGCTCCCAGATGTGGCTGCTAGGACCACTGATCAGTCGGTGTCCAGTTCGGACTGGTATGGTAGATGGCCGTGTTTTTGAGCGCTCCCGATCGACTGCGCAGATAAGTGGTCTTGCATGTTTGGATCTTGCTTTTATACTTATTAAGGCACCAGTTTAAGCCTTTGTTGCACTTATTACAATGTGAGGCTTTTCGGGGTTCAATCACCAGGTATTTACTAGCTTGTGTGTGTTTATATGTGAGTGTTTGTTTGTCTTTTTTCTCTTGCCACACTCATGAGGTGCACGTATACCAAATGCGCAAATTTTTGTAGTAGAGCTTAGATTTTCTTTTTTTTCGTAGGACAGGGTTCGTCATACGTCGTATTTTGTAATTTTAAAGTGGGACAATTCATAAGTACCATTGGTGCCAAAAAGACATAATTAACCAAACTGCAAAATGTTCAGGATGTGGGGTGGGTTTGAAAATTAACCCAAGAGCAGATACGAATGAAAAGGAGGCTAACACAAAGTGTAGGTATTGCGAGGTCGAGGAAAAAATCGAGAAAATGAGGGTTGCCCAGAGTGAACTGCTGGTGAGAATCACCGAGCTAGAAATTGCATTGGCGACAGAGCAAAAGAAAACGAGGGCTATGGGAGAAGCGCTCAGGTCCGCCGAGGAGGCACTAGGGAAGGTGAACAAAGAAGCAGCCGAGGGTGAGAACGGTAGGGCATCGGCCACCAGAACGGAGGAGAAGAAAGAGAAAGTTTCGAAAAAACAGATTCAGCTGGTTCAATGGTCGCAAGACCCAGCTTCAGCGAAGTAGTGGGTGGGGCTGGGAGTAGTGGTGGGGCTCGGAGGGGACAAAGCAGCCGGCGTCACAGGTGCAAGTAATCCCCAGGTGCAGAACGCTCCGGCTGAAAAGTCGCAGCACGTCATAATCGCCGGGGACTCGAATATAAATTGATGCGTCGAAGCAATCAATGAAAGTGTAAAAGCTGACAAGAGGGTTGCAGTAGGGACGTTCCCAGGACACAAGCTGAAAGCAGTCATGAGGGAAGTGAGCGCAAAACTCAAAACTACAGCTGATGGACGAAACCTCTTAATAATTGCAGGTGGTTTAAACGATGTCCTAAATGAAGATATGGCAGGTCTAGCGACCACACTGATGAAAGGGTTCGATGACATGCACGCCCTTTCTACTCAGGTACAGGTAGTGATTTGCGCGATACCGGAGGTACCAGTGCGTGACGGCCACTTGCAAAAAGTGGTTGTCATCGCAAACCAAAACATATGGCGGATGAGTCGAGAGAAAGGCTTCGAGGTGGTGGAACATAGAGGGGCACATTTGGGGTGGTTTTCAATGAGACAGAATTTCCTTCGATGAGCGGCTTGGTCATGAGATGGGTTGGCGACTCGCAGGGTGCGTAGTAGTTTTTTTGGAGGGCACGCGAGCCCTTCGGGGAGCAGGACAGCTATTAACGAGGAAAACAACCAAGAGGACTGTTTGACAGATGTTATAAACAAATTCAATTCCAAAGTGGCACCAATATCTAAAACACGTAGCGTACGGGGCAGAAATCAACGTAGCCACGCGGGCCGAGCCAATTCACACGTATGGTATATTAACAAGCAGTGTGGTAGAAATAGGCTGAAGTGCCGAAGAAATAGAGGAACAGCTAAGGGAGGAGAGACCGATTGTATATAGTTTTGTAGAAATGCATCTTGAAGACATGGAATAACCTCCTAATAATCCGGACTATGCATAGGAACACCGTAATAGAACAGAAGGCAGCCAAAAGGGGGGTGGCATTGGGGCATTCATTCATAAAAGTACAGACTGGCAAAGGGTCAAGCAGGAGTGCAAGGATCATTTATGGCTAAAAGGGAAAGCGGCAGGGCAAATTAGGCTCCTCGGTTCTTTTTCTAGTTGTGATTAGGGGCCAAAATAAGAGAGGAAGTATGGCAAATGGTGAAGTGCATAGAAAATGACATTGACGAACTAGGAGAAGAAAACAAGGTAATTATATTAGGATATACGAATGCGCACTTAGAAGATATGAATGAATACAATGACCCAGCAGGCAGAATACTAATGAATATGTGTGAAAGGCATGATTTAATCATTTGCAACGGCACCGAGAAATGCTAAAAGCAGATAACATGGAAGGTGGGAAGGCTGCATTCGACGATATTTTGCGCAATAATGTCACATAGGATGTATGATTTGCTAAGGGTGATGAACATAGATGAATATGGTTCTAGCAGCTTAGGTAGTGATCACAAACGTATCAAGCTGTGTTTGGAAGGGAAAGGAAATTGAAAAGGTGGCATTACGAGCAACCACACGGTAATAATTATTCAGAAAAGCAAATAGAAATAACAAATTAAAAGATTGAGAAAATAGTCACCGAGAATACTGAAACAGAGTGGACATACAGAAATATAACTCGATTAGTTAGAGCTTGCTAAAGTACGAGTCAAATCAACCGCGAAAAGCAGACACAAACCCAAGAGCTGGTGGGATGAGGAAGTTAAGAGAGCCATAGTAAGACGTCAGGAAGCCTCCAGGAAACACCGGCATGCTAAATAGAGGTGTGAACCAGAAGATGATGTCAAAAGAAAATGGGATAACTTCTTGAGCTGCAGAAGGAAGGCGTCCAATTTGATCAGTGTAAAGATTAGAAGAAAGGAAACACAATGGCTGACAGAAGTAAACAAAAAGAATAGAAAGGCAGCTGCAAAGTTTTGGAACCATTGTTAAATTGGCGCCCAGGTTTCGGCGCCGAAATGTTGAGGAAAGGACGAGCCACCGTGCCCATGACGAAGCCCACCCGATTGACCTCTCCTTTATTTCGAATGCCGGTCTAATCCCCACGATGATGATAATGACTATCTTCGTCGTTCACACAATATTTAACAACCGTCTAAATTCTCTGAGTAATAAGACAAGCCTGAAACTGAGATATATATTTACAGCTCAAAGGGTCAAACTAGAAGGGGATGAGGCAATGGAATATATAAAAACAAAGGCGACAGAAAATTGAAACACCAAGAAAGCACTGCATGCATCGCACCAGATGAGGGTAGAATAATTAGCTCAGTGGCTTCAACAGGCCCTGACCGCCCTGACGGAATCCCATTTATGCCAATCAACAGGCTTTGACGGCATCCTAATTATGCTAATAAAAAACTAGGACCAAACTCTAAGCAAACATCAAGAGAGGCAGCGAGCAAAGCAATAATGTATGATGAAGCTCCCAATAGGTGGAAACCAAGCAGGATGAGTATGTTCTATAAAGGTAAGGGGGACAAAGCCGATATAAACAACTACCGTCCTATAACAGTGACATCAGTAGTTTACAGGCTGGTGATGCAGATAGTAAAGGAAAGACTACAGACATGGGTGGAGAATGAGGGGGTGCTGGGAGAGCTACAAAATGGGTTCCGTAAACAAAGGAAGTTGGAGGACAATCTGTTTTCATTCATTCAGTATACTGAAATAGCCGGAAAAAACACAGGCCCCTGCGGCTGACATTTCTAGATATCAAGGTAGCTTACGATAGTGTGGTTCAAGACATGTGGGGAATACTGGACACACTAGATTTGGAAGATATAATAACAAATATTCTAAAGGATACCTATAAAAGTGGCAAGGTATTTATCAAATTGAAAGAAGCTGTATCTGAACCTATAGAGATACAACGCCGGCTTCGACAGGGATGTCCCTGGTCACCTTTGTTACTTATGCTGCATCTCCAGGGACTAGAAGTCAAATTAGAGGGAAGTCGACTCGGATTCAGCCTCTTTTTTGTCAAGCAAGGTAAACGAATGGAACAGTCATCACCAGCATTGTCGTATGCAGATGATATAGTATTAATTGCTGACAATAAAAAACATCTGCAGGAATGTATACACATTTGTGGTAATTAGGGAGATTGACTAAATATAAAGCTCAGCAGGAAAAAAATTCGCAATCATCATTTTGGTGATAAAAAGCAATGCGCTTAAGATAGAGAAATTCATGCTATAAAATGGAGATAAATAAACATATTTGGGAGTATGGATAAATATCGGGGCTGAGTATCCAAGCGAGCACGAAAAATATGTAATAACTAAGGGCGCCAGGAATGCAGCCATACTAAAAATGAGGAACTGTGGAACTACAATTGGTATGACGTTGTGAGAGGGATTTGGAAAGGGTCATGGTCCCGGGTTTGACGTTCGACATTGCGGTCTCTTGCACGAAATCAGAAGTTCAAGCAAGATTGGAAATTGAACAACGTGGCATAGGTACACTTGCTTTGGGAACACACGGGAATACCCAAAATCAGCGGATACAGGGAGACATGGGATGGACAGCGTTTGAGTGCAGGGAAGCTAGCAGCAAGAGAAAATTTGAGGAGCGATTGAGAAAAATGGGAGAAGAGCATTGGGCTAGGAAAGTTTTCAACTACTTGTACATGAAAAATGTTGATACTAAATGGAGGAAGCGGACTCGAAATTGTCAATGAACTATTTAGACAACAGCAGAATACCAAGCCAAAAGAAAACATCGATTAAGAAGAAAGTGAAGGAAACAGAGAAAGACTTGTGGAAGATGGGAATGCTTATAAAATCATCACTTGCGTCATACAGAACTTTTAAGCAGGAAATTGCAAGGGAAATTATCTACAATAATCTCGCGGTATTTTTTTGCACTTCGAGGCTAGAACAGGTTTATTGCGGACCAAGACGTACCGAGCAACACACGAAGGCACAGGCACAATAAGTAGTGCGCTGGGAGAGGAGGAGGCAATGGCTGAACAATTATTATCATTCTGTAAAGGGCTCCACCCTATAGTCGAAGATAATGGTGCCAAATATTTCAAGGCATTGGGGTTTAGGGATAGTGAAGGCAAAATAGACTTTAAACGGGTAGCAATAGCCAGGAGGAGGCTAACTGATCGGTGGCTACAATCGGGGCGTGAGTGAAATTCATTCCTTAAACACACAGTGATAGTACTTAACTTTGTGGCTAGGTGGCATGAGCCACCGCCCGGTTTAAAGGACACAGCCAGATCCATCCGTCCGTTCGTCCATCCGTCCTTCCGTCCATCCATCTATCCATCCATCCGTCCATCCATCCATACATCCATACACCCATCAATCCATCCATCCATCCATCCGTCCGTCCATCCATCCGTCCGTGCCGAAGGCTGGTTATGTAGTCCACAAAGTGAAGCTTCAAAATGTACAGAGCCGTTCACTTTTGCACTAAACACCACGCCTTGCGGCTGACAGTTACCTTAGGCTGACGTAAAGCCCCTTGATCCTGGGAAGTAACGACACTCTCCTCCACACACGCGTTTCTCCTCGATTCTCCGCGCCCGCTTGCCATGGGCACGGCGCGCGGTGCCAATTTTCGCCGACGCATCCGTGGGCGCAGCCGCAGAATTCGATTGAAGTGGCTTATTTCTGACAGCTTTCGCGCGAAAGTAGTGCTGAATTTTTTAATGGTGATAATAAAATAAGGAACGAAGAAACAATCATTTATTGAAGAATTAGCTTCTTCCAAAGGTCTTATAAGTGGGGCATGCTAATAAATAAAAGATTGTATGGGGAGTTCTACGTTGTGGATGTTTTTCTGCCATTATTTAACATGCTGTACGTTTTCATTTATTGTAGTTATGCTGGTTGCATGTCCGCTTGTGGCGTTTACGACACCTCAGTTAAGCGCCAAATTTCAATACGTTTATTTGCAAAACAACGCATATTGGTAGTGTCACAAACTTGAACCTGTGCTAGCCAAATAGGAAAACACAAGCACTGCGCGGAAAAGATGGATCACAAGGTAAGTCGTCATGTAGTATGCAAGGCTGTATTTATTATCGCATCACAATTTTTATTGCGATAAGACCCGTTCCGGATCCGGCTCGATACGGATGAGGTGCTGCTATGCAGTCTCTCATCATCGCGATGACACCCGGTCGGGATCAAGGGCATCATAATCTGCACGTCGATAGCGACCAAACAATCCTATCCGCACTGACTAATCCCGATGAGAAGTACCCATGCTACACTGGTATAAAAGATAGTATAGTTTCTTTTTGGTGAATGGAAGACATGCTAATGCAGCCATGACCAAAGCAATTGAGACGATGGTCTCCTACAAAATGGCTCACGTTCGGAATCACTGTGCTATAATTCTTTTTTGCGTTGCGCCTTCCTTTATCTTTGCTTTTTTAAATGGACCGCATCTATTTCATAACTTTTGTGTATTAATTTTCTCCTCAAAAAACAAAACGAAATAAATGTCCTTATGGAAACGAGCACCAATTAGTGTCATCTCTATTCATCCATTCATTCGTTTTCTCCAACAAACGTTCTCGTAAACAAGTCCCAACAGTCACACAAAGCGCGATTGAGGAGCTGTGTCATTATCCGTATTTGTTTACAGCGAAAGCAGTCTACAGTTGTGCATTTTTGACAATTTTTATTGTGTGAACGAGGTGATGAAGTATGAGCTGAACGTTTCTATATTATTTCTAATGTTTATTTAGTCAAACCCACATATCCATGAAATATTTATTAAAACATACTGCAGACCAGCACCTTGGGATAGGTAGAAGGGGCGTAAAAACATCAAGTGACTCGTACCAGCAAAAAAAAGAAACATGTATCTATACGCTAACAGAGGTCACATGCCTGTGAAACAGCCACAAATTTCAAAACAGATTTGAACACTCTAATCCGCAAGTATATAAGTTTCAAACCATATAGCAAAATTGTCAGCCTGAAAGATCTCACGAGGCAGTGAATTCCAGTCATCAGCTGTTCTGGGAAACTGTATTTTTAAGCATTATTTCGTGCATATCTGGGAGCAGACGATCAATCATGTTTTCGGCAGTTATTTCTAGCAGTGGCTGGCTGAACACAACAAGGTACATTTAAGGCTACTTTCCCTGCCATAATTTTGTATTAAAATGTTAAACGAATAAACTTTCTGTTTCTAACAGAGGAATTCAGCATATGGATGACAACTTCAGTTTAAAGTATCACACAAATAGCCAATAAAAATCACAGAATGTCCTCGATATTCATGATGACGAGTGGCGCAAAGCGTGCAGACGAACGGACGCATGGATGAATGAACCGACGCACGGAAGCATGGATGGACTGATAGACGCTTCGTTCCGCTCATCATTCATTGCGTAGACATGCTGTGACACCATTTTTTAGTACCATCAAGTACAATGCAACTGGCTACTACGACAACTATGATGACACGGGACATACGACCCACGGTGTTAATAGCTTCACCCTTAAAGAACCCTCATGTTGATGAGCAGGCCGAAACAATATTTCAAATGCAGCAATCGGCGATGCTTTGATACGAGCAATAAAAATGGGGCCTTACCTCGCAATGAACGCTGTTCTTTTTGGGAACAAAATTTTTGCGTCCGATGTTGTGGAGCCACTGCTGCTTGCGCAAGCCATCGCGTTTACCTTGGGGTATCATAAAAAAGTGCGTAACATTCTGCACTGTGGTTGTTGCAGTCATAGGCGCCACAGCACGGCATAGCACCCCCACAAAGCGCAGATAACAAAGCGCGTGCTACGGTTGTTACGTGGAGCGTGGGCGAAAAATGGCGCGAGCGAAAAAGAAAAACACAAGCAAAGCGCAAGATCCACGCATCTCTAAGAGACACTGTGAAGGAGACCAATCATCGTGCAGAAAAAGTGTCGGAGACCGGGACGATACGAAGAAAGCGAGGAGGTCGAGCGCGTGGCGGCGAGTGCTGTGGCTGGCGGTACTTTCTCAAGATCAAGAGGCTTTAGGCCACGGAGGAAGGAAAGGTAGGAGATGCACTGACGTCACTCGTTGTGAAGCCACAATGAAAACGGAAGTCGGCCATTTTGATTGGGCAGATTCTCCTCTCTTGTTTACATCTGAACGTAAAGCACAAGGCACGACTCTCTCTCCGGCTCGGAAAGCACGTGAGCTGCGCAGCGCGCGTGTCGTGACGATCCGAAAATAATGGAACAGAGCTCAACACTCTGGGCCAGCGCGACACCTTCGGCGATGTCATTTTGTCCCAGTATTAACAGCGAGTAACAACTCACTGACAACGAAGCAAGTACATGAGAACGCGCTAGGTGCACTGACAACGGTGAGTGTGTTCACGTCAATAATTCAGCAACTGTACAGACAACACGATCGGTCGTGCGCCTTCTTCGGTTGCATACCGCCACGTGGCCGACGCAGCGTCCGGCCACTGTGTCCGTGTTGCGCGTAAAACTCACCGGCATCAGCATTCTGTGACCATGGTGACCTTGAGCACGATGCAAGTGACATTTGAACACGGTTGCTGTAAGGTTGAGATTACATGCAATGCTTGGGGAGAGTATACGAAGCGGAAGAGAAAAGGTGTTTTAATACGCACATACAAGTTTTTACTGTACACACGCAACATGAACCTACGTATGTGCACATGGTCCTCATTGCGTCTTGCTAGGCTCAACAGCGTCATCCGTTGTCACAAGCAGGAGAACAGCCCAACCTTCACTGACCTGCAAAGTGTTCGTCATCGTTCCGCTTCGTCATGGTGCCCAACGCAATTTCGCTTAACAGTAATTGCTTCATCCGCGTCATCCGCCGCACGACATGTGGATATGCACTCGTTCTACGCACTGTTGAAACCCCGTGAAGGGCAAAAGAAGTTGTAAACGTTGCTAAGAGTACAGTAACTCTCAGGAGAACACTGCGTAAAAATTGACGTGGCGCAGAGCACGGATATTGTCCGCCTCGGCACAGCACAAGACCTGGGGAGGCACGCATGCCACCGCCAGCCACGGCCGCTCACTGCTAGACCAGCTCCAATGCGCAACACGTAACCATAGTACAGTGTACTAGAAGGGGGCAGTGGAGTGAACGAGGTGGCCGCGCCACATCTCGGCTGATTCTCCGACGGGTGACATTAGCGGGGGCGCTGTTGTCCCTTGGTACTGAAGATCTCCAGAGCGTCTGCATTGGGAGGATGGTTGCCGTAGCGTGCGAAGGCGAATAATTGCACGTTTTAGATGCGGAGCATCTAATACTCGAGGCTTGTAGTGCGGCGACGTCCGCAAGCTTCCTCCTCCTTCTTCCACCATCTGTGCATCCCTTCCTCCTCTGCACACCACGCGCGCTTCACTCCTCCACCATCTGTGTCCCCTTCCTCCTCTACACACCGCGTGCGCTTCTCCTCTTCACGAACATTCGCTAGCTGTATAATGTAGCGCGCATGCGCCGTCACGCTTCGAGAACATCGGCAGCTGACGCGCGCGCATGCGCCGTCGCGCTTCAAGAACATCGGCAGCTGACGCGCGCGCATGCGCCGTTGCGCTTCTCCCCCTTCTCGAACATTCGACAGCTGACGCGCGCATGCACCGTCACCCACCATCTGTGCCGCGCGCGCTTCTCCCCTTCGAGAACATTCTACAATTCTCCTGATTCTCCAGTGGACGCGCATGCGCCGTCGCGCTTCGAGAACATTCAACAGCTGACAGTGCATGCGCCGTCGCGCTGTATATATACTCAAGGTCGGCGCTCACTCGCTCAGTTGTCGCTCGTCGGTTGGTTTGTACGGCGAATCGACGTCCAAGGTGACGGTGAAATGAATTCCAACGAATCCACAAACACAATAAACGACGTTTAACACCCCCTCCTACAACCACGTTAACAAATTTAGCCATCGACCCAAGTAAGTTGCAATTTAACACCCCGTTAACCAATTATATGCTCCGCATCCTCCTCAGTGTTCCCCCGAGGGAAGCTGCAGGCAATTTTTTTTCGCGCGTTTAATGCGTTTCTGAGACTTTATCAGTGGACGCACCTGCAATGCGCCATGGTGCACGAGTGAATATGCAGGCACACTGAAATTGCGTCGATAGATTTGTTGTTTAAAGAGCCTGCCGACCCAAACAAAAAAGAAAAAGTCAATCCGAATTTGCACGGATCCACCTAGCTTCTCACTCAAGCAGTGCTTTGAGCTGCGTTACATCATAAGTGCCTACTGGCTAACTAGAAAGAGAGGAGAAGTCACAATACTGCTAATAAATGATACGCTCGTTTTGTCGGCACTCTCTACAATATGCAGAACACAGTGTTCCTTATATGAGCCTACATGAGCTCGATCGTTTCACGAGAAACCCGAGTATAAGTAACGCTGATACATTTATATCGGTGACGACTCAATTTTATCATGCCTGTTTTGCGGAATATAATAAGTATTGCTTTCTGAAAGGCTTCTAACATAATGGGCATCTTAAAAAAACAAACAAGCATATTAAAAAGTGTGAATTGTATATATAGCCTGTCTGCTAATCTTCATAAATTCATTATAACCAGTTTTCATTTTGTATCAACAGCTAAACTTGTGCTGCTTTCCAAATAATCAATGGGCATAACGACATTGCAAGCCAGCAAATTTATGACGATGTTTTGCATTATAAGCATAGTTCTATTGTCAAGTGTCAAGGTGTAGGCAGGCATTGGTTTTGAGGAATTCGGTTTTGAGAAATCTTGTTTTGAGAAACCTAATTTCTATACGTACCTACTAAACACACACACACAATATATATATATATATATATATATATATATATATATATATATGTGTGTGTGTGTGTGTGTGTGTGTGTGTGTGTGTGTGTACAAGTACACGCATTTCAGTCACACGTCACCGCCCCATTAACAATATCTATGCACTGCCCCTTAGCACAGCTGCTATTTCTAGGTGGTGCATTTCTCGTCTGACTACGTTAGACTTGAACTAGTTTTAGGACGTCATGATGTCGAAAAGGTAAAATTGACACTGCGCATTCGAACAGAGACGCGCTATATTCAGCTTCACCAACTGTAAACCTTCGGCGCAAAGCTAGCACCAAGAATTTTTTTTGTTGGGGGGGGGGCGCAGCAGAACCACAAACTTTTGTTGCAATTGGTGGTCGCTTTGAATGCGTGTAAATATTTTAGTAAAACCTAAAAAGTTAAATTATGAAGACATTTTATTGTGTAGGGGGTTCAGGTTTTCTCCCTCTCCCCTGTCTACTAACTGCCTCCTTGTTCTGCGTGCGTTTGAAATGATTTTTTTTAATGTCACAGCTTTCTCAGCGCAGCCAACTTCCAATATATCGTCTTAGTTATTCTGTATAATGTAGGCACCAAACCAAGGAAGAAAGAGTTAAGACAGAAGAAATCACTATAAGCCACCCTCTTTCTGAATTATTTTTGATCTCTACAAGGGCTCCTATGGAGCTCAAGTTCATTAGATTGACCTGTCATACTTCCAGGACTATGGCATATGTGCTGGAACTGAATGATGGGCAGGTACGCAGAAATTTGAATTAAGAAAACTTGACGGCGGGGCCAAAACGCGTAGCAGTTCCTGCACGCGGCTCTTTCAGTACTATTCTACTGCAGCGCCACCGCTACGGGCAACGCGGAAGGGATCAGGCGGTGAGGCGTGGGCTCGCCACTGAACACTTTTAGTACACTCTAACCACAGCAACGCTGCCATTATGCCCAGTGAATATGGCCGCCATGATGTCATTTTCTGCACACTTTTGACACCGCGCGCCGGCTGGGCATGCCCTCTACTACAGTGTACTAGAAGGAATGAACGAGGCAGTCGCGCCACATCTCGGCTGAATCTCCGGCGGGTGACAGTAGCGGCGGCGCTGTATTCGCATGGTACTGAAGATCTCGGGAGCGTCTGAACCGGGAGCGCGCGCTCCTTAGACGGTGACAGCGTGTAATCCCTCGTTTTTAGCGCGTTTAGTGCGTTTCTGAGGCTTTAGTAGTGTATGCACACCTGCTACGCGCCATGGCGCACGAGGGAATGTGCAGGCACGCAGAAATTGCGTTGAGACATTCACTGTTTGCAGAACCTGCCGACCACTCCTCCTACAAAAAAAAAACACGCACACATGTACAATCATAATTTGCACGGATCTTCCTAGCTTCTCACTCGAGCAGTGCTTTAAGTTGCGCTAGATCATAAGTGGCTACTGGCGAACTACACAGAAAGGAGATGTATCAAAACTCAAAATGCGTTAAATCACACGCTCGTTTTGTCGGCAGTCTCTACCATACCCAGAGCACTGTTCCTCCTATAAGTCCACGTGCGCTAGATTGTTGCATGAGAAACTCGAGTGTAACTAACGTTGTCGCAACACACACACACACACACACACACACACACACACACACACACACACACACACACACACACACACACACACACACACGCACACACACGTCACCGCACCATTACCAATATCCATGCAAAGCCCCTTAGCAAAGCTTCTATTTTTAGGCGGTGCATTTATCGTCCGATTACGTTAGACTTGAACTAGCTTTGAGACTTAGCTCATACTGTCGAAAAGGTGAAATCTACAGTGCGCATTTGTAGAGACACGCTATATTCAGCTTGGCAAACTGTAAACTCTTGGCGCAGCGCTATACCGAGGATATTTCTTTTTTTTAGGGGGTGGAGTGTGCAGCAGAACGACTAACTTTGGCAATTTATTGTCGCTGTGAATGCGTGTGAATATTTTAGTATTACCTGAATGGTTAAATTACGAAAAAAAGTTCGTGGTGTAGGGGGTTTAGATTCCCTTCCTCTTCTGTTTCTACTTATGGCCTCTTGGTTCTGCTTGCGTTGGACACAGTATTTTTTTTTTCATCTCGCAGCTTTCTGAGCACAGCTAACCACCGAAAATTCGGCTCAGTTATGCTGAGTATTGTAGACGCCTAACCAATGAAGAAACAGTCAAGTCAGAAGAGATCAGAATAAGGCACGCCCTTTCTAAATGTTTTTGATCTCTTAAAAGGGCTTTTATGGAGCTCAAATTCAGTAGATAGGCATTTAACCCTTCAAGGGTTATGAGATCATGTGTTAGACATGAACGTTGAGCCCGTACGAAGAAATCTGCATCAAGAAAGCGCACTGTAGGAGCCGAAGCGCGTAGCAGTTCCTGCGCGCGGTGCGCGTCTCTCTTCAGTACTATTCGATTGCAGCGCCGCCGCAACGGGCAACGTGGAAGGGATCAGGGGGCGAGGCGCAGTCTCGCTGCTCAACACTTCTAGTACACTCTACCTCTACTACCTTTTCTTTCTCCGTGCTTTAGGCTGGATGGATGGATGGATGCTATGAGCGTCCCCTTTATAACGGGGTGGTGACAAGTATGCCACCAGGCTCGACAAAAAAAAAAAAACCTTTTTTCTTTTTTGATGTTGGCCTAATGCCTCTACTTCGATAAATTCTATCTTAATGGAAAAAAAGGTAAATTTTCAGCTTAAGTTCTCTGCCATTTACGGCACACTGTCCATATTTTATTTTTCCAATATTTATTTTTGTCCTTTCTCTCTAATTTTCTGCCACCAATACTCTAACCGTCTCTTACTTATTTCAATCGCGGGTGTGTTCAGCTTTCCATTGTTGTCCCTAAAACCCAAGGCTTCCTGTAGGCTCGTGCCCAAACGTACACCTGGGTGGATATCTCCACATTCAATCAGAACATGCTCCGCCGTTTCCTTATCTTTCCCGCAGCATGTGCATTGTTCTTCTTCTTTACTGAATCTTGCTTTATAAGTACGCGTTCTAAGGCAACCCGATCGCGCTTCAAACAGTAAAGCGCTTCCCCTTGAATTATCGTAAAATGCCTCCCTCCTTATTTCATTTTTGCCCTTTCGGTAGTTACTCAAAGCCGGTTTTTTCTCCATAGCTGCCATCCAGTAAATCCTCTCCGCCTCCCTGACTTTTCCCTTAACGCTCTTTGTTGACATATGGCCTACAATACCAGCCGTATATTTACTAGTGAGTCTTCTAGTTCTTTTTCTCAACTGTGTGTCCACGCTCTTCCTATACAAATAACGGAACACCTTCTCTGCCCATCTACTCTCCTTCATATTTCTTAGCCTTTCTTCGAACCTTATTTTGCTCTGCGCTTCCCTCGCCTCAAAACCTGCCCACCCCATATCGCCCTTTACAGCCTCGTTTGTCGTCTTCCCGTGAGCACCCAACGCGAGGCGTCCCACAGTCCTTTGATTTACATCCATTCCCGATTGCACCTCTGCCCTCATGCACACCACTGAGTTCCCAAAAGTAAGCCCTGGAACCATTACACCCTTCCACAGACATCGAAGCACCTCATACCTATTGTATCCCCACAACGCTCTGTGCTTCATTATTGCCGCATTCCTCTTTCCTTTTGCTGCCGAGGCTTTTTCCTGTACCTCCATGTATCTATCACTCTCATTTACCCATACTCCCAGGTACTTGTATTCACTTACCCTCGGTATTTCTTGGCCTTGTATGGACACCGTCTGATCACAGGGATCATTGAATACCATCAATCCACACTTCGTTACACTGAATCCTAGTCCAAGAGCTTCACCTTCCCTTCCGCATATATTCGCCAGCTGCTGTATATCATCTCGACTGTCCGCAAATAAGACGATATCGTCCGCATAAAATAAACCTGGAAGCTTCTGCTCAATCATCATGCCGCCCTGTTTGTGTGACAGATTAAAACCAATGTTGCTACCTTCTAGCACTTTTTCCATACTCACCATGTACAGCATGAATAACAGCGGGGACAAAGGACATCCCTGTCTCAGACCCTTGCTAACCTCAACGTTCTCTTTGCTACGCATTCCTTCCCACTCTATGCAAACTGTATTTTCTCGGTATATCTCCCTCAAAAGCTGTATACAGTCGTCGCCCATGCCCATTCCTTTCAATATATCCCACAAAATTTCCTGATTAACGTTGTCGTATGCCCCAGTGATGTCTAGAAAAGCCACGTACAAGGGCCTATTCTCTATTTTAGATATTTCTATACACTGAGTGAGAACAAACAGGTTATCGTCTAACCGCCTGTCGACTCGAAATCCGTTCTGAAGTTCTCCCAAAATATCGTTAAGTTCGGCCCATGTTTCTATTTTCATTTTTACTGCTTGCATCGCCAACCTGTATAGTACCGATGTAATGGTTAGTGGTCTATACGAGCGAATCTTGTCCTTTTCTCCCTTGCCTTTATAGATTAAGTTCATTCTACTTTGTCGCCAACTGTCCGGTATTTGTCCGTCCTTTAAGCTTTTTTCTACTGCTTTTAACAATGCTTCTTTAGTGTTATGTCCTAGTTCGTTAATGAGGCTAACGGGAATCCCATCTAAACCCGCGGCAGTGCGCTTTGGAATTTTTACTTCGGCCTTTTTCCAGTTGAAATTATCAAGTACTAGCTCTTCCTCTGTTGCTTTCTCCGCCACACTTTTACTCACCGGGGAGATCCCCTGGACGCTCTTTTGAAATGAATCGGCTGTTACCTTTTGGATGTAACCTAGCGCTTCGTACCCTTCCAATTGATTTCCTCCTTCATCTAGAATATGTTGTTGCGTTGTGACAGACTTCCTACCTAGCGCCTTTATGTGGCTCCAAAAAATCCTAGGCGCGGCCTCCTTTTTTCGTGTATCTCTGTCATCCAGCGTTCACTTTCACCTTTAATTTTTGCCTCTACCAATTTCTGTACAAGGGATTTTTTCTCTAAATATATTTCCCATATTTTTTTGACTTCGTCCTGCGGCCGCTTCTCCTTTTTTGCCTTTCTATGCTCCCGTGATGCTTCGCGTCGCTTCTCGATCGCCTCCCGGATTTCCTTGTTCCACCAACTTTTTGGCTTCCTTTTTCCTTTCCAGCAAACAGTTTTCTTCTCTTTCCCTATCTCCTTCGTCATTAGATGTAACAGCTCACTATACTCCCAGTCCTTGCCTGGTATTTCGCCTACTTCTTCCTCGACTCTTGCGGCTATATTTATTATTTGTTTGTCATTTAAATACGAGCTGCCAGACTTTGATTCCATGCTCATATTTTCAGTTTCGTATCCCATTTGTAATGTTATTCGTTTATGATCACTACCCAAGCTGTTAATGCCTTCCTCGTCTATCCTCATTTCTGTCAGTTTGTGGTAAATTCCTTCAGTCATGAGACAATAATCAATACTTGATTGCTTGTTTCCGACTTCCCATGTGATCTGGCCGTCACATTTAGGCCCCGTGTTAACTATCTCCAGACTATGTTGCTCGCAAAGATCTAGTAATAACTTCCCATTGGTGTCTGAATATCCGTCAAGGTCATGTATGTGGGCATTCATGTCCCCTAGAAGGATGATTTCGGCCCCATTACCAAATTCCTTAATATCCGCACTCATGCAATCCACTATCTCTTGATTCTTTTCTCTGCAGTTATTCCCCGTCCACAAGTAGGCTACCCCTAGCCACGTTTCCTTTCCACCTACTGTGCCCAGAACCCAGAGGTGCTCTGAACACGTCTGTTTCACTCTAACCCATTTGGCTCCGCGATGAATTAGCATTCCTACACCCCCACCTTTCCTTTCCGATATGGTCCTGTTACACCCTTCCCAAACATAATTTTCAATATGTGGTGGCTCTTCCAAGTCTCTAAAGTGTGTTTCTGTAACCGCATACACGCCTATCTGTTCTTTGTTTAACTGCTCCTCAATCTCTAACCATTTTGCCTTCTTTCTGCCACCCTGCATGTTTATGTAACTAATTGCAACACGCGCCTTTTTCCTTTTTCTTTTACCTTTTTTCTGGTTTTTCGCAATTCTACCTGTCAAAGCGTCCTCCTGGTTGTTTTCCCTGTTACGAGCTACCCCGGACTTCTTTGGAATCCACCCCACCTGTGCACTTCCCTGTTTAAATCCACTACCTCGAAACCCTTCTCTCGACTAATTCGCCATATCTCTTTGTTTGCGTCGACAACCGCTCTTTGCAGGTTGACGTTGCGTACTGGTACTTCCGGTACTGTGCATACTACAATTTGCACCTGGGGGGACACGGCGCGCATGTCATCCACCCCTTTCGCCAGGGTCGTCGCTAGTCCTGACGATTCTTTTTCAGGACGTCATTTAGCCCTCCCGCAATTACAACGAGGTTACGATTGTTAGCTTTAGCTGCGAGTTGTTCACCCGCTTGACTCATTACTGTCCCCAGCGTTTGTCCTGGGAACGTCCCTATCGCAACTCTCTTGTCGCCTTTCACCCTTTCTTTGATTGCCGCTGCGCATCGGACTAAATTTGAGTCACCGGCGATGATGACCTGTTCAGACATTCCTTCTGAAACCTGCACCTGGCTGCTGACTAGGTGATTAGCGTGAGTCACGGCTGCTGGTTTGCTCCCTCCCTCCCTCAAAACTACTTCCCGGTAGCTGGGCCCTGTGGCCAATGTATCTGCCTTTGTCATGCCTGTTTCCTTCATCTCTCCCGCACGGGGGGTCGTCGCCATAATGCTTCCGCCGTCACCTGCGTCTTCGTTCCCTTTCACGACCTTCGATAGGCCCTTCTCGGCTGACCGGAGCCTTTCTTCCATGGCTGACGTTTTCTCTCGCTCCTTCGCCAATGCATTCTCCAGCTCTGCGATTTTCTCCATGAGCCCACTCTGGACCGCCATCATATTTTTCATTTTCTCCTCGAACTCGCACTGTCTACACTTGGCGTCATCTTCTGCTTTCTCCTCCGCACTAACTTCCACCTTCCAACCTACCCCGCACTCTGAACACTTTACGGTCTTTTTGACCATGGCTAGCTCAGTTTACCGATGCCCACGTGTTAGAAAACTGTACTAAAATACACTGGTCTAAGCCAAAAAGAACCACAATAATAAATAAATACGCTACACTTCACAGCACCTGCGCATGCACGTGGTCGGTCTACGCGCAGACCTCAGCCACGTGGTGGCTGGAGAAAAAAAAGACAGCACAAAATACTAAAAAAAACGTACACCGTAATAGACCTAATCAAGCTTTACGCTAGCGCCTTACGTTCTCATAACGCTACGGACAGAGGCAAGCTGGAAACATGCAAAAACACTTATCTGTAGCTGTCATTCCGGAGCTCTCCAAAAACACGTCCGACCTCTACCACACTCTCCGTCCAACCTGACGCTCCACGGAGCGCCTCTGCCGGGTGCTTCGGAAACTAACGTGCAAGCGCCGTGACAGCTGTAGGCGGGACCTTCAACGCGTCGTCTGCTAGAGCGCAGCATCTCAACCAAATTGCGCCTGTTTTTCGGTGAAGCAAGCATCACTCTTGTGATGAGCGTGTGCAAATTAACAAGCCTGCGCGGTTCTCGAGAAGCGAAGCAAACGTATCTTTTCTGCAAGCGATAGTACAAGTAATAAACGTCGTCTCATACATGAGCAAAATTTTCAAGCCACGCTGCCACTGCCACAATAAAGTGATTCAGAGAAACGGAAATAATTATCCCACAGCTCATACAAATTTTTTGATTAACCCAAAGTTGGGCGCTACAAAAAGTGCAATAAAATATAGCTGAGTGTATTACACAAAGTATGAAGTACGAACGCTGTAGCATTGCACCGGCTGCAATGCACTGTTATTGAAGAGAATTCATGGAAGGGTGCATACCCATGATTTAGTCTCATCTGGTCAAGAAATAAACAAAAAATTCTGTTCAAGCTTATCTGAACGAAAAAATAAAATGTTGGGAAATTTACAAACGCTTTCAGTTGGCTCAACTGTTTACATATATTAGAATATTTGGAAGCGGCTGGCGTTACCATGAGCCTCGATCACCGCCCCCGTCCTATCCGGAAGAGACGCATACAAGTGATGGCATGTCTGAACGTTCGCACTGCCTTCCTCCTAGCAGTCTTGTACTGCTGAACACAAGTTGTTTGACAACTTGCCATGTAGGCAGTGGGAGCACAACGCTTGCTTCATGTTTCCTTAAATGTCCGCTATCATGTTCATGTCTGGGGATTGTGGTGGCCATTCCAGCACGGAAACTTGTGGTGTACACGTATCCCGAAGGAGTACGGCCACCAGCGTGGGTCCGGTCTTAGCGAGCCGCAGGGCACGCGTTAACCGTCGCCGTGGCGAGAACACGGTACTGCTCAAAGTCGCAACACTTTATTGTGGCAACACCAAACGCAGTACAGCCCGTTGCAAAAAGGCGCGGCGGGAAAGCAAGTAGGCTTATCCACGCCAGGGGCACAAAGTATTTCACAGGGTGCCACGAGCACGTCTCCGCGGTAAAGGTGATCCACGGAGACACCAGGATTAAGGCCTGGTTGCTCGAGCGAGGGCAAAGGCCCTCGCGTTGGCTTCGAAGGGAGACGGGTCGGCGTAGCTAGGCCACGCACTAGGACACCGTACCGCCCTTCGGCCGTGAGTACGCAGTAGGGCAACAAAAAGTGAGCGTTCGCATCGGGCGCGAGGCGCCGTCAGCGAAGTCCGATGAGCCCTCGAGCAACGGGAGTCGACGGACGGAAAAGATTGCGTGGCTCACCGTTTGCTGTCCCGGAGAGTAGCTGACCGCTTCCGACGCAGCGCGCGAAAACCTCTCGGGAGTCCCCGCGCGCGGCGCCACAGTCAACATCCGCTTCCGCATGAGGGAGTTAAACGTCACTCCACTCTCCCACCACGGCAAACAGCAAGGGAGGGCAGGCATGTCGGGACATGAGAACGGCAGAAAAAAAGGCGGCAAAGCCCGCGCAAAGGCAGCGGGCTAGCCTCAATTCCCACATACCTTCTCCTAAATTTGCCTTTACTGGTCTGCAAAAGGCAGCCGGACGTCACCCCTGCAGTTAAAATAATACTGCTATGAGCGACAGCTAACCTCAGCCCAGCCCTGCTACTGCTGCTAAAAAATGATTACAAAGGAGAAACAAAAACATACATAACAAAATAAACACATGACACTATAAAGATAACTGCGGAAGGGAGCCCAGAAACGTGGCACTAGTGTTCGCGGTGCTGAAGGCGGATAGCGTCCACTGCGCGGAGGGGCGGAAGGGCGTGACAGTGTCCGCTGGGTGCGATGCCCGAGGGCGAGGTCAGAGGTACGGGAGGGGGGCTCACTGATGACTCGTTGCAGCTCTTGATAAGCCGCGAGTCCGACGAACGCTGCCTCGGTTGTTGTTCGGAGGCCCTCGCTTTTCTGGCTCGATGACAGAGTTGGACGTTGCGGAAAGCCGGGCCTTTCCCGTGGTCAGGGAGGCAGAACCCGAATTGGCTGCGAGGCGCCCTGGCGTTGGCCGGCAGCATATAGCTGCTTTCAGCTGGCCTCGCGCAGGATCCATGGTGGGAAAGGCAGCAGGTCTTCTTCGGCGACAGCCGAAAGCAGAGCACAGCCAGATGGTCTGCCGTCAGTGGGTCAATGCCCCCTCCAGCACCTCCAGTGTCCGCGTCGATGGGGGGAAGCCATGACGCACTCTTCACGGGCACGCATGAAGCGTCACGCACTCACACACGCACAGCAGCGCGCGCACACACACCGCCAACGGCTGCGCGAGCGTAGGCGCAAAGCGTCCTTCGTCTCTCTCTCCCGGCAAGCCCCGACACTGAAGGTCACACACAGCTCCCTTCTAGACGACATAAAAGCACAGAAAAAAGTAAAACAGAGCCAAAATGACATTCAACATCTGGCAAAAAACATAAAATACAAATAACACTTAATATTAGACAAAAGAAACATAAAATACACATGAACACTTAAAGAAAAGAAGCACTGGCAGCAGACAGGGCGAGAAAAGGCCGTAAAGAAGCTAACCTATACTGAGGCTAGACAGTAAACTGAGGGCCTTCGGTTGCGGAGAAGTCCGCCGTCCGGCGCGAAATCACAAAGGTGACCGCTTCCTCAGATTATACTGGTGCGGGGTCTGAATGCGGTCTGCTGCCCCAAGTGTGGCCGTTGATTGCGCGAAGTGTCGCAGAGCGCTGGCGCGAGCTCGTCAGACCGTGACAAAGGGCTTCAGGTCTGTGATGTGGGCACGGCTGAGTTTTCCCAAAAGAGATCTTTCAGCCAGTACGCACCACAGACGCTCACGGACTATCGGTTCACAAGACCGGGCGGCTTTCCAACCCTTGGCTCCACCGTTTGTCAGACGTGGCAGGCACGGAATAGCGATAAAAGCCACGCTTCGTGCCAAGCCATGTCACAACATTGCTCAGTTTGCAAAAACTTTCGAGCCTCTCAGTTGACCGGCCATGGGTTCATCGTGAGAGGATCGCAACAGTGCGGCTCTCAGACTTTTGGGCATAACCAACTAAAACGGGTCGATGGACTCGTCGTCAGTGGCTATATAGTTCAGCAGGAGCCCGTCATGGTCCAGCAAAATGAATCCGCCGGAGACTCAGCGACGCACGCTGGTTGGAGCCCCCTATTCGCGCCCGCTGCAGGGCAAGCAGCGTCATGGCGCTCCGTCTCGTCGAGACAGTCGTTATCGGCGCCCGCTGCAGGACAAGCAGCGTCACGGCGCTCCATCTCTCTGAGACCGTCGCATATTTCGCGACAAAGCGGGTCACTTTGCTGGGCCTTCAGAAGCTCTTCTCTGCTGAAAGCGATGCCCATTCTCCCAAAATGGGGATCAGGTATTGCGCCCACTCAGGACCGCCGCAACAACCGCTTGAGTCGGCGTTACGGGTTTGCTCTCGGCCTCGTGGCCTTCGGAAAGCTCTCCCGCTCGGCCACTTCGCGGTGCGCCGCTTACCTGGTTAGCAGCCAAGGTTTGTCTGCATGGCGACTCACCCTTCTCGCCGAATGGCGGCGAAGGTGCTGTTTCGCCCCCGACGCTTGCGTGTGCTAAGGCACCGCTAGCGGCTGTCGCACCGGGATCAAGGTCCTCGGACGACAATGGGGCACGAGATAGCGCGTCAGCTACCACGTTTGTGCTCCACTTTCGATACTGCACCGAAAAGTCATAGTGCTGTATCAGGAGAGCCCAGCGCGCCAGCCTGCCGGCAAGCTCACGGAGCCGCATCAGCCAGCCGAGCGCACTGTGATCCGTTTGCACTACGAATTTCGTCCCATCAAGATAGACGTCAAACTTCCGCAGTGCAAACACGATGGCGAGGCACTCCTTTTCGGTCACGGAATAATTTTTCTCCGCAGAGACCAAGGAGTGGCTGGCAAAGGCCAACGGCTGCAACACGCCATCGTATTCCTGTAGGAGAACAGCTCCTAAACTCAGATCGCTCGCATCAATTTGTACAACAAACGGTCTAGTCCGGTCGGGGAGCTTGAGCTGCGCGGTCTCCGCTATGGCGTGAGCCAGTCGGCAAAACGCCTCCTGCTGCTCAAGTCCCCATTGCCACTCAGCAGACTTACCCAAGAGTTTGCTCAAGGGCGCCTGCAGTCGGGCACAGGACGGAATGAAGGAACGGTAAAAGTTGACCATTCCTAGAAAGCGGCGAAGGCCACGCACGTCCTTGGGCACGGGAAATTCGAGAATAGCTCAAAGTTTCTCCCGATCCGGCTCTATGGAGCCTTCGCCCAACGTAAACCCGAGCAACTGAACACGGGTCTTCGCTAATTGCACCTTAGCGGGATTAAGTGTCATTCCGGTGGTCCTCACCCTCTCGAGTACATCGGCAACATGGGCCAAGTGCTCTTCGAAGGTTCGTGAATAAATCACGATGTCGTCGAGGTAGCACATGCAGTATGACCACTTTGCTTCCCCGAGGACGCGGTCCATGAGTCTTTGAAACGTCGCAGGAGCATTGCAAACACCAAAGGGCATACGAGTAAACTCGAATACCCTCTGTGGGACGTGAACGCAGTTTCACACTGGTCACGGTTACCCATCCGGATTTGTAGGTAACCTTTAGAGGCGTCAAGCGTGGTAAAGTACCATGCATCACCCAGGTTACCTACGATGGAGTTTATCGTGGGGAGCGGATAGGCATCCTTACGAGTCACTCCATTCAGACGGCGATAGTCGACGCACAGGCGATGACTGCCGTCTTTGTTAGACACCAGCACGATTGGAGACGCCCAAGTGTCACAGGTCCCGCTAATTCGGGAGGTGATCGCCGGGCTAATTCCAAGGGCCGAAGTATCGGCCTCCCGAACCGCACCCCGAAAGCGTGGACGATTCAGAAGTGGTCCTTTTTGGCGCGCCAGCGGACGCCGGCTGTGGCCCAAAGAACAAGTCAAAGCCGAGAGTTGATAAACAAAACACAATTACACTCTCAATAATGGCAGATCAAAAACAATACACAATGATGCACACTCCACAATAGATGAGGACAATATGTCACCAATCAAACAACGTAATACACAGTACAATCAGGCACACTCGAAACAACGGACACAGACAACAATACGCACTACAATGCAGTCGCATGCATTGAACAACCAAGACACTTAAAGACAAAAGAGATAGAAAACCTATCCAGTCCAAAGTTCTTCGAACAAAAGTCTGGATGATACTCTTCCGAGAATCACTCACTCAAAGTCCAGCGTTGTTGTCGTTCCGCTGTCCTCGAAGTTTCTCTTCCAGGAAACCTCGCCGAAGTTTCTCTTCCAGGAAACCTCGCCGAAGTTTCTCTTCCAGGAAACCTCGCGTCTTCAATTGGCCACCCTCCAAGCTTCAAACTTCTTCGCCGGAAACACGTCGGCTTCACACGCGCAGCTGTTGCCACGCGTTTTCGCTCGATAGCGGTAAACACACACTCTTGCCTGTAGCTCGAGTCGTCACCCCTCAGGTGGAAATCATCTTATTCTCCTGCTTTGTCTCTACGGACAAAACCCTCGCTGACTACACGGCGGAATCCCTACGCGCTCTGGCGCTAACTTCCGTCTTCTCCTCCTCTCTCATTTCCGCTGCAAGGTTAAATACCTTCCGCGCGCGATTCCAGAAAATTCTCATCATTTTGTCGGCGCGATGCGCAGCGAAGGCTGGGGGAAAGCGCGATACGGTACGAGGGCAGTCCGCGACGGATGACTTGACCCGGCATCACTACGCCCCTTTCCATCTAGAACATTCGAGGGCTACTCGGGCGCCGATGAGAGGAGGTTCGTCGGCGAACCCACGCTTCCGAGGGGAGAAGGACGCGCGCCCGGGGAATCTTTGGATGCTTGTTTTCTTTTTTTTATTGTTGACCTCTCGGCGCATCAAGAATTTGGCGGCGCGCCCTTTTTTGAGCGCTCGTTTTGTGACACCAGGAGCTAGACGAGCGGCGAATAATGCCAGCAGCAAGCATGTCATCTAGCTACTCATCGATAATCTGCCTTTTGGTGAGACTGACGGGCCTGGGGTTGCACTTCAAAGGAAGCGCGTCACCAGTTTCGATCACATGGCTCACAAAATCGGTGAAGCCAGGTTGATCGGTGAAGAGCTCGTCGTACCGACGTAACAGTGTCGACAGACGAGCCTTCTGTGCCTCATCCAACTGAGTCGCGCAGGCGACCAAAGGATGTAGTGCCTCTTCGTGTCGTATCGGTCGATCCACGCAGGGCTTTCGAGCCGACGAGCGTGGAACGCCAGGGTATGACCCCGGAGTGGGCGCAAGACACGGTTCGTGCCGCGCCTCTGGTTCCACAAGGGGACTGTGAGAGGGCAAATGCGGTGAGCGGGGGCTTGGCCCCGAACTCTGCGCAGGGCACGTTTTCGACGCTTCTGCCGCGAAGGCGACGGTAAGTGCCGGCGGGCTGATGAACGGCTTGAGTTGGCAAAATGGGCCATCACGATAGCCGCCATTCGCAATGTCCACAACGATACCGGTTTTAAGGAGAAAGTCCCCACCGAGAATCACTGGAACATTGAGCCCTGGAAGATGAACAAGACAGCAGCGTCTTATTCGATCTCCCCATCGGACAGTCAACCTTGCAGCGCCAGGCGAATGAGCCACGCCTTTCGCAAGGGTGAATGTCGTTCGGCTGTCCCGCAAGCGCACTGAGTGCTTCTGCAAGTGAGACAACACCTGTTCGCCGAACAACGGGGCGCTAGCGCTTGTGTCCAGCAAAGCCGAAAATTCACGGCCGGCAATGGTGACCAGAATGAACGGCGCGTGCGTATCAGCAAGAAAAGTGCTTGCCCTGCACGCAGAGGGAAGAAGCAAAGGTTGGGTCGCTCGTGCATTCACGAACGATCCGGAAGCCCGTTTCCCTGCATCGCAGGAAGCCTGGATCCGGCGTATTCCCTTGCTATGTGCCCTCTTTCACGGCAGCGGTAACAGCGCACTCCATCACGGTCTGTATTCCCAGACGGAGCAGCCACGAGCTGTTGTGATCGGCTCGCTACGTTATCGTAGGATACGTTTCTGCGAGCCGCACCTCCCACATTACGTTGGGTCAGAAAACGTCCCTGTGTGGAGGTTTCAGGTGGAGCAGCGCAGGCTGCCCGCCTTGCATGCGTAAAGGGGTCAAGAGCGCGATCGCTCAACTCCCACGCACAGCCGGTTGCAGCCGCAAAGGCGGCGCCGAGAGGCTTTTGCCGTTGGGGAAGGGTCATGGCTCTCTGCAAACGCAGCGCGGCTTTCGTGTCCTTCTTGTCTCTGTGTCGTCGTTTTGTTCTGGCGCTATAACTATCGTCAGGCGGCTCAAGGGCATCGCTGGCTGGCGGTGGCGGGCGATAGGCACGCGCGGCGAGAATGTCGCCTTGGATGCGCTTCGCCTCGGCGGCCAACGCTTCCAAGTCACTGAAGCGACCGCCGCGCAGGTATGCAGAAATGGTCGGATGAGCCTGCCGTATCACCCGTTCGACGCGTTTCTCGTTCGAGGCTCAGGGCTCAGCGAAAGAAATAAGGTCATCCATCGCACGTACATACTCCTGTAAAGACTCGTCAGGAGCTTGTGTACGGAGCTCGAGCTCTCGCCGCATCCTACTTTCGTAGTCAGTGGGTTGGAATTCGCGCAAAAAGACCGCACGAAATTCCTCGAGGTTTGCTGCACGGTAACCGGTTAGCCGATACCATCTCACCGCCGTGTCAGTCAGTGCAGCTGGAACAACACGTTCGAGCACCACCTTATCATCTAAACCCATCGCTCTCTGATAACGTGACAGAGAGTCGAGGTAATCTCGGGCGGTGAGCTGATCACCGTATCCGCTGTAGGCTGGCAAATGCAACATAACAGCGGGGTGACCGCTTTTCGGACCAGCCGAAAGCGTTTGCACAGCTCCAGAGAGTGCTTGAATCATCTGCACGGCGTTCTGCAGCAAAGTCTGCGTCCTCGCACCGGCTTCGTAGGAAGCCGTTGGTGCGTTAGCGGCGCGGTCGAGCGAAGGCGAGCAGTCGCCCAGCTCGATCAGTGGGGCGGTTTCGAACAAACCACCGCCCTGCGCGCCATTCCCAGAGCAAAATAGGCTCCTGGTGGGATTGGCCTGTTGTCGACACGGACGGGTGCAGAAGGGTTCCCGTCCATAGAGGCAATGGCCTCCTTGTGCAACGCGGCATCCGCTAAAAGGGACAGCGAACAAAAATCCCGCGAAGCAGCCATGTTGCGAGAGCCCGAATCGCGCAGGTGAACTGACTCGCTAAGAGCAGTCAAAAGCTAGAGCTTTTGATACCGCGTTGGGCGCCAGTGTGGTGTACACGTATCTCGAAGGAGTACGGCCACCAGCGTGGGTCCGGTCTTAACGAGCCGCAGGGCACGCGTTAACCGTCGCCGTGGCGAGAACACGGTACTGCTCAAAGTCGCAACACTTTATTGTGGCAACACCAAACGCAGTACAGCCCGTTGCAAAAAGGCGCGGCGGGAAAGCAAGTAGGCTTATCCACGCCACGGGCACAAAGTACTACACAGGGTGCCACGAGCACGTCTCCGCGGTAAAGGTGATCCGCGGAGACACCGGCACCAAGGCTAGGTTGCTCGAGCGAGGGCAAAGGCGCTCGCGTTGGCTTCGAAAGGAGACGGGTCGGCGTATCTAGGCCACGCACTAGGACACCGTACCGCCCTTCGGCCGTGAGTACGCAGTGGGGCAACAAAAAGTGAGCTTTCGCATCGGGCGTGAGGCGCCGTCAGCGAAGTCTGATGAGCGCTCGAGCGACGGGAGTCGACGGATGGAAAAGATTGCGTGGCTCACCGTTTGCTATCCCGGAGAGTATCTGACCGCTCCCGACGCAGCGCGCAAAAACCTCTCGGGAGTCCCCGGGCGCGGCGTCACAGTCAACATCAACTTCCGGGTGAGGGAGTTAAACATCACTCCGCTCTCCCTCCACGGCAGACAGCAAGGGAGGCCATACATGTCGGGACATGAGAACGGCAGAAAAGGCGGCAAAGCGCGCGCAAAGGCAGCGGGCTAGCCTCAGTTCCCACAAACTTCACGAGCATGCTCTTGCGGGAATGAGGAAGTCAACTTGGATGTGTGTACTGGGGAGTGGACTTGTCTAAAAGCTGAAGGTCCTCATCTGGAAACGCTTCGCCAAAATAAATGGCAACGCCACGTTGGAATACAGTAGTAGCTCTCAGCTGGGAACGAGCCTTGGACCCTGAAGAGAAGACCGAGGTTATCCTTTTTGATCGCCGACAGTCACTGAACTGGGGGGGGGGGCATCTACAACGCGTACTTCATTCCTGCACGCTTGATTGATGCGGTTCACACTTGAATGAGGACGAGTTTTCATTGCAGGTATATGACGTTGAGAATATTCTCACTGGCATAAATCTACGATGCATCGTCTTTCGTCTTCCAACATGGTACTTCAATCATGCAGGAGGCCATGCTGAAATGAAGTGCTACTGAACATATGCAGCCCTTTTGTCACGCGGCAGTAAAAAAAGGAAAGTTTGACGGTGCAACGACTTGAAGGGTCACAAGAAATCACCCAGGTGGGCTAATGTTTTGAGCCAAGAAAGATATGAAGCTATAAGCATGCCTTGTGTCGCCTAGAGACAAAAGGTGTGCAGGTTTATTGTGCACCTGCTTACAGCAGTAAAAAGTTGTCATCGACACTTGTTTTGTGCACTGATTGCCCCGAACGAGTTCCGCTGAAAACTTGATTAGAACGTTGGTTAATTTGTCTGCATAAATAGCACGAAGAAACACGACATCTGGTAAGCAGTGAAAATAGTGTAATATTTGCGAGTTATATTCGGTAGCACATGAGAACAGTGCTATTGGTAACACACAAATGTTATAATATCAGTTCTATAAGAATAACGAACTAGTCACGTTACTTTATTCGCAGGTTCGTAACTAATCAAAGCTTTTAAATATTGCAAGATGTTATGTCTGGCCTTATATAATATTGTTACGTAAAAAATGACACGAGGTGTGTCTATTTAAAATCTATATTCAAAATGATGCGTATGGCGTCGACTAAGATGAAAGCAGCACGCGCAACCGACAGACCACTTCCTCGTTGTCGTCTTTTCACCGCTGATACGTCAGCTACGTAGCATTACCCCCCCGGCGGTAAAAGCGCCGTCTCCGTGCATATTAACTACGGTCTTCAGTAGGCAGGTGGTAAGGTTTTAGCCTGCTGACGTGCACAACATCACTGGGTGTGGTTGCAGGCAGGCTTGTGGTCTCAGATGCAGGAATGATCGCATAGGTGACGTCGGTTACCTGGCGCATGATACGGTAAGGACCCATGTAGCGAGACAATAACTTCTCTGATAAGCCAACCCGACGAACTGGGCACCACAGGAGAACAAGAGAACCGGGTGAGAAGTGAACGTCAGCATGCCGGCTGTCGTAGATGGCTTTCTGGGTGGCTTGCGAAGCCGAAAGTCTAGAGCGGGCGATCTGACGTGCGTGGTCGGCACGAGCAATAGCGTCGCGTGCATATTCGGTTGACGGCGTTGTAGTGGTTGGAAGTAAGGTGTCGAGTGATAACGTCGGATCACGGCCATAAAGCAAATAAAAGGGTGAATAACCAGTGGTGTCGTGGCGCGAAGAATTGTACGCGAAGGTCACGTGAGGTAGCGCCAGGTCCCAGTCATGGTGGTCGGAGGACACATACATCGCGAGCATGTCCGTTAGGGTCCGATTTAGCCGTTCGGTAAGGCCATTTGTTCGGGGATGGTAGGAAGTGGTCAGCTTGTGGTGCGACGAGGAAGAGCGCAGAAGATCGTCGATCACACGGGACAAAAATGCGCGGCCACGATCTGTGAGTAATTGGCGAGGAGCGCCATGCTGTAGGATGACGTCGTGGAGCAAAAAGTCCGCAACGTCAGTAGCGGTGCTGGTGGGGAGCGCTCGAGTGATGGCATACCTAGTCGCGTAGTCTATAGCAACAGCGACCCACTTGTTGCCCGATTTCGACTCGGGAAAACGACCGAGAAGATCTATACCAACACGGAAGAAAGGTTCGGTTGGGATGGAGATCGGCTGAAGAAGTCCAGCCGGGGGCGCAGTAGGTCGCTTCCTACGTTGGCATTTATCGCAGGAGGACATGTAACGGCGAACGGACCGGGCGAGACCGCGCCAAAAGAAGCGGCGACGCACGCGGTCGTACGTCCGAGATACATCCAGATGACCAGCAGTTGGTTCATCGTGAAGCTCGTGCAGCACGGTTGAACGCAAATTTTTCGGCACGACAAGAAGGAGCTCAGGGCCATCTGGCTGGAGGCTACGACGGTACAGCGTGCCATGCAGGAGGACGTACATGCGAAGTGACGTGTCGTTCGGAGCAGATTCGAGACGGTCAATAAGTTGTCGCAGAGAAGCATCACGACGTTGTTCATCACCAATCTGAAGAAACTGGGACATTGACATGACGCTGAGGCTAGGCTCGATGTCTGGTTCGTCGGGCTGATCAACAGGGTAGCGGGATAAGCAATCGGCGTCCAGATGGAGACGTCCAGACTTATAAGCAACCGAGTAGGAATACTCCTGTAGGCGTAATGCCCAACGACCAAGTCGTCCAGTGGGGTCCTTCAGTGAAGAAAGCCAACACAGCGCGTGGTGATCTGTGATGACACGGAAAGGGCGGCCATACAAGTAAGGACGGAATTTCGAAACCGCCCAAACAAGAGCGAGACATTCCCGTTCTGTTATAGAATAATTGCGTTCAGACTTAGAAAGCAGACGGCTCGCGTACGCGATTACACGGTCGTTGCCCCGCTGAATTTGCGCCAAAACTGCACCAATTCCGTGACCACTCGCGTCTGTTCGCACTTCTGTGGGAGCATCGGGGTCGAAATGTGCAAGAATAGGAGGTGTCGTTAGAGCGGTGATTAGCTGAGAGAAGGCGTTAGCTTGAGGAGGGCCCCAAGAAAATGGGACGTCTTGTTTGAGAAGGTCAGTTAGTGGCCGTGCGAGTGCGGCAAAGTTTTTCACGAACCGGCGAAAGTAGGAACAGAGGCCCACAAAACTGCGAACATCATGGACAGAGCGTGGGACTGGGAAGTTTGTTACAGCGCGTACTTTCGCCGGGTCTGGCCGTACGCCGGCAGCGTCAACAAGGTGACCCAATACGGTAATCTGACGAAGACCGAAGTGGCACTTGGAGGAATTGAGCTGCAGGCCGGCCCGTCGAAATATGGATAGAATGGTCGAAAGGCGTTCAAGGTGGGTTGCAAAGGTAGGTGAGAAAATGATCACGTCGTCCAGGTAACACAAACATGTCGACCATTTAAATCCTTGTAGGAGCGTGTCCATCATTCTCTCGAAGGTCGCTGGAGCGTTGCAGAGCCCGAACGGCATGACCTTGAATTGGTAAAGGCCGTCAGGGGTAACGAAGGTGGTCTTTTCTCGGTCCATGTCATCTACAGCAATTTGCCAGTAGCCAGATCGGAGGTCGAGAGATGAAAAGAAGGTGGCGCCATGGAGGCAATCAAGGGCATTGTCAATGCGTGGTAGAGGGTACACGTCTTTTTGGTGATTTTGTTGAGGTGGCGATAATCAACGCAAAAACGCCATGAGCCGTCTTTCTTTTTTACTAATACCACGGGAGATGCCCAAGGGCTCGTTGATGGTTCGATTACGTTTTTCGTAAGCATTTTGGCCACTTCTTTCTGAATCACTTCTCGCTCAGATGCTGACACGCGGTACGGCCGACGGTGAATGGGCGCAGAGTCACCAGTGTTGATTCGGTGAGTGACAATTTTTGTCTGGCTCAAGGGACGATTGTCGGTGTCAAAAATGTCACTGTATGAGGCCAAAACTTGGCAGAGAGCGTCGGCCTGGTGAGGCGACAGCTCCGATCCAATCATGTTTCGAAACATACCATCGTCTGAGCTGGGTGACCGTGAGACTGCGCTTCGATCAGGAGCAGATACAGCGACAACACTGACATCGTCCTCTGTTATGGCAGTTAGCTGGGCTAGAGACATCTGGCAGGGCAACACTTGAGGGGTGAAATCAAAGTTAAGGAGCGGAAGTAACACACAGTTATCCGCTATGGTCGCGATGGTATAGGGCACAGTAACACTGCGCGTCAGCCGAACGTCAGTAATTGGCGTAACGATATAATCACCGTCAGGAACGGGAGGGGTCGATGACAAAGACACGTACGTGACGGCTCGAGGTGGCAGGCGAACGAAAGTGGTTGGGCTCAAGCGGCTGGTAGGCTTTGCAGAGTAGTCGGCAAAGATTGGTAGATCAAGGCTGAGGGTACCAGACGAACAATCAATTAAGGCCGAGTGTGCCGAAAGGAAATCAAGGCCAAGTATGAGGTCATGAGGGCAGGAGGCTAGCACGGCAAAAAGGACCACGGCGTGAAGACCGGCAATGCTGACACGAGCAGTGCACATTCCGATTACTGGTACAGTACCGCCATCGGCAACACGTATTGCCTGCGTCGTAGATGGCGTCATAATCTTTTGTAAGCGGCAGCGTAGAGAAGCGCTCATAATAGACAGGTGCGCACCTGTATCAATGAGGGCGGTCACAGGAACATGGTCGACTTGTACTTCAAGCAGGCTATGGTGCGTGGGAAGCGTCAGCAGAGGATTTTCGGTCGTCATTGGTATTGCAGCTTCACCTCTATAAGCTGCAATATCTAGTTTTCCTGCTGCGGTCGTCCAGAGAAGCTCGGCGAGGAAAAGCGCCGAGGTGGCGGAGAGCGAGACTGGCGACGTAGCGGCGACGGGGAGCGAGAGCTGCGACGACCGGACGAAGGGGCGTCAGGGTAGCGGTGACCGGGCAAAGGGGCGTCAGTGGAAGTTTCGTAAGATGACGACGAATAGAAATTAAAGGGTGTGGCGTCTGAACGTCGAGGGCTCGTCGGATGCATGAGCGCCGAGGTAGAGAAAGTCTGACGTGGTTGGTTTGGCCAACGGCGGCGGCAATAGCGAGAAACGTGCCCAGGCTGGTGGCAGGAAAAACAAATAGGCCGGTCGTCGGGTGTTCGCCATTCCGAAGGGTTACGGAAGGGCATTGTTCGAGGTGAACGGCGAGCGTGTCCTCGGGAGTAGGACGGGACTTCAGGGCGAGTCAGGGGACATGCTGAGGGAAGTCCGAGGTTCGCAAACTCCTGCCTCACCACAGCTAGTATTAAGGCCACTGACGGCTGTTGTTGGTCAGAGGCGAGCGTAGCGAAAACGGGTGGCTGAAGAGGAGCCGGACAGGCGGCTTCGATTTCCCGACGAACAATACGTGTGACGTTGTCATACGTGGGGGACTGGCGGGCGGCTTCACACGATGAGGTTGCGGCCGTGTTGGGCAGCCGGGTGAATCGCTGAGTAATACGGCGGCTCTTAGCTTCTTCGAACCGCCGGCACTCTTTAATGATGGCGTCGACGGTGGCAACGTTGTTGTAAACTAGTAGATTAAATGCGTCGTCTGCTATGCCTTTCAGCACATGGGCCACTTTCTCCGACTCACTCATGTGCTCGTCAATCTGGCGGCATAGCGCGATGACGTCGTGAATGTACGTGACGTACGACTCCGTCGACGTCTGTGCACGGGCTGCCAGTTGATTCCGCGCTGCGATCTGCCGCCCAATGGTGTCGCCAAAAGGTCGCGGATCTTCTCTTTAAAGGAATCCCAGCTCGTAATCTCCGCTTCGTGCGTCTCGAACCACACGCGCGGTGGGCCATCGAGGTAAAAAAGCACATTGGCAAGCATAAGAGTCGGATCCCACCTATAGCTTGCGCTGACCCGTTCGTACCGGTTGATCCATTTGTCGACGTCAACGCCATCCTGACCGGAAAATACACTGGGATCACAAGCAGGAGGTAGAACGACGTATGTAGAAGTCACGGTAGGGGCAGGTGGCGAAGACGATGGTTGTTCGACCTGTGACATGGCTGGACCTATGATGATGCGGCCGTTGCGGAGCTTCGTGATGAAGACGGGGAAGAACCCAGCACGTCCACCACAAAGATGTTACGTAAAAAATGACACGAGGTGTGTCTATTTAAAATCTATATTCAAAATGATGCGTATGGCGTCGACTAAGATGAAAGCAGCACGCGCAACCGACAGACCACTTCCTCGTTGTCGTCTTTTCACCGCTGATACGTCAGCTACGTAGCAATATATTCATCGCCACTTCTGCAGCGCTCAACTACGCGCTGAGGAAAAGCAGTTGTGCGAACTGCGGGATAATATTTTGTTACGCTGAAGGGCTTAGTTGTGGCAGTGCCAGTGCGGCTTGAAAGTTTTTTCTTGTGTATCATGCTGGTTTTTTACTTGTATGATTGCTTGCAAAAAATATGTCTCTGCGGTTATAAAGAACCACACCAACTTTTTAATTTGCTTGCGCACATAACAAGAGTGATGGTTGCTTCACCGCAAAGCAGTTGCGATTTGGTCGAGTGGCCGTGCTCTAGCAGACGAAGCGGTGAAGGCGCCGCCTACAGCTGTCCTTGCGCTTGCGTGCTAATTTCCGAAGCATCCGGCAGAGATGCTTCGCGGAGCGCCAGCCCAGGGTAGAACTAACGGCTCTGTACCTCTCTTTGCCCAAGAGTAAATTTGGGTATTATAGTTAAACATTACATACAATTTTCCGCAATCATGCCGCAACTGATTAAAGAAACCAATGATTTTTTGTCCGCCTTTTCTGTCTTATGTACCGTAGCCTTTGGTGCTTTATTGATAAACTGCCAAGTTGTTTTACGAACAAATAAACTTTGAAATATCCGGTTGTTCATGTATGCGTACCCACTATCAACACAGCTTCGGCGAAGGTAAAAAATATATTGAACAAAAAGAACATTTTGAATGGTTCACAATGAAGCATAAGCACCAAGCTCGTTCATTTAAAAAGGTTGTCTAATCATATGCTTCAGACAACGCGCATACACAGGCAGAAGATTACTGCAGTTTTTGTTCAGCGTACGCGCATTCGTTTGAATGAACAATGATTCAAAAAGCTGTAACAAATGTTTCTTCTCCTAATGGAAACGTGGGCGGCCAAGCTCGTCCTCAAGGACCTGGAAGACCAGCGACAACTCGTCGCCAGGGCCAAGAGGGCAGTCGAAGCCAGGGTGTTGCTGGCCTAGGGAACCCTCCCACCTTAGGGTGACACCGGTCCTCGCTGGAAACACTGTTTCTAAATTAACGTTGATTTCTCTCTCTCTTCATGGCAATGGTAGAATCATCTTCCCACTTCATCATAAACCCCTGAATACAACAGGCTCGGCAAGTGCTTTGGCATCACCTTTTGTTTTTAACGTCATTAAAGTGTTCGCATAACCTTCTCTAAGAATAGCTGGTCTCGTCGATACAAACATGTGTGCAGTCGGAGCATGGGATTCGTAGACGACACTTGGAAATTTCTCCCGTTCTAACGCGTCCTTCACATTCGTGAAGCTGTGTCAAAGTTTTCGCGCAGGTATTTGGGATACCTATACGTTGTAGGAGCGTAAAGTTCTGACGAGTGCCTCATTAAAGCCTGGCACATACAGCGTTGACGCTCTTTTTTTAGCAGAAAAATTGCTTGGTTGAATCGACCGTAAGAGTTGGCAGTAGACTGAATCGATGAACGAGGACGGGTAACCACATGCGACTGGTTCTCGATGAATTGTCTCTACGTGTGCCATCCTCGCTTGAGCAAGTCCGCTGAGCGCAGCGTAAGTGTCGACATGCCAGAGCGCTTCCGGCAAGAAGGATTCAGTGATATTGTAACGGTAGGATGAGAACGACGAAGAAGACAAAGAGGAGGACGATGTTGTCAGATCTATGAGCCAACTGGGCGCCATCTTGTCCACCACCGAGTTTATTCCTCGTTTTATAAAGTAAAGTTATTCTCCCGTAACATCATTGGTGGGAGGTGCGGGGTACTCACTTCACGCAAAACGGAGCTTCGTAGCGGGCGCCTAGTGGTCTCCCCCATGGCGACTGAAGTCAACAATGCCGACCCTTCCCCGACTACCGTACCTTCTCCAACTACGTCCGTGCTTTCTCCAACTGGACCGTCAACCCTCATCTTGGAGCCCCCGAGAGATCCAGGTACCTTTTCTGGCACTGATGGCATTGACGTAGAAGCCTGGCTGAAGTCATACGAACGAGTGGGTGTACGTATGCGATGGGATCCAACGCTCATGCTGGCCAACGTGATTTTTTATCTCAGAGGTACCGCAAAGGTCTGGTACGAGACGCACGAGGAAGAACTGACTAGCTGGGAGTTATGCAAGCAAAAGCTCCGGGAGCTATTTGGCAGGCCTGTGGGAAGTCAACGCGCCGCCCAAAACGAGCTCGCACGTCGAGTTCAGACGTGCACCGAATCATACCTCACGTACATTCAGGACGTGCTCGCTTTGTGCCGCAAGGTAGACTCGCAGATGTCCGAAGCCGATAAGGTTGGCCATATTATTAAGGGCATAGCAGATGACGCCTTTCACCTTCTTGTGTTCAAGAATTCATCTACGGTCCACGACATTATTTCGGAATGCCGGCGCTTTGAAGAAGCGAAGAGCCGCCGTGTTCTCCACCAGTTTGCCCGGCTTCCAAACACGGCTGCAACATCCACATGCGAAGACCCTCGCCTGCCTTCTACGGAAAGTCCCGGTGACGTTGTCCGTATTGTCCGTCGGGAAATAGAAGCCGCAGCTCCACTCGTGTCAGCCTCCCCCAACTCCGAAAGCTATCACGCCACCGTCTCTCTCATACAGACCGTCGTGAGGCAAGAACTGGCCAACGCCGGCTTAAACGTCTGCTCCATTCATCGTCCAGACTACGCCCCACCAAATCCACCCGTGACTGTTCCGCCCAACCGACGTTTTTCTGCCAGCCCACATTATCGCGACCCGGCGGTATGGCGCACCCCAGACGACCGGCCGATATGCTTCAATTGCGGTCGTATAGGCCACATTTCGCGTCACTGCCGTGCTTGGTCCAGCTCTGCTCCGTGGCCTCACCCTCCGCCCCATCGCCCACCTGCCTGGAATTCACGCTCATCACCGAAAACAGAGCCGCTAACGCCTGAGAATTCCTCGCGCCCCCGATCCAGCCGCTCCCCTTCGCCGCAACGCCGTTTCTCCCGCTCGCCCCCATCTCGCCGATCGCCGTCCCCAAGCTCGTTCCGGCGTTCACCTCCGGAAAACTGACGGGAGCAGCTCTTGGAGGTGATGCTGCAATACCGACCCGATGCCAAAATCCTCTACTGACCTTGCCCGCACATCAGAACCTTATCAATGTTGACGTCGACGGTGTACCTACTACAGCCCTCATTGACACTGGCGCACACGTGTCTATCATGAACGCTGACCTTAGAGCACGGCTGAAGAAAGTCCTTACTCCTGGCCCAACTCCTGTGGTCCGAACGGCCGATGGTGGAAAAGTCGCCGTAATTGGTGTGTGCTCAGCTCGCGTCAGCGTCGCCGGACACCACACATCAGTTCTGTTTTATGTTTTAGAACACTGCCCTAATGACATAATTTTGGGCCAAGACTTTTTGTCTGAACATTCGGCCTTGATAGACTGCTCTGCCGGTATAGTGCAACTCGCTCTACCTAATGTTGTTGATCCTCCAAGTTGCCCTCCAAGTCGGCTTTGTTCTACAGAACACCTGCGTCTCCCTCAACGAACAGTAGCTTACATAGGCGTCTCCCCTGTTCCACCTGTCCCAGACGGTGTTTATATTGTGTCCCCCAATGTTGACGTCCTGCTTTCGCACAACGTTGCGTTTCCTCACACCGTCGTCACTATTACGGCCAATGCATCCTGCCTACCCCTAGTGAATTTTTCACTATGTACACAAGTCCTCCCTCGTGGTATATCTCTAGCCGAGATCGTGCCGGCGGCAGAGTGCCATATTTGCACTCTAAGTTATGACAGCATCCCGAGTGCCGAAAAAACTTCGTCTACTCCTCCATCAGACCAAAGTGTGTTAACCAAGATGATTGCCCCCGACTTGCCGAAAGAACAAGCTAACGACCTGCGTTCCCTGCTTGCATCTTTTTGGGACATCTTCGACCTTGGCGACCGCCCACTCGGCCAGACGTCCGTTGTTAAGCACCGGATTGATACAGGCGATACGAGTCCCATCCATCGGAGACCCTACCGTGTTTCCCAGGCAGAGCGGCGCATCATCCAACAGGAGGTCGACAAAATGCTTTCTCGGAATATCATCGAGCCTTCATGCAGTCCCTGGGCGTCCCCTGTTGTACTTGTAAAGAAGAAGGACAACAGCTGGAGATTTTGCGTCGATTATCGCCATTTAAACAAAATAACGAAGAAGGACGTCTACCCTTTACCACGCATAGACGATGCCCTGGATTGCCTTCACGGCGCAAAATATTTTTCCTCCATTGACCTTCGCTCTGGGTACTGGCAGATTGCCGTTGATGACATGGACCGTGAGAAGACGGCGTTTATCACTCCCGACGGCCTTTACGAGTTTAAAGTGATGCCATTCGGTTTATGCAATGCGCCCGCCACATTCGAACGTATGATGGACGCTCTGTTGCACGGCTTCAAGTGGTCCATCTGCCTGTGCTACCTGGACGACGTTATCGTTTTTTCGCCTTCTTTTGCGACGCACCTTGAAAGGCTATCGAAAATCTTATCTGTCTTTCGTAAGGCGGGCCTGCAACTCAATTCGGCAAAGTGCCACTTCGGCCGTCGTGAAATTTCTGTCCTCGGACATCTCGTTGATTCTGTAGGCGTTCGCCCTGATCAAGATAAAATACGCGCAGTAAGAGATTTCCCTGTACCAACCTGTACCAAAGACGTTCGCAGTTTCGTTGGCCTCTGTTCTTACTTCCGCCGCTTTGTTAAAAACTTCGCCGACGTAGCACGCCCTCTCACTCAACTTCTCAAAAAAGACGCTGGCTTCATCTGGGGCCCTGAGCAAGCAGATGCGTTTCAAAATCTAGTGTGTCTGCTTACGTCTCCGCCTATCCTCGCCCACTTTGATATCTCATCTCCAACAGAAGTTCGTACAGACGCAAGTGGCTATGGCATCGGTGCAGTCCTCGCCCAGAAACAACAAGGACGAGACCGTGTTGTTGCTTATGCCAGCCGCCTTCTTTCGCCTGCTGAAAGAAAATATTCAATAACTGAACGGGAATGTTTGGCACTTGTTTGGGCAGTCGGTAAATTTCGTCCCTATTTGTACGGCCGGCCATTCACAGTAATCACAGATCACCACGCCTTGTGCTGGCTTTCGTCCCTTAAAGACCCTTCCGGCCGTCTTGGCCGTTGGGCGCTGCGCCTTCAAGAATTTGATTACTCAGTCCTGTACAAAACCGGCCGCCTGCATCAAGATGCGGACTGCTTGTCCCGGTATCCTGTCGACCCTCCAGACGGCGACTCCTCTAAAACCACCCTTCCTGTCGACGTTTTCTCTCTATCCGCGTTTCATGACATTGGAATCGAGCAGCGACGAGATACTTTCTTGGACGGTATTATCCGAAGGCTCACATCGGTGAGGCCCGACCCTTCCCTTCGAATGTTTGAAATACATGATGGTGTATTGTACCGTTGCAATATGCGTCCTGACGGCCCCGAAAGACTACTCGTCGTTCCCATTCAATTGCGTCACACTGTTCTCGCCCAGCTTCATGATGCACCTACAGCGGGTCACCTCGGCGTGTCACGGACCTACGACAGAGTTCGCCGGCGCTTCTTCTGGCCTGGCATGTACCGCGACGTCTGCCGTTATATTGCAGCCTGCGACCCTTGTCAACGACGGAAAAAACCAAATGCCCCTCCGGCCGGACGTCTTCAGCCACTGCACATACCACGAGACCCATTCTACCGTGTTGGCGTGGACCTGCTTGGCCCTTTTCCTACGTCAGCTGCGGGTAATCGCTGGATTGCAGTAGCAACCGATTATGCTACCCGATACGCGATCACACGGGCCCTTCCAACCAGCTGTGCAACTGACGTGGCCGATTTCCTTTTGGAGGACGTCATCTTACATCATGGCGCCCCTCGACAACTCCTTACCGACCGAGGCAGCTACTTCCTTTCCAAAGTGGTTGATGACCTCCTCCGCTCCTGCGCCACTAAACACAAGCTCTCGACTGCTTACCATCCACAAACAAATGGTCTAACGGAGCGCCTCAATCGCACTCTCACCGACATGCTCTCCATGTATGTCTCCACCGATCACCGCGACTGGGACACTACGTTACCGTTTGTAACATTCGCGTACAATTCTTCCAGACACGACACCGCTGGGTTCTCTCCTTTTTTTCTGTTGTTCGGCCGTGACCCTGCGCTACCTTTCGACACCCTCCTGCCGGCCGGACTAAATGACAAGTCTCAGTACGCTCGTGATGCAATAATGAAGGCCCAAGCGGCACGCCAAGTTGCTCGACGACGCTTACTGGACTCCCAGGACAATCAGAAGAGCGTATACGACGCCCGCCATCGTGACGTCCACTTCACACCCGGAGATCTCGTTCTGTTATGGTTCCCCTCGCGCCGCGTTGGACTTTCGGAGAAGTTACTCCCACGCTATTCAGGTCCCTACCGTATCTTACGCCAAGTAACTGACGTCACATACGAAATCACCCCTACGGACCCCGCCATCATTCACCCTCACACTGACGTAGTGCATGTTACGCGACTCAAACCGTATTACTCCAGTGCCTCCTGATTAGCACCGGGTCGGTGCTCCAGCCGCCGGGGAAATCATGTAACGGTAGGATGAGAACGACGAAGAAGACAAAGAGGAGGACGATGTTGTCAGATCTATGAGCCAACTGGGCGCCATCTTGTCCACCACCGAGTTTATTCCTCGTTTTATAAAGTAAAGTTATTCTCCCGTAACAATATCTGATGGTCTAAAACTTTGGTTATCTTCCACCTGTGTATACGCGGCGTTGCATGGTATTACACGACCTTATAAATAAGCGAAATTGCTGCTCACGCTTCATTGTGAACAAAACACCCGTATGGGAGTTGAATTGTCCCTTTTTAATGTACTTTTACGGTGGTTGGCGCTGTGTTAATTTCGTCCATGTCTTTTCCCGGCCAGGCGGGTGGCCACCAAACTCTCGACTACATGTGTATGTGTCATATCATAGGAGCTGTAACATATGAGAAACTATTACAAAGGTGATATAGTGGACTGGAGCTGTTGGCTTATTACTGACATTTTTGAGCCCAGTCTGCTAGCTGGTGCCTTTGCTGCACATACGATGCTGTTGTCCTTGCGCTCATCAACTTTCTCTCCGGTAAAATATTCATACTACTTGTTCACAAAACTTGTAAACAAGTAATTAGGAAAATTTTCACATCAATAACCGTGTGCAAAACTCGTAGGCCTCGAGAGTAGAATTGAATGTGTACCAAACTCGAGGCTACTCTGCAAGGAAATTGGTGATATTTGCAATTTAAAAACTGGCATTCTGTATTTACGCACGAGGCCATCAGTCATAAAGCTCTGTAGGGCTTCGGGACATGTTCAGCACGTCATTTCACGCTTTCTTTTATTCTCTCACAGAGTGTCAAACATCGAATAGGTGTTTGTCTATGCGTGTGGGCTCTGAGTGCTGAATGATTGATTGATATGTGGGGTTTAACGTCCCAAAACCACTGATGATTATGAGAGACGCCGTAGTGGAGGGCTCCGGAAATTTTGACCACCTGGTGAGTGCTGAATGAACAGCCGCACAACACCTCTTCTACATTTTTAGCGCGCGTTAGAAGGTGAAAATGTCTTGGCTCCCAAACAATGGGCGCATGTACCTAGTCGATATCATGGCGTATATACGTGACTCCAAATGAACGACAGCTTTTGTAGTTTTGAAAGAAGGTGCAAGCGGACAAAACGTGTGCCTTACTGATTACGAGTGAGTCGTCACTGTAACACACTGAAATGACACGATTTCACTTAAGTTGCAACAAAACAATGAAAAGACGCACGCTGAAAAATGTGCCCAAGTACAATAAAATATAGTAGAGAATGAAGTGGTCCACGCAGCTAACCATCAGAATCATTTGGTGGTGAAAACACAATGGAGTGGACCACAGATACACCTCATACGATTTGGGCGATGTCGATGGCACTTCCACCATCCCGCTCTCTCGATCGTTGTTCTAGCATTGTCCCATGTTTCATATGAAACGATAAAGTGCGTCTCTCATATACATATGGTGGTTTTGAAACGTTAAACCTCACATACCAATCAAAACGATAAAGAAGACTCGTGTGTTCTTTCTATGCTTACATTACAGCGCATTCAGCTGTGTCTTACCTCATTTGCTGTATTATTGTGCAGTCCTGTGCGTGGCCAACATGGTGAGCAAGTTCAACATGACAATGCAAGTCAAGCGGGAAGGAGGTCAGCGAACTGTCGGCATATTCCAGGTCAGGCAAGATCTTCACCACGTCATGCTTGTGCATACGAACTGGTCGTTTGATAACGCGTATTCAGTGAGACGCCTCTTGTTGGCGTCCTCAGAAGCCGGAGCGAGATTGCGACATGCACCAATGAACAAACCCACTACTAAAACCACACTTAAGGCACATAGCTGCAGCTTTTGATGACCACATGACACAGTAGGTGGTACATCGTTGATCTGGAAAACCTCGCGAAAAAGCACATCATAATAATATATTACAGTAAAGTCCTCTTAACATACGTGCCATAGTGGCAGATTCGTGTTAGGCTCATGAGTGGCTTTGAGTATTCGCTTATAATGTATATCCGGAGCAACAAAGCTTATAGAGAGGTGCAAAAAAACTTTGGTGAGAAATAAACAAGTGTGGTTTAAATTAATGTCACAGAAGAATAAAATGTCTGGCAAATGTATTATTAGCTATTTCGTGACGCAGTTGATTGTACTGTCAGAGCTGCGTGACCAACAACAAAGTCTATATCCTAAAGGGAAGAGCATTTATTTCTTAGCCATGGAGTTCATATTCAAGTAGCGTTATTTAGACAAATGCTTGGAAAACTTCAAACGGATTTTACAAAAGCGCAATGAACAAAGTCCCCTAGAGATTGGGAACGTGAGTTATGCAAACAATTCTCGAAAGAGCAAGTACAATAATAATAATAATAATAATAATAATAATAATAATAATAATAATAATAATAATAATAGTAATAGTATAACTTTACTGCAAACATGCGTAAGAAGTACGAAGAAACGGGCCTGAGTTACTGAAAAATTGTGTGACTAGTCCTTGCACAGCTCTAATGCAGCGATGTGGTTACATGGTCGCAAAACTATTTTAAAGACGACAGTCTTTCTCGGAGTACTTCGATGCAAAAATTTGGGTTTGTCCGCACATCTGTCTGTTTGTCCGCGATAACAATACTCCAAACGGCCCCAAACGATACTCTAAACGGTCCACCAATTTCGCAGCACCCACCAATATTGCGTCCACCAAGTTTCAGCGTGCATACTTGTGCAATTTTCAATTAAAATCAATTATAGCGCATATCTCAGGCAAAATAACGGCACGTTCATATTCTGTATTTGTGTATTTATACTAGAGAAAGCATACATAGATAATTCTATGGACCGTAGAGTTTATGACGGTGCGCTGACGCTATGCTTAAAAAGGCAAGTGTTTGCACGCTTTGCTGAAATGACACGGTGGTGGCACCTGCTTATCGCTTTGCGTTCTACACCTTACCGCCTTCGTGACAGGCGCGCACGGCTTCCTTCGTTTTCGAAGATAACTGCCAGATAACGCTCGTGTCTAACATGCCTCGATGCGCTCGTTTGCCTTCGCTGCACGCATCAACACTCTAACCTAGCGCCTCCAGAATATGAATAACCAATTTTCTCGCCGAGAACATCCAATAAATGTTTTGTTTCCTTTTTCCAGAAGCAACACTTTTGTCTTTCGACGAGATTTGCAGTGATACATTCAGATATGAGGACATTTTTTTGCAATTTAATAGACACATAAGCGAAACTATATTTTCATTTCATTTCATTTCATTTTATTACCTTAAAGGTCCCCCGGGGGACATTACATAAGGGGTGGGGTTACAAAAAACGTACAAAAAAGCCTTGAATTAGCTTGAAAAATGGCTTGTGACGCTATGCATAAATGTTGATGGACAGGTGATTGCTGCAATATGGTGGGGAGGTCATTCCAGTCTTTTGCTGCACGAAGAAAAAATGAGGCAGCAAAAGTAACGGTGCGGGAATGTTGACGGGCAACTTGAAAGACATGGCCAACGCGATATGACCTGCGAAATGGGGGGAAATGTAAGGTTCGATTGCAAGTGGACTGTGAAAAAGTTTATGAAACAAGCAAAGGGTGGCAAAGGGTTAACAAGCTGCAAATAAAGAGAAACATAGGTATGACCAGGAGGAAATATATAGCATAAAATTAGATGATACACATGTGGTTTTACAAATCAGCAAATAATTTCTGTACTCAAGTTTTTTAGCTAATCGACAAAAAAATCTCTTCCTGTAATTCATGGAGGATTTTAGGAACATATACGCTTTTGCGCGCTTCTTCATAGCTCGTAAAAAAGCGCTGTACAGTAAAACGCTTTTTTTTCTAAGCAGTCGACCCGCAAGAGATGTTACTTTAACATCAATGCACTAGCTGTATATTAGAATAAGGGATTCGGTAAACAAACCATGGAACATACAGAAAATAGGCAGATCTTTTGTACAGTGGGAATCGTAGATATGTGAAGTACGAATGAGGAATGTTTGAATGTCACATCAGATTCAGCACAACGTTACGAGGCGGATGTAAATTATGTCCTATAACACTTCTATATCATGAATATTATGTTTGGACGTGTCATTTACCTTCGTCGTCTGTTCACGTCAGGTAATTCCAAATTTGCTACACATGAAGCTTGCGAAACGATTGCGAGCTCATAATAAGTGTGGCATGGAGTCATGTTCCTACATGACACGACTCTAATGATTGAAATGTTTGCACTAGTCGTATACTTTGCCATCCATTCACGTCACGTACGTAATACTGAATTCGGTGTATGTAAAACTGTCGAAAAAGCCGCGAGCGCATCATTAGCGTGGCATGTATTCATGTTCCTACTTGACACGAATGTCATGATTATCATGTTCGCACCTGTCATATACCTTCATCGTCCACTCACGTCACGTAATACCGAATTCGGTATATTTGAGACAAGCGAAACGACCATGAGTGCACCAATAGCGTGGCATGTAGTCATGACAATGTGACATGCCTGTCATGATTCCTACGAAGGGCCGGTAACTTATGTTCGCCATGCAGTCATGTCATACCATATCAGTATTGCTTATGTCATGTGAACGAAATCACCACAAAAGCGGCAAGACCATGGAATGTACATAGAGTGCGGACGCGCGAAGATCGGCTCCTGCTTTCAAGAATGCTTTCCTGTGGTATTCACGAATTTGTCGCCGAGTTTTTACTCTCATCGTGTGCCTAAGTTCTCAAGAGGTCAGCAGATACCACCTTTGTGCCGGTGGGTAGACTTTTAAAACCGTTTTTTGGGACATTTTTACACGGCAACGCCACCGGGGGATTTAGGCCTAACCAAAGAGGCGATAATCGCCGATGCGCCGGCCCGGCGCCAACGCGACTCAACGCTCTGCGCGTTCCAGTATCTGCAACTGAGAATGAAATACCAAGTAGATGGAGAGGACAACTCTCCAGAGGATTGCACGGAAGAAATGAGTTGGAAGGAAGCCGAAACGAGACGCTCAAGAAATAAGCAAGCCGCGGTTAGCGTTCCTGCTGCCAAGGGCTCGACCGAGGCCGGCGTTGCGGGAGACGCTCGAGCCAGTCGTAGTAGGTATGACACCAAGCATACAATCGTGCGAGCTGGACGCATGCCGCCACTACCTAAGGACTTCAGCGAAATTGTGCTACGACCACGTGGAGGATTAAATATCTCGAGAATTGGCACTGGAGCCGTGGCAGACGCGATAGTACTGGCGGCCGGCATCAAAGAGGAAGAGGCCATGCAGGACATCATCTGTTCCAACTTGCAGCAGAACATTATGGTGGCAAGCACTCCGGACCAAGACAGAGCTTCAAAATACCTCAAGGTCAAGCAAATTGACATTGGAGGCAAAGTTTTCGAGGTTAGCGCGTACGCCGCGGCACCCCACGACACTTGTAAAGGAGTGATTCGCGGGATCCCCGTAAGCGATACTCAGGACATTTTGACCCGAAAGATTGTGAACGCGAACAACCCGCTTGCGCTGCAGGCGAAGAGAATCAAGGACACCGGGACAATCATCATAGCGTTCGAAGGACACAAGGTGCCCAGATTCGTGAGATATGGACCTTCACTTTTGCAGTGCTCCCTTTACCGCAAGAACATCGATATTTGTTACGTCTGTGTAAAGCTGGGACATCGGTGTGACGTCTGTCCGAACCCAGTTGAAACAATCTGCAGAGGCTGCGAGATCAAGAACCCAGATAGCCTGCACCAGTGCAATCCAAGATGCAGGTTGTGCGACGGTCACCATCCCACGGCAGACAAGGAGTGCAAGAACAGGTTCTTAGTGCCATACGTCGTCAGACGCAGACGTTGGGAAATATCGCGAGCAGCCGCAGAAGCCCGGGACGCATCAATCACATCGAGTCCAGACATCAACGACAAGCAGCTTATTTCAGCCTACGGGACCGAGAGCATCCCGACTACACAAGAACAGGAAAGGCGGCCCCACTTCAGGGGGAGGTCGCGTTCCAGAAGAGGTTCTAGACCCAAGGCCCGCTCCCAATCACGGGGGCGCTCGAGTTCTCAAGGTCACCATCAGAGTCGGGATCAGCCTGGGCGGCACCCGAATGGCCAGCTACCTGGCGTTCAGTTCGAGATCACGGCTTCACACCCGGGGAGGACGCCTGCAGTTACTTTGAAAGGCAGCTGGGCTGAGCGAGTGCGCAACGGCGGGGCAGAGGTGATGACAGGTAAGCTGCCAGAGCATGATACAATTGCACAGCTAGAGCAAGAAAATGCGAGACTTACAAAATCAAATGAGAGGCTATCAGCTGAGTTAAAGGAAATAAAAATTCTTCTCACTAAGCTAACCAGCGCGCAATCTTCACAGCCAATGCCTCAGCCAGTTGATGTCCCTGTGGCTGAAAACGTGGGAGACTCGAGAACCGCGAAAAAGAGGGCAGTCATGGCAGAACACGTGGAAGCCAACCAAACGACCATGTCAGATATGAAAGAGGTGTTTGACACGCTCAGCAAAGTAGTAGCCAATCTTAGCGAGCAGATGGGTAGGCTACAATCAAGCGTGGCGGCACTGGAAGAGCATATGACTTTGCGCATTACAAAGCTCGAAGCAGATCTGCACAACACAGCAAGGCCTCCTCATGCACCAAGCTCACCCCTTCGGCCACCAATACTAGTGGTACCAAACCTGTCGACAGGTGCAGCATCAGGCTCTGGCCGCCCATGTAATAACCATGACGGCAGCGCTACGTGAAGCATTTCGTATCTGGCAATGGAACTGTAGAGGTTACCTTAAAAAGAAGGCAACCCTGCAGCAGTATATCAGGAGCAGCGAAGAAAAGCCTCATATTATATTATTACAAGAGACTCTTTCACCGCAAGCAACGTTGCCTGGATTCCGGCCTGTAATAAGGGATACTGAAGGGAGGGGAGTCTGCACCTTCGTATGCAACAAACTAACGCACGTAACCCACGACCTCAAGATAGAAGCAGGCCAGTTGGAACACGTCTTGGTAGAGATCGTGCCGGGTACCAGCAACCGTCAGAGCATTTTCATTCTGAATATATACAGCAGTCCAAAGGAACAAAAGCAAGGCTTCAAGACGGTTCTAAAGAAAGCTGTTAATATCGCCGGGGAATGTCCACTCGTCATAGCAGGTGATTTCAACGCCCCTCATCATACATGGGGTTACAAGTACAACACTGGGAAAGGAAATCGACTTTGGCAAAGTGCCAGTGAACTTGATCTCACCCTAATCACAGACCCCAGCCTACCAACAAGGCTCGGTACATCTTGCTGCAGGGATTCCACCCCGGACCTTACATTTGTAAGGAACATCAAGAAGGCCCAGTGGATGAACCTTGCTGTAGACCTAGGGAGTGACCACTGCATTCTTGCCACTACCTTCTCCGTGGAGCGTAAAAAGCAGAGAGAATTTCACTTCACAGACTGGGATAAGTTCAGGAAGATAAGGATGGAAAGGGAACAAGATGGCCACAGACAAGGCTTGGAGCAGTGGGTCAAACAGATTAAAGATGACATCAAATCCGTCTCCTCCACCATTACTACAGATTTTCCGGTTGAAAGAATGGATAGCCGGCTCGCTCATCTTCTTGAGGCAAAGCAAGCACTACTTAACCGTTGGAAGGGTCAGCGCCTGAACCGAAGACTGAGGAAGAAGATAGCTGAGGTAAACAGATCAGTCGAGGAACATTGTCGCGCACTATCGAGGCAGCAATGGGACGAAATCTGCAACTCCGTCGATGGTCAGATGCGCAATGGCAAGACATGGAATATGTTGAAGCATCTCCTCAACGAAAACACCACCAAAACAAATCAAAAGCATGTTATCGCTCGAATTTTGCATAAAGAGATAGGGCGCACTACAGAACAGCAAGTTGTCCAGCAGCTCGTGCATAAGTACCTCCCAATCAAAAGAGGATTGGCACCACCAAGTAGACAGTACCAGGGCACGCCAAATCCAGGTCTTGAGGGCGACTTTAACATTGAGGAGATCAGAAGAGCCTTGCATGATCTCAACGGCAGGTCGGCCCCTGGCCCGGACGGTATATCAAACAAGGCCCTGCGTAACCTTGATGACGATTCAATTGAAACCCTGAAGGATATGATCAATGCAGCATGGAAAGAAGGCAGGGTGCCAGAGCAGTGGAAGCTGGCCAGGACGATCCTTATTCCTAAGCCAGGAAAGCCCCCTAACTTGGACAACATGAGGCCTATATCCTTGACATCATGTATCGGCAAGGTTGCAGAACATGCCATACTGCACAGGATAAACAAGTACTTGGAAGATAACGACATATATACACACAATATGGTTGGATTCAGGGCAGGACTATCCACACAAGATGCATTGAAGTTTATCAAACACCAGGTCATCGACAACGAAACGAGAGACGTGAGAGCCATTCTGTGCCTAGATCTAGAAAAAGCGTTTGACAACATCCACCACTCATTCATACTTGAAGAAATTTCTAAGCTTGGTCTGGGGAAAGCCTTCTATGACTACGTATGGTCCTTTCTTACAGATCGGAAAGCCGTGATGAAGATTGCAGATATCGAGACCGCAGCAATCGAACTAGAAGCAAGGGGCACGCCACAAGGGGCAGTGATTTCACCAATGCTGTTCAACATTGCCATGATTGGACTGTCAAAGAAATTATCGAGCATTGAAGGATTGAAGCACAGCATCTACGCAGATGACATTACCATCTGGTGCACAGGTGGAAGCGAGGGGCAGATTGAGAGCGCTCTGCAAGAGGCGATTGACACCGTAGAAGACTACCTTCGCCCTTCCGGGCTCAAGTGCTTCTCGAGCAAGTCAGAACTTTTGCTTTATCGGACTGCTCGCCGGGGACCGAAGCCCAGGGGATGGAAGCCGTTAAACCAGATAGACATCCATCTCCGTACAAATCAAGGGAATGCCATCCAGAGGGTCGACTCCATCAAAGTCCTGGGAATGCTGATAGAGTCTACCGGCGCCAACAGCAAATCTATAGCCAAGTTAACTCGGAAAACAGACAGTGCGGTGCACCTCATATGCAGAGTGGCCAACAAAAGAAATGGGATCAAGGAAGACAACCTCATCAGGTTGATGCATGCGTTTGTTTTAAGTCACTTCACATACGAGGCAGCAATGCACAACTGGTCAAGAGCAGAGTCCGAGACACTGAATGTGCTCCTCAGGAAAGTTATCAAGAAAGTCCTGGGCCTACCCATACATACCAGCACCGAGCGTCTGCTTGAGCTTGGCATGCACAACACGCTCGAAGAAATAGCAGAAGCCCAAGAGAGAGCACAGTTTGCAAGGTTTTCTACTACAAGGTCGGGGAGAATGATCCTGCAGGAGCTGGGCCAACTCCCAATAGCAATCAGACGCAATTACAATGATATCCCTGACAACATCAGGGAGACTATCACGGTATCTCCTATACCGAGAAACATGCATCCAGAACACAACGTCGGAAGAAGAGTAGCGAGGGCCAGGACTATACTTCGTCAAGTCTCAAACGAGGAACGAGGGGTCGTATTTGTTGATGCGGCTTCCTACGCCAATGGGAAAGCGTTTGTGGCAGTGGTAGTCGATGGGGCTTGCCATGTCGTCATCTCAGCGACGGTCAGGACGAAAGACCCAATCATTGCGGAACAAGTGGCCATCGCCTTAGCACTCAAGATGGATAACATTGAAGTCGTCTACAGTGATTCTATGGCAGCTCTACGGGCGTTCGCCAAGGGGACGGTCTGTGAACAAACGCTGAAAATACTGCAAGGCAAGAACTTAACACATCATCTTCTGAGTTGCTTCCCAGCTCACCTTGGATAAATCAACGATTCCCCTCCCAATCTCAACGAAGCAGCACACGAGGCGGCGCGAGAACTCTCCAACTGCGCCTCCCCGGGGATGCGTTCTACCGGTGAAAGGGATAACCTGGAAATTCTTACAACATATAACGAGCTCACTAAACATTTCTACCTGTCTAGAAGGAGTTTCCCTCCACCTCACAAAAATCTAACCCGGCTCCAAGCACTTACATTAAGGCTTTTGCAAACGCGGATGTACCCTACTTTGAAAATGTTACACATCATGTACCCTGACCTATACCCAAGTAATCTTTGTCCACATTGTGGGGAAATAGCTTCATTAGAACACATGCTCTGGCAGTGCACCAAATTCGCTCATTTATCGCACATCACCTCTGCCAGATGGGAGGCGGCAATCCGCAGCTCGTCCTTGGCAGATCAGCTCTGGGCTGTTCACCAAGCCCGCGAGGCGGCTGAGGAGCTTAGCATCTCAGTCCCCACGTGGGAGCTGCCCGCAACACAGTGATCTGTGTTTTGGAGGACCAAATAAAAGTTTATCCAATCCAATCCAATGGAATGTACATCATGACACTCATGACATACACGTCAAGATTTTCATGTTATGACTAGTCACTTATGCTCGCCATATAGTCATGTTATATCATACTAATTTTGGTATCGATACCATTATCGAAATGGCCAGAGGAGCTAAATGTCGGAGGCGGCTAGATAGATAGATAGATAGATAGATAGATGGATAGATAGATAGATAGATAGATAGACACGCTCAAAGTCGCCGAAGTTCACTATGAAACGGTTCGAAATTGAAAAACCTTACTTGCCACAGGAAGCAAAACTTTTTATAGTCTTTGAAGTAAACTCTCTGCATGTTTTCCTGTGCTGTGAGTAAAATGCAACAATTGTTATTCGATATCTCTCAGCACTATATGGTAGAGCATGAACCATATTATCTTCACTAGTAGGGACACCAAGCTCTTTAATTGAAAACCATATGTACATACTTGCGACATGTTACATACTACCGGCTCTAGGCCGGCAGTATTGACATGAAAACAGGTCACTGTGGCAGGGCAAACGGCGAGCACTTATTTGCAGCTCGGTGACATGTAGGACCGTAGGAGGCGAAAAGACGCATGGGCCGAAAGGCATAATATTGTTTGATTTGATATCTGCCGGACTCCTTCCCTATAGTAGCCGTAGTGTTACACAGACTTTTTGGTTCTTCTGGATTGATGTAACTCGGGAAGAGCACTTTCGCAAAGGTCATCATCTACGCGTTATGGGGCATCCTCAATTGGTCATTGAATGTTGGGCCTCGGGAGAAGGCTCTTCTGGAGTCGGCATTTATCCGCTTGCATTTGTGTAGAATGAACCTTTTCGTACGTAATCGACAAGACGTCGAATGACGCCACTCGCTGAAGTCAATTTGCTCGGCGTGCACTTGTCTCCTACACCATAGTTGCGTGCATAGATGGTGTCTCCAGAGGCAAGGTACCAAATGGTGGACTCAGCACCTGCATTTTTCGGCAATCCGTGGTTCCTGGGAGTCCAGTCTAATACTCAAGTGATAGCCCAAAACTAATTTAGAAGGCACAAATCCCTAGGCATCTGTTGAATTCTAGTAATTGCAAAGAATTCTTGAAAAAGCCGTTGACACTTCTACTCCTAGCGTTAGGCAGTTTTAGTTTAGCGCGCGCTATGCCTAAGGAACACAACGCGTAATGCGTTGGGTACGTAATGACTGAGGCTATTGTGAACAGGGTTTGTTTAGGGTAGGCCACAACCACGAAACGTACAGGTACGGATGCACGCGAATAAGCGTCCCATTTGTTACTTCGCTGTGTCTGCAATGCGCGCACTTTTAGCAAACGAAGACTGCCTTATTTGCAGTAATCTTTGTGCGCCCAGTAACCACAGCAAAATCATTCCAGGTAAAGCCCTAGTCCAGCCAAGACGTATGATTCGCTTTTCCTCGCCACTGCGAGATCAGGGCACGCGATGGAGCGTCGCTGCGCTTCTTTAAGCCGGGCAAAGTACGTGCTGGAGATTAGAGCACGCACTGCCACGCGATGTGGCCAAGCGCGCTCATCGCGCCATCTTGCTGGTAATGCTGGAAAAACAATTCTCCCCGAGATGCTCGTGAGCAGCGGTAAGCGGTAGATATAAATAGCTTGCCGTTTGAACAGTGAAGAACGTGTTGCGAGGTGGCTGAGGGCTTTACGTCTCGCTTTCACGACGCAGAAGTCCTTTGTTTGATTCCGCTTGCCGGAGTGTTCTTCTGGTTTTTCCTTGCATTTTTATGTATATAGATACGTATACATATGCGGTGGGTGACGGCGACGCCGACACTGGCGGCAAAATGCAGCCGAGAGTGTCTATACAATTGCTATCGCAAAAGCATAGAGTTAAGATTGGGATGATTGATGTAATCCCGATGGTTCAGATGATTTTGAAAAGTTAATTCGAGCGCGAAAACTTGACACGATCACTCACACACGCACACACCCATGCATCAAACACACACAGCGCCCTGTGTTCGTGTGTGCATGCGTGTGTGTGTGTGTGAGGGATCGTGTGAAGTTTTTGCGCTCGAATTAACTTTTCAAAATGCTCTACCAACTAGCCCAACAACAAGTTCTTTTAGAGTTCAGATGATCATGACGACACGTTGAAGGACTGGACTGCTTGCTCACTTCCTGGCAAACTTCGGTTTATTTACAAACTGACTCTTATATACAAACGAAGGACGGGGTGGCCACTGTACCAAGCGCACAGTAAGCACTGGCATGTATTAGTATCAACGTCGGCATTACTTGCCGAACCCTTCGTATGCTCCACACATCGAGACCAACTTCGCGATGTAGTATCGACCTTGGATAAGAGTCTGCACTAAGCACGATCTCTATCCCCCTCAACGTAGTATCAACCCTGGATCAGAGTCTGCGCTAAGCACGACCTCTGTCCCCGCTTCCCGATCTCGTTCTCGAGCACCAAGCTCCCCTTCTCTCCATTTCTCTTCATTGAGTACCTCCCGTATCATCTGAGACAGCCTCGTGGGACAAACTCCTACTCGATGCTCTAGCAACGGAGCAAATAACTTTCTTTCCTCATAGATGGGTCTCCGCCTCTGCGTTCCCACACTTTGCTATTCTCCGAGCATCGGCTAAGAACTCCGTCATTTCAACGACGTACAGCTTAAATGCCTTCGTGCAACCACAAGCCTGTCTAGACGGCCGGCCAGCTGTCTGGCGTTAGTACACACGATTCTGCCGTATATCCACACGTATTGTTACATAATGCACGGCGCCACATTATCTTGTCGGGAGCCATGTCGCGACAGCAGCCACTTATTTCTCAGTGTGGCTCACCGTGAGAGCACTACCACCGTGTGGGAGACTCCGCAGCACAAGGTGCGGTGAACAAAAGCTCACGGGGTTCGACAACAAAGACGCGTTCCGTAGAGAACGGCTTAGTCCACGTCCGCGCATCCTCTTTTCATTAACTTTTCTTTTTGTCTTGCACCGTCTACTGACTGGCCATCCTTCGCGTGCCCCAAACTTAACTCATACCCTCCTCGTCACATAAATCATGTTGCCTTTAACGGTATTCAGCCATTTCTCTGTGGTAATCTACGACGGCGGGCCATCTTTAAGGCGCGCACCAGCATGCTTCTTGTAAAACGCCATCTGTTTCACTGAGTGCATGAAGTTTTTTGTGAAAAACCACTGGCTCACCCAGCTGGTCAATGACAAGCACCATTTCCGGGAGGTCCGCTAATTCTGCTTCCACCTCCTGCAGTGGTTGGGCTAAGTGGCTTAAGGGCCCCGAGGTGAACAAGTTTACCGGGTTTGCTAATAAGCTTGTATTTGGACACCCCAAGCAAAAGCACTCATCGCTGAATTCAGGCAGCAGCCTTGACAGAAGTCTGACGGTCCGGTCACAGTAGCTCCAGCAGTGACCGGTGATCTGTTACGAGTGTAAGCTCCCGTCCCAAAAGGTAATCGCAGAGCCTTGTGACACGAAACACTCGAATTTAAGCTTCTCGCTTGTTTTGGGAGAACTTGCTTTCAGCGGAGACGAACGCTCACGAACGGAACCCAATTGGCCTGTATTCATGGGTTATACAGTGATAAAAAATAACACCGGCACAGTGAAGGGAAGCGTCGTATTCTAACAGCAGCTAAGCAACTCCCACTGAGCATCAAAGTGCGTTAGCACTGGGGCTCAGTGCGAAGTGTTCCTTGCCTTCTTAAATGCCGCGTTTTCCTTCGTGTACCAGACCCCATTTGACATTTTTTTTTCACGAAGCTTATAAAAAGGTGCAAACGCACAAAAAAAGTTAGCAAGGAACTTGTACAAAACAACTACACTGTAAAAACAGTCCATAAGAGGCATGGGAAAGGTCTACTTAAAGCTCCACGTTTAGCTCACGGGCACTTCTTGTTTCGTGGGAAGAGGAAAAAAATGGCCGTGGATGCCGACGGACGTAGTGCTGTTATTGTAGGTACGGAGACAATGTCCTTCTTCAGTGGCCCTTATGGAAAAGTCTAGAAGTTGGCTGGTCTGATTAGTTATAGCCAAAATGCCACGACCAGGCCCATTTTTTGGGGTCACGATGTGTTCACAAAGAGCCTGGGTGCGTGTAACTTACATTCGTTTTTTCGTAGTTCCTCCTTAGTCTTGTTTACTGTGATATGAATACTCTTGACGTGTTTCCGATATAGGCATCACCGTCACGCACCATATAAAGTCCAAATCATAACATCCCCCCGGAAATCGTGTGTTCTAGCCACGAGTAAATGAACTCAAGGGAGCACTACGAACACAGCTAACGCAAAGGTGAAGCAAGCCGACCCATCTCAGTCGCCCGAAGGGCGCATGCGATAACATCACCCGCATGTGAGGCGTGTCGTTGATTTATACTCAGGCAGAGAGGAAACGCCCCATCTGTCTTGAGGAATGTCGGGGCCAGGGGGAACAAGCTGGAAGCTGCCACAAAACCAAATGGGAAGACAGCCGCCAATTGGAAACTTTTTTCTTCCATGAAACAAAAATTGTAATGATAAAACTTGGGATATCAAAAGAAGTGCTTACTTGCTTTCCAGTTGGATATAACTGTTATCTTTAATTCGACCTCCACGTGGTGCGAATCGTCCTCAATGTGGACAAGGTTGATGATTCTGGGAAACTTGTGATTTTTTTCGTAAAGTTTTGCGACTTGGGAGGTACAAATGTAATTTTTTCGCAAAATATACCTTTTATAAAGTAATTATTATTTTTCTCAAATATTCATTAAAAGAGCAGTAATGGAATAAAAAAACTGCAAACATAACTCCTTTCGGCTAAAATCCTGTAGGGGTATGTCGCCAAAAAGTAGCACTAATATTGATTACCTTAAAACACCTTGCCCAGTCACCATTACCTATTATATAAAAAATTGGTATGGAAACAGGAAGTGACACTTTAAAAATAATTTGTTTTTCACGAACAACAGCCGCACGACATTTAGATAAATTCAGAAAGCACTCACGTGACCACACTTTTTTTCGTTCCAAAATGGTCTAGTGATTCACTGATTTGAATGCAGTAAATCAACAGGATATTTTTTCGAATCAATTCGAGGTGGTCGCCAAAATAACTGGTATGTTTAGCGTGGAATGACCCCACTACGAACGGCATTGGCAGCGAGTAATGCTCCCGGCTTGGAGCTAAAGCATCAGCGCTTTTGTGTAGAGAAAGAGTGAGGTGAAAGGAGAGGTGGAAAAAGGGGAGAGAAGGGTCTGACCGCTGCACCCTGCTTGCGCCTCGGAGAGTGTGATGCCAAGGTCACTTGCTGTCACCGCGCGATGCAATCTACCAAAAATACAACCAAAATACTCAAAAGTATGTAAACTTTGTTTAGCGGAACATTCGCGCCGAGCAGATTTTCCGTGTTTTTGTCAATTTCTCATAACTTTTATTCATTATCTGTTTAAGTGGTAGACAGTGAAATGTCTAGGGTACCCTACAACACGGAGTCCCTCATAATATTAGAGGCGTGTCGGTACGCAAACATTTCTCGTTTTTTTCTTTCTTTTCGAGGATTCCACGCCACGCGCGCGATCCCCCTCCCTTTTTTTTTGCACGAACACACAGCAGCGACACTCGTTTCAAATAACTGATAATTTGGCACAGTGGCATTGTTGTAGGTGGGTTGGTTTGCTAAAAAGAGCATAGAAACATTATAAACATTGGTAATTCCATCTCATTATTATCGCTGATATGTCGTTAAAACCAGTATCGATTTAATGGTGGGTTCAACACGTTGTTATGAGCTTGCCGGAATTTTTCAATAATTGTGATCCCCCTGATGTAAAAATTCATATGTCCTGTCATTAAGCATTCCAGGGTTGTCAGATTGCGCGTACAACTACAAATACCAAACCAAGTGCGTTGAAATTACCAGACCTGGTGCATAATTACTTTTTATTTCGGTAAGGAACTTTTTTTTCTGTTTCATTCGCTCCACAATAAAAAAGTGGTCGGAATTGCAGGAAAAAAAATGCGTATACGTGCTGTGCACAACTAAATGTGTGAATTCATCTTGTCAGTCAAACAGCGCGTACATAAAATTTCATGGTGTAGTTATATTGTTTTGCATGCGAAAGTTAACTACGACAGCCTCACCATTTCTACGAACTGTCTTATTCTCAAGTACATATGTATTGTACTGCATTGGAGTGTGTAGCGGATACAACGAGACTATACCACAAAGCAAGGTTTCAATATTGTTTCAACGAGAAACTCCTCAGAGCGGGGGCCTCTTCGCGACACCAGAACACCACCGTGCGCCATGATCCAGGCGTCCGGCCATCGGCGCGCCGGCTCGCGATAACATCTCTCCGACGTGGTCACGTGATGTGTGTACGCGGCGCATGCACAGTGCTCGCCAGTCAACATGGACGCTTGTCATGGCGGAACGTCGCGGTCAACGACTCGTTAGAAACGACCATGCTCAACGGCGATTTGCGACACCAAGACGTGTATTAGCTGTCCTATTCTGATCGGCTAACCTGTGGTTGCGCGAAGTCGGACAATATGCCACCAGAAGTTTGCGCAAGGTGTCGTTAACTTCACTGCTTCGAGCCACCATTGTGTCGGATCTTTCCCATCAAGCTGACGAGCGAACAAGTTTTGTGGATTTCGCTATCAGGTAAGTCCTATCTTATTGCTCTCATGAATTTTCCCCGTCTTCGGCCTGTTCGACTGCCGACAAAATGCTCATGCCTTGAATGTTTACGCTGCTTCGAAGTCGCACTGAGGCTTATTCGAAAGCGGCTTTTTTTCGTGCACGTGCCTTCGGCGTATTTGCGAATTCTGTGCAACGGTGTCGCGTGCCCCTGACCGTGAACGTGGTTACCAGGGATTTAGCGGTGTGGGCATGACAGCTGCTATCACGTGTCGTGTTACAGTGCGCAATGCATTATAGTTGACGAAAATTCCTCTACGTCCCGGGTGAGTGGCCGCCAAAACTGGGCATCCCATTCTTTTCGATGCAATTGTGTTATTAGGCGACACGACTGAAGTTCAGTTGGCGTGTTCCGTGTAGATATACAAGCCATTTTGATTAGCAGGTGTGTGCCAACTGGGCTGCATCTGATTGCAATAATGCACTTATGGATAATAGCGCGGCATATTCTGCCGGCAGCGTTTATTTTACCGTTTGCAGGTCTTATGCCAGCAGTATTTGCTTAAGTTAGTCCAGCTTGTTGTCCTTTTGGCTTTCGCAATTTTCACAGTGTCCGTTAGTGATTTTTTCGTCTCAGTTAAGCGCCAGTGACCTATGCTGTGGCGCATCATGGCTCTCGCTATTTCGCTATCAGAAAAAAATGGATTAAAAAGAACAAAACAGAAACACCATACGGAAGAGATCGCCTGATTCGAGCAACGCCGAGAGATTCACAGCGCGTTAGAACGGGCGCTTGCCAAGCTCATAAGGCGAAAAGGGATGAAGAAGCTGCCTTCGCTGTGACGGTTTGGCAAGAGTGCCGACACATCAAGTACGAGCGGTATAGTCTCCGTTGCCGGGGCTATATCCACTTCCATCAATGTCTGCACCTTGTTCCCGCGAGTTTTTTGAAGAAAAGCAGCTTACTCGGTTTCTGAAAGAGGGTTCAAAGTTAATTTAGCGACTGCCACCTCTGACTGCAGCTCAATAAAACACTGTGAAGGTCTCTGAGATATGTCGTTGTCATTGGTCTCAATGTTTGCAGTGATGTCGCTCGCACTACTTGATATGATGTAGTATGAATGTTGCAGGTAAACACTGTATTACTATATTTAAAAAAATTTTTTTGCCTTTATTTCGATACCCAGCGTCAAAGAAAAGGAGATACGTGGAAGAATTAACAATATAAATTGAACATGAAACTGAAATATACTTGCAATTTATATTCAAATGGTTAGGTAATTAGCATTAGTCACATGCAACTATGAAATTACTTCATTTTGTGCTGTCACTTGGAGGTGAAGCCAGCTGTGCTTGTTGGAATGAGAATACTTAAATTTGGCCAGACCACTTTGCTGTCTGTGCAGCTTCAGGCAATTTCGGAAGCACCAGCTGGACAGCGTAGCGAGTGCAATATGGTGTCGTTTCACGTTGGCCTAATAGTGTGCAAGTGTTAGTGAAATTCAGCACTTTGCATAATTTTCATAAATGACACAGGATTTATACAGTAAATTCCCAAGTGAGTTTTTCTGCCTTCTTTGGAGGATTCCAAATATGCGACCGCTTGTCTTCGCTGACCATTTTGACTCTTTTATGCTATTTATGCGCCAAACTAAAACAGTAATGCATGTGTGTGTAGCTTATGAAGAACATTGCTGCACTACCCCTCCCCCTATCTATCTCAAAGGATGAAATTCTGCTGCCATACTTGCTTTGTTTTTGTTTGAATGCCTAAATTTTTGCTGCGTACTGCAGGTAGCAAATAGAAGTGCCCTGACAGACATTGCAGTGCTGACCACACGGTGAGCCAAGCATACCATAAGATGTGCTTAGTCAGCATCTTTGACTAACTCAAAGGTAATGCACACAGTTTCATTTATTGAAGAAAAGAGTTGTTTTGAGCTAGTCAAGTCGTAGTGAAACTATTGCAAAATAAGTGAGGGTATACAAAGTAACATCAGGATGTATCCTACCTACCAATTTAACACTACTCATGCCAAAGTGTTAATGATGTGCAACCTTTTTTGAGGGAAAAGTTCAATGGTTTCCATGAATGAGCATAGTTGGAAATTGCTGCACAACCAGTCACTGTAGTTTTGTACTCATTAATATGTGGCCCTTATTCTTGTGACCTCTCACTGAGATAAAATTGCTTCAAATAAACAACAGTACAAACGCTCTTGCTAGCTATAAAAAGAAATTATTGTTATCATAGTTTTTAGTTCCAATAAATCATGCTGTAGAAGAGTACTTCACCTAACTTTCACCATGGCGAGTGTATTTCGTCTGGAATTGTGACTTGGTTTCGCAAACTGTTGCGTTTCTGTAGAACGGGGTACTGGCAAGCGGAATTTCGCAAAAACTGTAAAACTTTATTGTTTCATGCAGCAAGCATTGTTATCTTTCTTGTAAATGCATGCATAGTGTGAAGAATAGTCACCCAAATCGAAATTAACATCCTTAAGATTGTAGTGTCTTGAAGTGTCTTTACTGTATGCGATTTCTTTCTGCCAAACATAAACCTAGTTTGTACCACTTTTCAAGGTCAAGTGTTAATTTTTCTTTGTACGTTTGCAAGCACACTTTCACCTCTGGTGCTAAACAACAGGCTTGAGTGATGCGCCTGATTCTTGTCTATGACATTTATAGAATACCTGAGCACAATTATTGGCTACTCTGTGCACGTTCTACGCATCTAGATATAAAAATAGAGAATGCAGCTTGTAGCATTGAATACTGTGTTCAGAAGCTTGTATACACTGCGAAATCTGGCAGGTGCCGAAATTTGTGGTGGGTGTATGGTGAAGCGACTGGTAGCTAGCAATACTGCATTGTTACAGCTAAGTGCACAATGGAGTATTTTTCAGCTGCTCACGTAATTCGAGCAGATGTCGATCACGTTCACTGTGGTACAACATAGCCACAAAATTAATGCATCTGCATCCTGCATACCGGGAACCCCTATGTGAAGCAACATGATGCTGTGATGGGGGCAGGTAAATGAGAACTGGATTTTCTCTGTCTGTCAACATCATTACACAGGTTTGCCTAGTGCACTCGAGTAGATTCAGCATCCACTTGCAGCTACAGAGTCAGTAGTAGAAGCATATTTCAACAGTAGAATCACCTGTATCTTGCATTTTCAAAAAACTCCATTATTTCGTGACACCTTAACGTCACAGCTTGCTCACTCATTTCTTGGTGGTGGGACATTACAAGAATTTTTTTCTTATATCATGCAAAACAATTCTATTATTTTTATACTGAATATTAAATTCATGCTTTTGCACTGTTTTTTCCCCAACTAAAGCTTAACTTCTGCGTGATTGTCTCATGGGTTAAAACGAGAAACCAGGCCAGAGAAAGCAATAGTGCTCCATTATAATAAAAGAGAGTATTGCTGTGGTTCAGTCTATAGCTTACATTTTTTTTAAAGGCACCAGTGTGGACTTCTTGTTAGTGTTTACAAAGCATAATTTTGTTGTGCAACTTGTGTTATTGCAGGAAGCACCTCTCAAAAGCAGTGATACAAGGAGTTGAGCCACAAGTTCTTTTCAACGAATGAATCAGATGCCTGTGAACCACTGGCCGGCTGCTTCTGGACTACAAAGACAGTGCAGCCACCACAGTTAAGTTCTTGCAAAAAAGTGACACGTTCCTATGTTGCAGTTATGTCTGCTAAAGTAATTCCCCGCAAAGTATTTTTTACATTCTTTCAAAGCGCCATTAGGCAGCTTTGGCTCTGTCTTTCTTTTTAATCACCTTCCAGACGATCTTGCTAATTTATACAGAGTGCTTCAGCGATCGCATTGTGTGAGTATCACAGAAACGTCCTTTCGAAAAACAAATATGGTGACCCCTTCATTGCCTGACCAGTGTATACTCTTCGCTAGTGAAGTGATGTGATTTTGCACTGACCGTAGGTTGGTTCTCTCTGCAATATAAAATAGTGTTGTGGCACTAAAATTATACCGTATAGATTGTGTCATTGTTAGGCCTGCTACATATTTGTTTATCTAACCTATGCCTTGCACAGTACTTCCTCAACATGCCGATTTAGTGCAACGGCACATCAACGAGGCCTTGATTAGTTGATAGCTGCATGTTGATTGCACAATCACTCACGTCAAACTTTATTACCATGTGACTCCAGTCGTTATGGTAACGTATGCGTGCCCCTCTTCACGAAGAGAACGATGGAGAAGCCGAGTGAGAAACTGAAAAGAGCTACAATGTGTGTTTTATTGGCTGCGACTTCATCATTTTATCATGTGAGCACAAAATTTGTGGTGACGCACTCACACTTTGCAATTTTGCAGTTGTCGAAAATTGCAGACGGTGGGGTTGTTTAGTAGCTTTCTTCATTTCAAATATGAATGGTCAATTTATGCACTGCAAGACTTTGTTGATTTATATTTTGCACTGCCCATCTCTGAAATAGTATGCAGCTGCTGTCAACATTTATGTGTTCATTACGCGAAACATTCTGTATGTTCAATATGTACCATCAACAGCAAAATTTGCAGTACACGAAATGTTCAATGAAGCAAAATTTTCTCTTTGTGTGATAATGTAATTTTGAAAGAAATATTCTATACTGCACCTCGCATTCTGACCTATGTGGTCACCAATCTAATTACAAGCGTTAAATACCGACGTAGCAGAAATTCGCATTTGTTGTGGATTCAACATCTACCAAGCTTTTCCCGTGGCTAGTACTTTCATGGCACTAGAGCCACCTCCTTTCTCCCCTTTATCAGCTACATAGCTGGCAGTTTATTGCTTTTCTGTTTTGTTTACCTAATGCCTATCCAACCGGCGCATCTGAAACGGTGTTTCGGGTGCAGTTGCATCATTAAGTATTCGATATTTCATTAGTTGTGGAGCTTTTTTCGGTCTTTCGGCTTTTACTTTTTGGCAACTTGACTGTTGTTACCAGAGCAATCTGTAGATATCAATAATGACTCTGATACGTTTTGGCTTACCAAGTAAAGCTGAACAGTTGCCGAGGTGCATAGCCTGTGCCACAGCATTCTAGGTTACCAGAAATACATTCTAGGCCGGATAATATGTTCCTCCTTGCTACTTGCGGGTCTTGCTTTTACTTAGAGCTCTTTTCTTAGTTCTGAATTTTATCTTACGTGGCTTACAGCTATGCTACCATGTGAACAACCCCGCACTGAGTGAATTAGATATTTGGGGCAGCAGTTGCACTTTTGAAGAAGGCGAAAATGCTAAAGGTCAATGTGCTTTTGAATTGACATTTACAGTCAGAAACCCATTATTATTGTTACTTAGAGTGACCAAAGTTGTAATTCTACATTGTATACATATTTCAAATAGGAGAGGTGAGCTTCTTGGCAGGTTAGCATGCATATTAAAATTGCAGGGCATGCAAACTTGCACTCAAGATAGTAGTCCAGATACCGCAAACACCAGCTGGAAAAGTTGACATTAAGCTGGAAATGAATATCGGTCAAGATGGCATGCTTGTTGGTCTATGTGAGAGATAACTGCTCAGCAGTTGATTTCTTTGTTGAGTTATTCGACGGTTGGCTCACACATGCACCAGCACGTGTCACTATGCCAAGTCTCAACCAATAAATGCATTTCTTTATTTATGTGCCATGGCGCTTTTTGGCTAAGTATGGCCCTTGCGTCATTAAAACTCATATATCATCATCATTAGCATCATTTTTGTGCTTATACCAAACTGCATGATTCGAACTTTGGCAAGCATTTACGTGGTGATATAAAGTTAGGTTTAATGTTGGGCCTCTGGTTAACTGTCTTATATGCTCCGTTGGTCTGCCTTCTCATTGTTAGTTGACATTTGAAGTGTCGTGACTCACCTGCAGCCATGTTTGCATGCCAGGCTTTTCAACATGTATGCATATAATGTGTAAGGAAAATAGGTTATTGGGTGAGTATTAAGAAGTTAAATTTATCTCTAGTGTGAAAGGTTGTTTCTGTTTTCTTCTGTTAGACTTATTACTTAAGAATTACTGGGCATTATTTTGGAGCCTGCTAATGGGGTATGCATACATATATAAACAGCGGCTAAACAGATATACATACATAAAGCAGTAGCTGTCACCATCCTTTCTTGACTGCTACCTCATGAGGCCGAGAAAGTCAAGCTGTGTTACATAGAGCATGCTAGAAACAGTGAATAGTTTCTAATGCTTTTTTGTTTTCTCGGCAGACAAAGGGCAATACAGATGGACACACAGAAGCCAATGGGATGCCTCAGTCACTGTGACTGAGCATTAACTTGTAAGTATTTGCAAGTTCATGGTCTTGTCATGTTAGTCTGTGAAGTGGTTTCTTGACCATTAGCAATAATTTCCAAACTGGTGCTGTGATGCCTCAATGTGGAAAGAAGTTGTTCCAGCACTATTTTTTTGGTGAAATCTTTCTTATACAGCAGATGTCTTTAAAACCATGTGCTAAGATATTCACTTATGGGAGAAAAATAACTGGCACATTATTGTTGCTTTATGCTTTTACCACAGTCTGTTTCTTTGTCAGCAAAATTTCATGGCTATGGTATTGAAATAATTTTTGTTTTAATTTATGCTAATGTTAGTCACGAGGAAACATGGCAAAATGGAACTCGGCTGCTGACCCGCAGGTCGCGGGATTGAGTCCCGGCTGCGGTGGCTGCACTTCCGATGGAGGCGGTAATGTTGTAGGCCCGTGTGCTTTGATTTGTGTGCACGGTAAAGAACACCAAGTGGTCGAAATTTCCGGTGCCTTCCACTACAGCGTCTCTCATATTCATATGGTGGTTTCGGGGCGTTAAACCCCACATATCAATCAAAACAAACATGGCAAAATGCAGTGTTTTTCATATATTTTTTACAAGAGTGATTCTTTCTTGTAGAATAAAATTACATAGTTTGTTTTAAAGGCACTTACCAAGAGTTAAAAATGCTCCTGACTCATAAACTTGAAGACGCCTTCGCACATATTTACGCTGGGGTTTTTGGCTGATAAGACAGTCATTAAAGCATAAACGTAAAGGGTGAGCATTGAATGGAGGAGAAAGGTATACTGTCCACATCTTAAAATTCTATAAAAAATTGCATGACATTTGTCTTATGGCATCATTTAAGACGATGATAGGGGAGGGGGGCTTGAAGGAGCGTCAAATAAATAAAGAAAGTTTGTTCTTGGAGGCAATCAAGATTTTTCAAGATTAAGTTTTTTTGAATGTTTGAACAAAAATTGTTTGTTTAGGTCGTGGCAGTAACCTTGAATAGTTTGCTGCTCTAGTAAATAGATGTCTTTTTGTCGAATCACTCATTTTTAGCATCATGGACATAGTGTTACGAAATGGTTGAGCAGCCAGACCCCTGCTAAGTGCCTTGTGATCGGCAGCTTAAGTTCTGCACCCAGTAATAGTACAGTAGAAGCATTTGTTAAAGTTAAGTATTTGTAATGAATGTGTTGAGGTGCATACTTCATGAAAAAAAAGCATTGAAAAAATGTTAGATCTTGTTATTCGACAACAGAACTGTTCTTTCCTTTACTGAGGCAGCAAACTGCAACAAGTGGCTGCCAGAAGTTGAACAAGTTGTCTTAGTTTGACATTGGCTCGAACAACACACTTCGTTTATCGATGTGACACTAATTCAAGCCCCCCAAGATGTAAAACTGTCATGTAGTGTTTATTGGATTTTAAGAAACTATGTATGCAAGCCTTGCTTATTAATTTAATGCTCACCATTTGTGTTGATTCATTATTTATTGTCTTCATCATGCTAATACCTCCACCATGATGTTATGAATAAGGCAATGTGCACCCATCCAGCACTCTGTCACGCACAGTTACAGAGTGCTGGATGGGTTGAAGCTACGGAAACCACAACGAAGTCCTGAAGCTCTTATCTCACAGCTCCTGTTTCTCCTTCTAAAGGTGGCGTTACAATATGTTCCCTGCCGCACGTAGGTCTTTGCAGTGGTCTACAATATGATTTGTCTCGTGTAAGATTTCATATTATAACGCAAAATTATTTTGTTCACCCCACATAACTTTCCTTAGTGTTAGTAGTTACAGTAATTGTGACTGCCACACCATGACACTAAATAAATGAAATTTGTTATGGTAGTCTTATATTGATACTTTTGCAGTTAGAATATAGTGTGTTTAACGTTAAGTTCTTGCCTACTATACCAATAGGTCTTCGCAGCATCCTGCTGCTTGTTCTGCATGTGATCAGTTCTTGTCCAGAAATAGCATTTGCTTTTGTAATTCATGACATAGTGAGGTGAACAGAAGTGACGTACGTAGTAGACACCATAGTGGTTTAAACTCTTAACATTGCTGCTGCTAATATAGCTGTTTTTTGTGCTTCTTTTTCAGACAAACAGAAAGGAGCCAAGTGGAGCTGTTCATGGACCATGCACACAGTTTTATAAGCGGCTTTTCAGCACTGTTTACAATTATGTTTCTCAATACATATGCCAAAGTGATGTTCAAAGAAGCGTCTAGTAGTGCATTTCATTGTTCAATTGGCATGCTGCAGTAAGTATGACTCACACATCTGCATGATAACGCAGCACAGTGCATACACATGAACTACCCCCCCATACACTCTGGATTTGCGGCTTAACTGTGAATTGTTTACTCTGACCTTGCAGAACAATGATATCAAAATTACATGAAATCTTTACTATTTGTGCGGGTAGCGTTCTCAGTATATGCTGGAAATAAGTGTGCAAAGTTGAACCCGACCTCTGGTCAAACATTTTCTTGTAAACGTTTATAGATAGAAGGGCGGGGTTGTTGGAAGCTGATACATTGTAACGAAGGGACTTCTACTCCAAAAGTTTTCTGTTTTCTCACCTTTGTACATGAGGTGGAATAGTCAAATCGTTCAGGCTGCAGCTATGTCTTGTCACTCAGCAGCGTTCAACAAGCTCTGTATGAAAACATGTTGCATGAAAAGCATAAGCAACATTCTCTTTACGTTCTTGAAGTTTGAGTGACAAATTTTGATTCATTTTGCCCATGAAAGTTGCGTCACAAGCTGTTCATTACACTTTATCGACTTTATCGATGACCTCACTGAAATCTTCAGTGCTTTTCGGTATGCCTTGGGATATACGTTCATGGACCACACACCTGCGCATGGTCGGAGGAAGGCCTTCTACAAAGTACACTGGGGTATTGCAATGCCACTCTTATTGTCAAAATGGGCAGAAAGAGTTCAGAGGGTTAAACACTGCAAAGGGGAATGTTGCCATTGCCACCAGTTCAGCTTGTTCGAAGACTGAGTTTAACTGCTGGAAAACAAGGCATAGCGTCTATATAAACAGTGCTTGAAAGTGGCATGGAGGCAGATGGGGGGGGGGTACCTGGAATATTGGTTCATTTGTTGTCAACCTTTAACTTCCAAGATCAACATGTTCACAAGGATGTATATTGCTAAAGAAGTGGTCTACCTTCGCTGACTTGTTGCCAACATATGCTGCAACTGCCACCTGCATCGGTGGGAACACTTCTGTGCAACTTTAATAATTGCAATTCCAAGTAAGCTTTTTACACTCACACGTAGTCACACGTAGTTTGGAACATCTTTGCATGCACAGATTGGCTAAACAAAACGAAATCTGCAAAGTGGGGAAAAGAAGGATATGTGAGCTTTCCACGGGTAAATGTTTGGCCTTGTTGGTGTAACATTTTCTTAAAGTTCAGTGTAGCACTTCAAATCACAAGGATGGGACAGGCTTGTGTATGTTCGGCCTGTCCCACCATTGTCGTTTTAGTGGCCGCGATTAGCTCTCTAAATGTGTCTTGTCTTCTTTGCGTCTTTCTTTGCTGCACACTCTATTGTGTTCTTTGTCTGCTGTTTTGTTCAACTGGACTCCTGTTCAATTTGGTGTTGTGTGCATAACAAACAGGTACTTTAGAAAGCTATCCGTGAATGACTGCATTCATTCCACAAATTCATGCTACCTGTGCAAAACATATAGTACGTTTTATTCATTCTATGAACCCTGTGTTCACTCGCAGATGAAGGTTAATTAACAAAATAAACTAAATTAACTAAATGAACAGCGTGTCCAGCCAACAAAACTCTCCATCAAACAACACAAATAACTCACGTTCACTGGCACGCAGAACGTAAATGAAATCCTTCATTACTATATTTTGCAAACAGGCTGCATTAAACAGCTTTGATGCGGCATTCTATTGTGCGGAACAATACAGCAGACTGTTGTGCAGAAGAATACAGCAGACTGTTGTGTGGAACAGTACAAAAATTTTTTGTATTAGTTGCAATAACGTGTAGAATAAGTAAGAACGCCTTGTTCGAAAGAAATTTTCATCACGGAATAAGATCTCTCGCCTTAATAGAGTGACGGATTGTTCTGTGGTGGCTGTGCTGAAGCATGACTTCCATGAAGAGGCTACGTCTTAAGGAGATAGTTGTACTCATGCTCACGGAATTGCTCGGCACCGCTATACCTTCACCATTCTTCGTGAAAGAGGGTCCTCATTTTTTACAGTGCATCGTTAAAAGGGATCGCAACACAGCCATGTTTTGTGGCAACGAGGCTAGTCTGCTTGCTTTGATGTTTTTTTTTTCGAGTGGGTGCCGTCTCTCCGCATCTGTACGTTTACCAGAATACGTCACTGACAATTCACAAAGCCCGCACTTGTCTGCGCGAGCCTTAATCTCATTCTTGCGAAATCGCTGCAACACTTCTTGCAGATTAACACTTCCATTTTGTTGCTCTGGATTATCAGCCTATCATCCAAATATGTACGAGTCCCTTTTAGCCCATATGCGCCACCAATTCAGTCTTCTGTAAGAATATTGCAGGAGCTGACGCGTTATGAAACAGTAATCTGTTGTAACAGAACAGCCCTCTCAGTGTGTTTATCACTGCTGATTTCGGCGAGCCTTCAGTTAGCTTGATCTGATGGTATGCGTCACGTAGGTTTAATATACTGAAATGTTATTCTTTGGCATATGTTTGAAAAAAATTTCGATAACAGGGAAAGAATACTGCACAACGTTTTATTCAACCTCGCACACTGGGTTTTATATCACTTTGATGTCACCGCATGTTTGAACTATTACATTCTTCTTTAAAACTGAAACACTTCAGTCGCCCATGCGAAATGAGAGACTGAAAAAATCACGCCTGTAAAGATTTATTGGTCAAGCGCTTTTTACATTAAATCTAAGAGCGCTAAAACAATTTTTCTTGCCTTGAAAAACTTGAGGCTATGTGCCGTCTTGGTGTGCAGCCGGACTGGTAGACTTTTCATTGATAATGATTGTTTACGGGGGGTTTAACGTACCAGTATTATCATATAAATATGAGAGACGCCGTAGTGGAGGGCTCAAGCAATTTCAACCACCTTGGGTTCTTTAATGTACACCTAAATCTGAGCACACAGGCCTACAGAATTTCTGCCTCCATCAAAAATGCAGCAGCCGCCTCCACGGAGATTCGGTCCCGCGACCTGTGGTTCAGCAGCCGAGTAACTTAGCCACTAAGCCACCGCGTTGAGGACCTTTGATAAAACCAGTGGCCTCAGTGAAAAAGTCACTGTTTTGCTGAAGGAGCTTCTGAACAATCTCCTGGGAGTGACTTGCTTTGAAGGCTGCGAATACACGTTGAGAACCTAAATGCGTTCATCTGGTAATTTTGTTTCGACCGATTCCAGTCGCAAGAAGCTAAGACTATTACTGTCTGAAGCGTCAAAATTCACTGCAGTGTTGTAGCTCCGTGAAAAATAGGTAACTGTTAATGCACCAAAGAGCGGAATTTTTCGCAGATAGCGTGCGAGCTGTAGTTCTCACTTCTGTAGCTATGGTCGATGATTATATTAGATCTGATAGATGCTGTGAGGAATAACGCAAACAGGAGAGCCCGTATCAATGTTCATCATTACTTCAATGCCAATCTTTGTTAATATTTTTCTGCTAGAATTGATGAGTGAGCGCTTAATGATCAAGAAGCGATTTCACGACGCGTTGTTATTGCTGTCTTCAGCTTCTGTCGCCTGTGCGCTCACTGCTAGCATTCTGCTTGTTTTGTTGATAGATAGGTGTAGTTAAACGTCCCAATACCACCATACAATTATAAGAGACGCCGTAGTGGAGAGCTCCAGAAATTTCGACCACCTGGGGTCCTTTAGCATACACCCAAATTTGAGCACATGGGCTTAAAGCACTTTCGGCTCCATTGAAATTGCAGCCAGCTTAGCCGGGATTCAATACCACGACCTGCTTGTATCGTCGTTCACCGTGAAGATTGTGGCTAAATGCCCTCGCCATATATATTTCAAGCACCTGTGAAGTATTTGACAAGAAGCGTTGGTTCTGTGACCACGCTTGCAACAAAAACCTCATTTTTGTACGCCCGGTGACTCCCCGCCCACATCTAACAAATCCCTCAACTAAAACAGACTCGCTTGCTCCTTATTCGAAGCAATGCCTTGCGAACCACGCTTGGTGCTTTCTCTGACAAGGGCAAGAGCCTCCCATTCTTGAAGACTAACCTCTATATTTTCTGTGCTTGTAGTTTTTGAAAATTCTTGGAGCTGACTCCAAACACAACACGGTGCCAAACATCTTGTCCGGCATCGTCGAAAAATTAAAGATTTGGGTTATCTGTCAAATAGCCGCGATAAATGCTTGTTATTGCCGACATCGATGAAACAGTTTGAAGCTTTCGAAAATTTCATTTTGTACCAGGTAGTAGTAGCTGTTTAACGTCTGCACAAAGTACGCATAGGTCGGAGCATTAAATTTCCGTGGCACTACTTTTACGTTCAAGATTTCATTTGTCGTTGTTTCAAGTGCACCTATCAACCGGGCTCTTTTTTCGTATTGTCCTCCACATCATTCTCTTCAAAGTAAGCCTCTATTTTACTAAGTACAGCTGCACTTATCCTTTGCGTCTTCGAATTCGGGTGGCCGGTGTGCCATGGCTGATGGGTTCAGGCCATCGAGTGCATGCTGGCCTTCTTGCTCCAGTAGAATATTCGCCGCCACTTTTATGTACTAGTGGCTCTAGGCCGGCCATGGTGACTTAAAGACCAGTCAATGTGCCAGTACAAAAAGACGAGCATTTATTTACAATTCAGAAATATATAGGAAAGCTAGAGGAAAGGGAGAAATGAAGTGTTGCAAAGAAGCATGTGCTGAGGGATGTCATTTAATTTAGGTCAACGTTATCTGCAACACCATAATTCTCAGTTTGAAAAATATAAGTGCCATATGATGCTACCATCACATAATCACCATACTTGTAGCAAACCGGTTCTTCAACCAGTTTAACCTCCCTGTCTCTTCATCTTATATATTTTTCTCTTTCTCTCTACACCTAAATATTTATTTGTCACAGCATTTTATACTGCGGTACATTCAGGTGCATTGCAATGTTCGGCATGAAGAAAAATGGCCATATTTATTTTAGTATTTATAGAGGGCTCCCGTATAAGATGAGCTCAGTTTTATTTTCGTTAACAAATAGCAATTTGCCTCAAATCATAAGATTGCTTTATGAATTGCATTCTGAAGAGCACGAATCGCTCCTTCATTACATATCTGACATGTTATTAGCATTGTATCGCCAGCATACTCATACACGTTGGCTGTGCGAATTCTTGAGGGCAGGTCATTCACAACTAAATTAAGTAAGAACGCTCATAACACCGATCCTTGTGGCACACCAGCTGTTGTAATGATGTATTGCTAATTATTTCACTGCCTCACTTGACCACCTGAGGCCTGTGTTGCAGGTATTTATGAAGCAAATTTTAAAACTTCCCACTGAGCCCAAACAAAATAGCTTTTATAACAAAATGGTATGGTTCACAGTTTTGAACGCTTTTGCCAAATCTAAGAACAAAGCACAACAAAACAAAGTGTTGTTTAGAGCTGAATTTATTTCATCGCTAAAATGTATAACAATGCTACACTAGTATAATTAGTAACAAATCCGAATTGCCTGGCCATTGGCAATGACAATTTTTGTAAGAAGGTTAAAATAAATTGAAGCAAAAAGTTTTCTAGTATGAGGAGTGTATAGGCAAAAAACAAATCGGTCTGCAATTTTCTCTATCAGCGTCTTTTCCTCCTTTAAACAACAGCTTGAAATGTGCCGTTTTAACGCGATAGCGTTAAACAGCTTGTTTCGCAGAAATTACGTTGTAGCATTGTTGGTTACGAGAGAAAAGTAATCTTATGCTGTTTTCCTCAGCATGCGTGACCAGGAAATCGAGAACAATGAACATAAAAAAATATTGGGTCACAGTGGGACGGAACCCAGGGTAATTGCGTGATAACAGGATGTTCTACATCACGCCCGCCTGTCTGCTTGCGAATACATTGTAGCTGTGTTTGTCTTTTGGAAATGCAGTGAAAGTGACACTTGCTTTACTAACACACGTCCTGTATACATGCTTCATCGTAAAACATGAACCATTACACTAATAACGCGTGGTTAAAGCAGCAATTCCAACCGGGTGTCGGAACATGTGATTTTCATAAAGACTTCATGGTTTAAAGCTGCTACCCCACTACAATAGGCACACGAGATACTGCACCTGTTTTCGCGAGGTCACGTAGTCGGTGCATAGCAAGTTCGAAAATGTTTCATGGCTGAAGGCTTCAAGTACGACAGAAGATCCCTACTGCGTTGAACACCTCAAGTGGATGCTTTAGGGGGTCCTAATTTTTTTTATCTCTCAAGAATCGATGCACTGACTGAAATTCGGGCAAAGTAAAAACACGTGTTTCGGCCAATTTTTCAAAGCTTTTTCGTAGCTAACGCATCAACTACTTGTTGCTTATGCGGATGACAACTCAAATTATTATCCTAAGATCTTTCTTCGAGAGCACAGGCAAATGAGAAAACTCTAGAACAGATGGTTCAAGCGTGGAGGTCCGTTTACAAGCATGTGCATTTTTAGAAAGACGTGTAATAAAGGGATTGAACTTGATCAACCACTATGTCTGCCACTCAGAAAGCGATTTGAATTATTCAGTGAGTGTGATCTTTTTTGTCTCGGATATTGTTTATCAACGTTTTTGCCATTGCCAAATTTTAGTAGGCTTTGTAGACCCATTTTAAAAATACCACTTTTTTGGCTGACATCAAAAGAGCGACGACCCTATTCCTCGCAATTTTGTAATTAATTTTTAAATACCGACTTTTCAGTGCTCACCTGCTTGGTTTATATAGCCTATCTCTGTAAAGAATAGCTCACATTGTATTCGCTGTAAACCATGAATAATTCTTTTTATATTCTTTAGTTATGACGCATGTACCACGGCCGTTGGATAAAAACAAGGTGCGGCCTTCACCGTGCCGCGCAAGTGGCAGGACGGGCCTAGTTTACCTTGCACACCCTCTGACGCCATCACTCCTCCCTGGAGAAACGCTTTCACATGGATTTTTCCGTGTGGCACTAGGCCGTAAATAACGCGTTTTGTAGCTGCACATCACAAGTTTTATTCTGAATCACTATTATGCATACCAATTACACCAGATTAGTGAACAGTTTGCCTATATAGGAGGGCGAATAATTCGATGAATATAAGCCTCAATACCCTTCATGAGTGCTGCCCGTTAGACTCACCTGAAATGAAAAGGATCACTAAATCCTTTCAAGGGGAGGTAATCGCTGGGCAGATTACAAGAACTCACAAGTCGGCCCGCCAAAACGCACCGCGAAAGCACGCAAAATTAAGGTGCAGGTTCTTTAATGCACTAACCACGCAGTTTCTGGTCCAAAAACTGAGTTAAAAAGCAAGAGCTTATGACACAAACATAATAAGTATACTCAGCAAAGGCATCATGTAAACTTGCACACGAGGCAGGTACTAAATTGAACTCACAAAATCACTTAGAAGGCATATAAAACCACAAGAACAAACTTACCGTTCCATAAGTGCAATATCACGCATCATAAACTGCACAAGAACACTAAGCGGCCCAAAATATTCACCACATGCGTGTACTTCACAATTCTTCGAACGTGTCTAGAATATTTCTCTTCAAGGAAACGCTGAAACGAACTTAAGCGCTGGCCATCATGCTGGCGACACTCTTAAACAAACTACTCCAGCTCGATTCGTAACTCGATTATTCAACATGAACTGACTGCACTACGCGACTCACGAACACCACTTAAACTTTAAACGTCACAACTTCGTGGCCGAGTTTAAATCCACATCTAGTTGGGGTCTTTCCCAGTTTCGCGAACGTTCTAAGTATTTGTATTGGGCCTAACACGTACGTGCCAGGGTGGCCGTCATAGGAAAGGGTTTCGTCTCACTGGTTTGTCTGCGAAAACGAACGCTCCCGGAAGAAGCAGCGCTTCGATGTCTCAGTTTCTCCTCATCTGCTCTACTTGGCTGTCGCATGTGTATAGGGTAAGGGCACGGCATGGGCGCCTTTTTATGTGTGTTTTCTCGTATTGTTGCGTGCGCCCGTGAAGGGAACGCTTGGCATGGTGATTTCATGCTGTAGTCTGGAGGTGACAGCGCGCGTCTGATTCAGTGCTCATTTGTGACAAAATAAGTGCTTTGTTACGAATAATGCGCATCCCGACACGCTTTTCAACACTGTAGATCGCAGGGAATCAGGTTGTACTACAAAGCAACGTCTATGTTTCGCGTTTGAGCTGTTCAATGGCACACAGCAGCTTCGTAGTGTCACAACACCAAAAACCATCAGCCAAACACATGCGCACCAAAAATACGTACTAGATCACAGGAAATGTAAAAAAGCTACCACCCACACACCATCACACACACAAACACACACACACACACACACACCAAAGCACAAAAAGCACACGAACACGCAAAAGTCCTCACGTACTTTACTGAAACATGAAGTGTCATCTGCTTTGAGGAGTAAAGTGTGAGCGCCCTCGCCAAAAAAGCGGCCGAAGCCATCAACTCTGCCCAGACGCTCTTGGCCATTGACGGCGACGTGGCGCAGCAGGCCACTCCTTGTTTCTTACCCAGTAGCCGTGCGTGTAACATTCTTGTGAAATGAATGAATGAATAAATGAATGAATGAATAGATCAATGAATAAATGAATAAAACTTATTATTCAAAGAAAAGGACGGCGCTGGGCCGCGGTTGGCGAATATGGGAGAAAGGGATTATTAGGTGCGCAGCATGGGCATGTTAGGAATACATCAATTCGCGTTTATTCGTTTTTGTAGACGTTTAAAAAGTCCAATCATAGCCCGACTTAGTCGACCTCTTCTAGATCACTCTAAACAGACCACCTGTACTAGGATAGGTCACTAATGCTTTTTGAGCTTCATGATTACACTGTAGCACAATGCCTAAGCTTCCTATGTTGTCGCCTGGCAGTTGTTCGATGTGTGATCGTCATTGCGAGAAGGATGATGATGTTTGATGTTTTGTGGCGCAAGAGCCATTTCATGGCCAAAGAGCGCCAGTTCATTTTACTAAAAATATGGACAAAGATTGTGATAAGCGGCTGTATAAGGGCCATAAAATTCCTCGTGGTAAAGCGGGTAAAAACATACAAGTAATAAAATCATGACCATGCCGTGAAATGTGTGTGTGGTGTGAATAGGTGACAAAAGTTGGTGATAATAAAAAACGATGGTAGACATGTATGGCATTAGCACAAATGCCACACTCCTTCATACCGCTGCGTCCAAGGGCCGTGAGGCAAGTGCTTTCTTGTGTAGCCACCGCAGCAAAAACCTCTCTGGAGAGGTCGTGCTACAGAATGCCCGGGTATATGATATGAAAACTACGAATTTCTTTTAAAAACGCTAACAATGATTTATGACTAAAAAGCGGTTCCCTACCGACAAACATTACAGGGTGTAAAAGTATATGTTGTCAGTAGGGTAATGAAAATGTTGTTTTCTTAGAGCCTATACGTGTTTGCACTGGATTAACAAGTGAAGTACTGTTAATGCTTCACCACATCTGTCACACAATGGTGGATCGCCACCGGACAAAAGATAGGTATGTGTCGTGTACGTGTGTCCTATCCTGAGCCTCGTTAGTATTACCTCTGTATGACGCGATTTTGATACTGGCAGCCGATGACCAATGTGTGGCTTATAATGTGTAGTTTGTTTTGTGTGTGTCTATCCCACTTGCTCTGCCAGTAGTCCCTGAAGTTTCGTTTGAGAGACGACTTAAGATCAAGGGCCAGGATTGATATGGTTGTAGGGGCAGTGCTTTTGTGGACGGATGCAACGAGCTGATCCGCCCTCACGTTGCCTTGGATCTCACGGTGCCCTGGCACCCAGCGAACTACCACATGTTGTTCGAGTAAGTAAAGTGTGCAAATAATGAAGTAAAGTGAGACAAGGACTGGGTTTTTTGTTTTTTAAGAGTGTGTAGAGCCGTTACTACACTGAGGGAGTCCGTATAAATTACTGCTTTTTGTATTTGTAATTGCTTGATGTGTTTAGCCGCCACAAGTATCGCATAAGCTTCCGCTGTGAAGATACTTGTGCCTGGATGTAGAGGGACAGCATCCGAAAAGGATGGGCCGACAGCAGCGTAGGACACAGATGAGTTAGACTTGGAGGCATCTGTAAAGAACTCAGGACGTTTGTATTTGTGTTAAAGTTCCAGGAAGTATGTTCAGATATGTGCAATATGCGCATGTTTTGTAACTTCTAGAAAAGAGACATTGCAGTCTATAGTCTGCCACTGCTACGGTGGCGGGTATGCTATAGGAGCCATTGAACTGTGTTCAAGTGATATTCCAGTCTCCTCAGCTAGACCCTTCAGGCGAACTGAAAAGGGCTGCCTCATCGAGGGCCTGTTTTGAAACAGAATGGAGCTCGACAAATCATTAATGGTAGAGTATGAGGGGTGCTTCTTGTCTGCTTTCACCTTAAGGAAATAAACAAAGGACATGTAAGTTCTCTGCAGATGAAGTGACCACTCATTTGACTCAACGCAAAGGCTTTCTACGGAGCTGGTGCGAAAAGCACCCGTGGAAAGGCGGATGCCCAAATGGTGCACAGGGTCCAGCATCTTCAAAGCACTTTGAGTCGCAGATTGATTATTAACGGCCCCATAATTTAAGCGGGTGCGAATTAGGCTTCTATACAGATTCATGAGACATTGTCTGTCACTACCCCACGTAGTACGTGACAACACTTTTAAAACATTCATGGCTTTTAAACATTTTGTTTTTAAATACTTGATGTGCGGTACGAAGGCCAACTTGTTGTCCAAGATTAGGCCTGAGAATTTATGCTCCGCATTAACAACAGACAGACGTTGACCGTTCAGTTCAATGTCGCGTTGCATGCGTCTCTTTCGGGAGAACAAGAAACACGTGCTTTTTTGTGGCTTCAGTCGGAATCCGTTTTCCTCTGCCCATTTGGAGACCTTGTTTAAACCTAACTGAACCTGCCGCTCACACATTGCCAGATTGCAAGATCTAAAGCCAAGCTGGACGTCATCGACATATGTACAATAAAACATATTGCAAGGGATGGACAAGCGCAAGGAATTCATTTTATGAAAAAAAGTCTGCAGCTAAGTGAGCCACCTTGTGGCACGCCTGTTTCCTGGACAAATGTTTGGGAAAGAACCGTGCCCACTTGGACACGGAATGTCTGGTTTGACAGGTAACTTTCAATTATGTGAAGCATTCTTCCGTGCGCGCCAAGGTGGGACAGGTCTTTTAGAATTCCAAAACGCCATGTTGTATCATAAGCCTTTTCGATATTGAAGAATACAGAGAGAAAATATTGTTCATGAACGAAGGCGTCTTTGATCTGTGCCTCGATACGAACAAGGTGATCTGTGGTGGATCTACTCTCTCGAAAGCCGCACTGAAATGGGTCGAGCAAATTGTTTGTTTCAAGGAAATGTACAAGTCGGCAGTTTATCATTTTTTCGAAGACTTTGCACAAGCAGCTTGTAAGTGCAATAGGCCTATAACTCGAAGCTAAAGAAGGGTCCTAGCCCTCTTTCAAAATGGGAATAATAACAGCCTCTTTTCAGGAGGTAGGGATAGTGCCAGAAAACTAGATAGCATTGCACAAACAAAGTAAGGTTTCTCGTGTTTCGGCTGGTAGGTTTTTTAACATTTCATACACCACACGGTCAGAACCTGAGGCAGAAGTACTGCAGGAGTTTAGAGCTGTTCGGAGCTCAGCTAGACTGAAAGCTTGGTTATATGCCTCGTATCTAGTGGATTTGTGTTCGAGTTTCTGCTTTTCTATTCTTGTTCTGTATTTTTGGAAAGTGTCAGTATAGTGGGACGAGCTGGATACCCGTTCAACGTGTGTACCGAGGAAGTTTGCCTGATCTTCCAAGGTATCACCCTGAGTGTTTACGAGTGGGAGTGAGTGTAGTTGTCTTTCTGCTACCCTACGAACCATGTTCCAAACTTTAGCCTCCTCTGTGTATGAATTGATCCCTGATAAAAACTTGTGCCAGCTTTCTCTTCTGGCCTGCCGACGTGTTCTCCCGCCTCGAGATTTTATTTTCCTAAAGTTCTCAAGGTTTTCCGCTGTCGGCGAGTTCCGCAGCAACCTCCATGCCCTGTTCTGTTCCTTTCGCGCATTCTTACACTCAGTGTTCCACCACGGGACGTGTCGTTTGCCGGGCAGTCCAGATATTTGTGGAATGCACTTCGCTGCTGCGTCAGTAGGAAAAGCCGTGATGTACTGCACAACTTCATCTATGCCTAATCCGCATATGTCAATCCCACTTAAGTGAGTAATCTTTTGAAATTGTTCCCATTCGGCTTTGTTTACCAGCCATTTGGGAGCATGTGGAGGACATTCAGATATTATTGGTGTACTCAAAACTAAAGGAAAAGGGTCACTTCTGTATGGATTATTTATGACTTTCCACTGATGTATCGGTACACGTGAAGAAGATGCGATACTGAGGTCTATGGAAGAGTAAGTTTTGTTGGCAAGGTTATAGTATGTTGCCTCTTTTCTATTCAACAAACAAGCACCTGATGAAATGAGGAATTGTTCAATGAGGCGACCTCGTGCATCACAGCGAGAGTCGCCCTACAGACCATTATGTGCGTTCAGGTCCCCAAGGACCAGATAAGTTTCAGATAGTTCGTCTATTAAAGACTGCAATTGAAGTTATTCAAGCTGGTGGTGCGGAGGTATGTACAAAGAGCAGACAGTGACAAGTTTGTTTAGAATAACTGCTCGGACAGCCACCACCTCGAGAGAAGTTTGAAGGGGTAATTGTGTACATGCTATACCTTGACTAACTATAACCGCCACACAACTGGATGGTGGCATGGCATCATCTCTATCCTTTCAGAAGATTACATAGTTACGTAAAAAGTTTGTGTTTGTTCGTTTTAAGTGTGTCTTTTGTACACACAGCACTCTAAGATTGTGTTCATGGAGGAGTTCTTGTAAGTCATCAAGGTTTCGTAAAAGGCCCCGGATGTTTCCCTGTAAAATTTCTGTCTTCATATTAAAAGAAGAGATGCTGCTGTGTGTACAGAGAGTATCCTGTCTTAGAGTGAGCTTGCTAATTCAGGTGGCAGGACAGTCGTCCGGCCCCGTTATTGGTTTTTTATTTTTCTTGGCGCGCTCCAAGGAGCTGCACCGCTCTTTCGGTACCAAGGGTACCGTTGTATCCATTGCTTCCTCAGAGGCACTGGATTCCCGCACATGCGAGCTGGTGGCTCGGATTTTAGGCCTCGCCTGGTGAGGTGTGGCCTTGAGACCAGAGGAGCCTGGAGTCTCCGGTCTTAATTTGCTTGGATGCGGAGTAGACTGAACTACTGCCGCCTTGGGGGCAGGCGCCATAGCCGATGGCTCGCTCTGCGCTGGCCGAAGGGGTGGCGAGGGCTGGTGCGGCGTTGCCCCCTGACGCGCCGCATCAGCATATGTTGCGCCGTAAAATGGCGACACTCTTCGTCTTGCTTCTTTGAATGCGATATTTTCTTTGACATTAAAAGTGATTATTTCTTTTTCTTTCTTCCAGTTAGGACACGAACGCGAATATGCGGCGTGTTCCCCGGCACAATTCACGCATTGAGGCGTAGTAACACAGTTTTCAGATGGGTGGCCGTGGCTACCACATCTTGCACAAGTTTCCTGACCCCGGCACCTCTGCGAGCTATGACCGAATCCTGATATTTATAACACCGTCTTGGATTGAAAATGTAGGGACGGACAAAGAGTTTGATGTAGCCTGTGTTTATAGATGAAGGCAATGTGCTAGATGCGAAAGTGAGTAATAAATGTTTGGTAGATATTTTTTTGTGGTCGCGTCTCATGATGATTCGTTTCACATCCGTGATATTTTGCTCTTTCCACCCTTCAAGCAGTTCCTGTTCAGGCATTTCAAGAAGGTCTGCTTCTGAAACAGCTCCGCGTGAGGTGTTCATTGATCTAAGAGGTGAAACAGATACTGGGATATTACCAAATGCTACGAGACTGCCAAGTTTTTCATAGTGATGTTTTTCAGGCAGCTCAAAGAAAAGGTCTCCGCTAGCCATCTTTGTAACCTTGTATCCTGGGCCAAAGACCTCAGTCACAGATTCGGCAACAAGAAATGGAGATATGGCCCTGACTTTTTTTGTTGGATTTTCGCTGTGCACAACAAGGAATTTTGAAAAGCATTGTCTGGGTTGGCTGAAAACTGATATTTTATCGGTGCGTCTCCTCTTAAGCGGAAGACGATCTAGGAGACGGGGAAATGCAGGTGTTCCCATAGTAGTGTACTTTTTTTCGGCAGCAATGGCGACCACCCACCATGGAGTCCAACCAGGAGACGCTGAAACACTTAATAGCATAACGCTGCAGACGCCAGCCGTACATTGCCACTATAACCAAATATAACTACTCAAAGTTGAGTAACTACACAAGGTTAACCCTTGCCACCAGGAAAATTGAAAGTAAACAGAAAAGAGAAGTAGAGAGGACAGACTAGAAGCGAGAGATAAAGGCGAAGATGTAGGTAGAGAGAGATCGGAAAAGGCGACTGCCGGTTTCCCCTGGGTGGGTCAGCCCAGGGGTGCCGTCTACGTGAAGCCGGGGCCAAAGGGGTGTGTTGCCTTCGCCGGGGGGCCTCAAAGGTCCAATCACCCAGCGTCGGCTCAACCCCCAGGATCCCCTTTTCCCCGGATGCGGCAAAGCCACGCACGGCGGGGTGTGGGAGGGAGTAGAACCCCCCCCCCCCGTTAGCTCGGTTCTGTGGTGTCGCTGCACACCAAATGCCTGTTTACGCAGGCGCCCCTGCGGGGTCGTCATTGCGAGAAAGCAGAGCCACTAAATGAGGTGGTGTATATCTGCTCAGCATATTTCTTGAAAATGTGGGCTCAGCTCACAGCACTAACAACTGAACACGTTGTGGCCAACGACAAAAGAAAGAAGCTAAATAAAGTACAGGACAGCGGAATTAATACGGAAATTTTGTGCACACCAGGTCATCCTGGCACATACGGGGGAAACGAAGCGGCCCATGCGGTCGCCACGTCAGCGGGTGGGCTTGGCTGTTTATTTTCATTACCCCACACCCCACTTCTTCGCCAAACTAGGTGAATATTGAGAAATGAAACTAGAACATTGGCAAGCCTTTAAGATGGTATAGTGCGTATCATCCAGTTATCACCAATGACAGGGGCGCGCATCCTGTTCGGCAGCTCTGTGCCTAGAGGCGTGCGTGTCCATTTTCATAAGTGGATGGCATGCACTATCTATCTATCTATCTATCTATCTATCTATCTATCTATCTATCTATCTATCTATCTATCTATCTATCTATCTATCTATCTATCTATCTATCTATCTATCTATCTATCTGTCTGTCTGTCTGTCTGTCTGTCTGTCTGTCTGTCTGTCTGTCTGTCTGTCTGTCTGTCTGTCTGCCTGTCTGCCTGCCTGCCTGCCTGTCTGTCTGTCTGTCTGTCTGTCTGTCTGTCTATCTATCTATCTATCTATCTATCTACCTATCTATCTATCTACCTATCTATCTATCTATCTATCTATCTATCTATCTATCTATCTATCTATCTATCTATCTATCTATCTATCTATCTATCTATCTATCTATCTATCTATCTATCTATCTATCTATCTATCTATCCATCTACGTCTTTTAACTCTGCTGGCAGTTTCGATAATGGTATCAATACCAAACTTGGTATGACATAACACGAATGTATGAAGAACATATTTGATCAGTGATAATATGAAAATAGTGACATGGATGTCATGAATGTCATCCATTACATTTCACGGTCTTGTAGCTCTTGCGGTGGTTTCGTTCAGATGGCATGTTGCAAAACTGGTATGGTATGCCATAATTGCATGGCCAACACAAGCAATAGACCCTAACACGCAAATCATGACATGCATGTCATGTAACAACATGACTACATGGCAAGCTCTTGATGCGCTCACGGGTGTTTTGCTAGCGTCACATATACCAATTTTGGTACTATGGTACGTGAATAGATGACGAAGGTACGGTACTGGTGCGAAAGTGATAAACATGAGATGTGTGTCATGTAACAACATGACTACATGTTACGCTCATGATGCGCTCGCGGCCGTTTTGGTAGCCTCAAATGTACAAACTCGGTATTACGTGACGTGAACAGATGACATAGGTAAATGACACATAGAAACTTGATAATCACGACATGCGAGTCATGTAACAACATCACTACATGCCACATTCATTATGCGCTCACGGCCGTATCGCTAGCTTTACATATGCCAAGTTTGGTATTACGTGATGTCAGTGGATGACAAAGGTATGCGACTGGTGCAAACATAATAATTATTGGATGATTGTCATGTGAGAACATGACTATATGCTGCAGTCAAGGCGGCAAGACATTTCGATGGGACACGGTGCGCGTGCTCACCGGCGGTCATTTCGTCGGGTCACGCCGGTGTTGCCCCGACAGGCACCGGGCCTGCTATATACTTACTCACAGGCGCGCGCCGCGCTGCGTTGCTTTGACGCATGAGCGTTTCAGGACGTCTCGCGTCCTTCCGTCACGAGAAGAGGGAGACGCAGTGTTGTCTAGGTAATGCATCGGCACGAAATGAAGCATGTCGTTTTTAGCGCCGGTTGCCATCAGGGCACGCCGGTGGACGCTGGTCGCACCTGGCGTCAGACTAAAGAGTGCTCGTGATTCGCTAACGTAGCGTCACTGTGCCCAGCATGTGACCGCGTCAACGCTACATTGGAGTATATTGGGCCCTTGATGATGCGCTCGTGGCCGCTTTGCCAGTTCGGCACATAGCAAATTTTTGTTGTGTGATGTCAATGGACGACGAAATATATGAATGGTGCAAACACGATTGTCCTGACACGCGTGTCTTGTAGGAACATGGCAACATACCACACTCATAGCGTGCTGACGGCCGTTTTGCTAGCTCCACATATACTAAATTTGGTATCACGTGACGTAAATAGATAGCAAAGTTAAACAACACATCTAAACATGAGAATCATGACACGGAAGTAATGTACGGCACCATTTACCTCCACCTCGTAACGTTTTGCTGATTATAAAGTGACATATCAACCTTTCTGATTCGGTGCTTCGCATATCATCTATTCCCACAGTACGAGGGATCTGCCAATTTTTAATCAGATGCGATCACCCCCGAGGACCACATGCCACGAAATAGTGGTCAGCTAACTATTTACTGATTGCGCAAGGCGGTAATGAGTGATTCGGTGCTCGCATTGCTATGAGATCTAGACAACAAGATACCAGTCTTCCGAACGCAAGCGTCGCCAGTAGAACAGCGACACCAGCGAGGTGTGAATGAAGAACACCGATCGCGTTCGAAAATACAAATGGTTTGCGGGTAACACCGACAAAACGCGAGTCAAGACAACCGAGCGCAAGCGTCTTCAACACGTCCCACCTCCATTGTATTTGCGTTTCAAACAAACGTTTACTCGAGTAAACGCCATACTGAGTTTCGCTTCAAACCATTCTTCAAGCACCAGCATCGGCGCCCGTTCGGTATGGAACAACATGACTGCATGAAAAACACAATTGTCTAGTCATAACATAAAAATCATAACATGTACGTCATGAATGTCATAATTTACATTTAATGATCCTACCAGCTCTCACGGTGGTTTCGTTCACATTGCATGTTGGAAAACTGGTATGGTAAGACATGATTGCATGGGGAACACAAGCGACAGATCCTAACATGAAAATCGTGACATGCGCGTCATGTAATAACATCACTACACGTCACGCTCATGATGCGCTCACGGTCGTTCCGCTAGCGTCACATGTACTAAATTTGGTATTATGGTACGTAAATAAATGACAAATGTATGTGACTTGTGCAAACATGACAATCATGAGTAGCGTGTCCTGTAACCACACGACTACAAGCCATGCTCATGATGGGCTGGCGGCAGTTTCGCTAGTTTCAGTTATGCCAAATTTGGTGTTACGGAACGTGAATAAATGACGAAGGTATGATACTGGTGCAAAGATGATAAACATTGGATGCGTGTCATGTAACAGCATGACTACATGCTACTCTCATGATACGTTAAAGCAGTTTCGCTAGCTTCACATGTACCAAACTCGGTATTACGCGATGCGAATAGACGACATAGGTAAATGACACAGCCAAACACAATAATCAAGACATGCGTGTGGAGTAACAACATGACTACATGAAACACTCTTGACGCGCTTGCAGCTGTTTCGATAACTTCACTTATGCCAAATTTGGTATTACGTGACGCCATGAATTACGAAAGAATGTGACTGGTGCAAACATGATAATTATGAGATGCGTGTCATATGAGAACATGACTACATGTCACAGCCAACGCGTCGACACACTGCGACGTGACGCGGTGCGCGTACTCGCCAGCGTTCATTTCGTCGCGTAATGACAGCATTGCCACACCAGGCGCCGGACCTGCCATATACGTGCAGGCGCTCGTCGCGCAGATTTGCTTTGATGCATGCGTCCCTCCGTCACGAAAAGAGGGAGACGCATCGCTGTCTTTGTAATGCATCTGTGCGAAACGCAGCATGTCGCGTTTCGCCTTGGTTGCCGTCGGGCCTTGCCAACGGACGCTGGTCGCGCCTGGCGTCAGACTAGAGGCACCACACACATACTAGAGAGCTGCGTTGCTCACATTGCCCCGTCCTAATGTTTCTGGCACTCGCCGTAAGGGGCACTCAGAAAAGCGACGCGTGCTCGCGTCCCAATCGATCTGCCCATCGTTATTCGCGGAGCTCTCACTGTCTTCCGAAGGTGTGGGCCAGGAAATGAACGATACCCGGTGCAATATATCGCGGGCAAGCTGATGAGCTAGCTCATTGCCGTTAATACCCGAATGCCCAGGAGCCCAGCGGAGGAAGACAGTGGAGAGTTGAAGAGCAGAGGCCGCTCGCTCGACCTCCTGTTGAAGAGCAGGGGGCAACGTGTTGTTCTGTATGTGACGGATGGCGGCATGAGAGTCGGAGTAAATTGTGTACTCGGGGAGAGAAGGGAGGGAGGAAAATGACTGCATCGCGTGGACAATAGAAAGAACCTCGAGCGAAAGTACATTTGGCGGGTGTAAGTATGGCCCGCTGGTGTGCGTGTCAGGTGCCGAAAGGTGTGGATGGTAGATAACGTAGCCACACGAGCCCCGAGGAGCCATGTATGAGGCATCCGTGTAGGCAACTCCCTGTGTAGAGAGAGGAGGAGAAGGACGCTGTGCTGCCGCATGACGCTGGCCGGCGTGAAGAACGGGAGACATATTGATTGGGAGGGGAAGGATGCGAAGATTAGAAGTAGCGGTGCTAGCGGCACAAGGCAAGGTGGGAACGAAAACGGGAATGTGAGTGATACCGGCTTGGGCTAATAGCCATTGGCCTTGACGAGTGAGAGAAAGACGGGCAATCTGAGAGTCGTGGTGCAGAGAAATAACAGAAAGTAATAGATGGAAGAGGCCTGTGGCAAAGGGCTTAGTGGTAGAGGTAGTGAGAGGGAGGTTTACAGCTGCCTTGTAGAGGCCTAATAGAGCTCTTTCGAGAGTGTTGAGTTGCGTTTGGGTGAAATAAACGGAGGGTACAAAGTACAAGAACATGTTAAGGGCAAGCGCATGTGCAACGCGGCACGCATGAGCCTCGTGGAGCCCCGACTGCCGAGTGACAACGCGTCGCTGGAGGTGGGTCACCGAGTGGCTAGTCCTCACAGCGTGATGTAGGGCCTGCGCGTTCTTTTTCGCGTGCAAAGGGAAGCCAAGGACTTTGCATTGCTGAACAGTGGGGATGAGAGAGCTAAAAGATGTAGGGAGATGAGGATATTGTGGGAGCGCTGGTACGCAGACTGGTTTCGCAAAAGTAGTTCACATTTCTCCGAAGCAGGGGACAGGCCAGCAGAAGCGAGAAAGGAAGTGATAAGGTCCAGGCCACATTGCAAAGTATCCTGCACGTGGCCGGGACATCCAGACGTACACCAGAGAGTGATGTCGTCTGCATAAAAAATATGATGGAGGTCAGGTATTTGAGACAGTTGAGAGGCAAGGGGGGCTATAGCCATATTAAATAGAGTAGGAGATAGTACGGCACCTTGAGGAGTGCCGCGGGTGAGGGAGTGTGGGTTAGACAAATGAGTATGGACTCTAAAGCGAGTAACTCGATTGCAAAGAAATGATCGGATGTAAGAATACATGCGGGAGCCACATGACAGGGAGGAGAGCTGAGCGAGTATGTGGTCATGACTCACGCCTGCGAATGCCTTCCGTACATCGACGGTTACAAGCGCATGAATCTGACTACGAGAAGGTGAAAGAAAAGTATGCTGAAGAACAAGGAACATGTCCTGCGCACAAACGTGGCATCGGAAGCCAATAAGAGAAGGAGGGAAAAACTCTTTCGCCTCAATAAAATGAGACAGTCGAGTCAAGGCCAATCGCTCAAGAGTCTTGCCAACGCATGACGTCAAAAAGATAGGGCGAAGGTTAGAGAGAGATGAAGGTTTGCCCGGCTTCGGAATCATGGAAATTACAGATGATGTCCAAGAGCTTGGAAGACAGCCGCTGTTCCATGCTTCGTTGAGTGTGTGTAAGAGAAATTCCTTCGCGTTTTCGGGGAGAATACGTAATGTAGTATATGTTATCTCATCTTCCCCGGGTGCCGAGCGGGTAGATTGAGTGGCTAAGGCAGCTTCCAGCTCCCTGAGCGTGAACAAGCGGTCCAGGTCTGGGTTAGCTTCGCCACAGTTCTCTGGGTAGGAAGGTGTGAGGGGGGTGGGAGATACAAAGATTTTAAATTTTCAAACACATCAGATGGAGTATCTTGAGCGAGAGCTTTAGCAAGGGTGGGAGCAACGGCAGGCTTGGTACCTAAGAGAGACCTAAACAAAGACCATGTAGAGCGCAAGTGCAGTGCGGAGTCAAGGCCGTCACACAGCGTGTTCCAACGAGAGTGCTCGAGAGAAGTGCCGTAAGCGATAATTTCAGCCCGCAGAACATCAATTCGGAAGGAAAGTTGGATGTTGTGTGGCTGGGAGCGGAAAGCGCGTTTGAAACGTTGATGACGTCGCCATAAGCAGAGGAAGTGAGGATCAGGGTCAGGAATGGGGAGTTGAAAACGAGCGTGGCGACTTCAGGATGTCATTGCTGTGGAGATCTGCGACGTCCAGTCGTCGTAAGTTTTAAATGAATCAGACAAAAGGTTATTACGGAATGCTTCCCAGTCAGTGTGAGCGACTCGTTGTTTCCGCCTATTGTGGGAAAGAGGGACGGTGATGTGTATGAGAAAGTGATCACTGAAAAAATTTTCAGCGGCAGTGAAAAGGAACGGAACTCCAAGAGAACGTGAGATCGGGTGTAGTGGAACGCTGTGAAACAGTGCCCGCTTGAGTAGGGGTGTCAAGAGTATTAGGAAGGGTGAGATGGCGTTCCTGGGCAAGGCAGTGTAGAAGGCGACCTGGTTTGAGTGTTTGGGGGTAACCCCAGAGCCTATGAGGAGCATTAAATTCACCCCCAAGGAGGATATGGGTGGTCGTTGGAAGGGAGTGCAGGAACTTGCCAAGAGCACTAAACAAAGAGGACGTAACAGGGGGGTTGTAAAATGACATCAGAGCGAGAGAAATACGGGTAGATGGTTGGTAATAGACCACACCAACTAAATGTTTCAGGAGGGGGGAGGGTGCGTCTAGTGGTTCAACGAGAACGTCATTGCGTACATAAATGGACGCAAGTGGCTTCCCGTCGTAGCGTGATATGCACGGTAGCCCGGGACGGAAAGGGCCGCCCGAGTCTCCTGTATAAGGAGAAAATGGGGTATTGTTCGGCGGGTGAGAAGATATTGGTGGAGAGGGGCCCTATTATGACGAAAGTTGTGGCAGTTCCACTGCAAAATATCGAGGTCCTTTTCACGCGCCATCTAGGTCTTTGAAGTAGAGGATGCGCCTACGCACGCGCGTTCCTTCTTTTTTGCCGGGGGAAGCGACTCTTGCAGGGAGTTAAGCCTATAGGTGAAAGATTCCAGTTGCTTAGATTGGGTTTCGAGCGTCGTAAGAATCCGGACAACTGAATTTTCCAGCTGGACCAAACAAGTGTGATGCGCAGTGGTGGTGGTTTCGACCATGTCGGCCAATTTGGTTACATGGGAGCTGGAGGTCGGGGCGGTGAGTGTGGTAAGTTGCTTATTTAGCTCCGTGAGTTGAGAGGTAAGAGAGGATGTGGTAGTTGCGAGTGTCTGCGTCAGTGCGAGTATTTTCTGTTGTAGCTCATCTGAGACGCGTTGTTGCTCGCGCTGGTTGCGCTCCAGCATAGCCAGTCGCAGAGCGAAGGAGCGGCTCTCGTTACTTAAAGATGGTGAAGGTGTGTTTGATAAAGAAGTGCACATGGGAGGTGTTCCCTTAACCTTAGCGGCGTATGAGCCCGGGGGGGGGTGTTGCGGGAGGTGATAGGAACTCATGCGCTGAAGAGGAGGGTGGCGAAGGCTGAGTGGCTCGGCGCTTGGCAGTGCGACGGAGAAAAGCTGCTTTGGCGCAGTCGCGTTGCTTAGCTAGAAGGTAGGGGCAGGTGGAGTCGAGAGATGAGTGGGTGTTGACTTTGCAATGGATGCACCAGGGTTGGGAGCAAACGTGAGCATCGGGATTTGCTGGTAGAGGAGACGCACAGCGGCGGCACTTGGCCGGAACGCTGTGTAGGGGGCATTTATGAGCACGGTGCCCTATAGCAAGGCACCGAGTGCAATTGGTTTGTGAGGTTTAACGTCCCAAAACCACTATATGATTATGAGAGACGCCGTAGTGGAGGGCTCCGGAAATTTGACCACCTGGGGTTCTTTAACGTGCACCCAAATCTGAGCACACGGGCCTACAACATTTCCGCCTCCATCGGAAAAGGCACCGAGTGCAAGTAGGGGGCTTGGGTTTATGTGGGCGGCATCGGAAAGAGACGCGTTCGAAGTACACAAAGCGAGGGATGATGATTCCAGCAAATGTTATGAGGACGGATACAGTAGAGCCCATCATACGTGCAGCGAGTATATCTGAAGTAAAGGATTCGAGGTCATGCAAGAGCTGAGATGTTGTGAAGTGACCACCGACGTTGTGTATGACGCCGAGACATGATATTGCAGGACTGAGGGCATAGGGCTTAATGGTGATCGGCTTACCATTAAGTTCCAGACTTGTGAGGGAGAGTAGGAGGTGGGCAGTGAGAGGCGAGTGCGTTTTCAGAAACACAAGGCTCTGAGCAGGTTTGGCTTGAAGGGTGACCTCCGCACTGGTCTTAAGAGATATATTTGCGGCAGCTATGATGGTAGAAAGCAGGTCATAGAGAGGCAGTTTCGGCGTGAGTGTTCCAGGTGGAAGTTGGATTCTGACGGTGATGAGCTCGGAGCGGGGGCGGGCGGTCGAGGCAGGTTTTTGATTGGCACTAACGGTGTTCCAGCTGCCTTCAGGGGATGGCGTATTGTCTTCGTTGACCTGCGATGCCGTGAAGTTTATTTCCGTCGATAAGTTGTCAGCTGAAGTGATGGAAGGCAAAACTTCGGCGATGGAAGGAACGCTGCTAGTCGAAACGCGCTTGTCGACAGACTCGGAATTTCCAATGGGTAGGCCAGACGCAGATGAGGTGGGGAGAGCAGCAGGCGTGGTTGATTGCGACGCCAACGCTGCATTACGGCTCTCGGACTCCGGCATTTGCGTGGCTATCAAGCTGAGAGTAGCAGAGACGCCATCAGCGTTGCACGTTGCTGGACCGTGCGCGCTGTTGAGGAACGCTGCCTGTTGCTGTATTGTTGTCCGCACGGGGCTTGTAACATTGCCAGATGTTGACAGCGAAGGCACGGCTGTATCAGCGGTACGACAGGAGGAGGCTGGGCTTACCGACAAGGCGTCAGTTGTCGTTGGTGTCGAGTGCAGGGTGGGACTCTGCTTCGTGGAGGTGCAGGCGCGGCGCGTTAGGGTGAGCGCGGCGCCGCGCCACTTCGTACTTTTGAAGGGGCCTGGGCGGCCAGCCTGGGGTCGGACCGGGGCCCGGATGGTGTCAGCGTGTCCCGAAAGTCTTCTAAAAGGAATAGTGAGCTTGTCCAGACACGGGCGGGGCCCGGTAACGGGCCAAGAACACGTGAAAGTGGAGCACTGTATGCGGCCAGCCAAACAAAACGGCGCCACCTGGTGGTTCCGTAAGAATAAAAAACTACTAAATGATATAAAGTGCACTTTCTTGAAAGTAGTTTTCTTTTGTTGGAAATAAAGCATCACACGAATGGCAATAATTTCTTCTTGATGTGACCGAGGAGCGGGGCGCAAGCTTTCGATTGATTTGTGGGGTTTAACGTCCCAAAACCACCATATGAATATGAGAGACGCCGTAGTGGAGGGCTCCGGAAATTTCGACTTCCTGGGGTTCTTTAACGTGCACCCAAATCTGAGCACACAGGCCTACAACATTTCCGCCTCCATCGGAAATGCAGCCGCCGCAGCCGGGATTTGAACCCTCGACCTGCGGGTCAGCAGCCGAGTACCTTGGCCACTAGACCACTGCGGTGGGGCAAAGGGCACAAGCTTTCACCCAAGCGCTAGGAAAAGAAGAACTCTTGCGACGCTCCTTGCGTAAAACACGCGAGGAATTCACACATTCACAGCTCTGACCAAACTAGGCGTACAGGGGCGCTTTTACATCAGAGAGGACAGGACAGGGTGAAGGTCAGAGAGCCCCCAGCCTTGCCCCAGTTGCCCATTGGCCCAGAGCACACGCGGCGCTTCTTTTATATCTCGCGGTCTGTGCGTTTGAGCCTCTTGCGTTTCTGCTGGATGCGAAGCGCGTTTCGACAGTACGCCGATAAGCATGTCTTGCAGGCCGAATCTATGCAGTGCCAGTCATAACAGTCTGCTAATTGTAGCATAACTTTGCGACAGTTTTTCGCCGTCTTTTATTGCAACGCCTTTCGTCATTGCGGAGCCTTCACTCCACCTAAATTAAGCTGCAATGCGGTGATTTTGTGTACCCGGCTGTTGTTCTAGTCACCCACGAAACCAACCGGGAGCTTCTTTTCATGAGAGGGAGAGAGACGCCACGTGGCGTTGAGCGTAGGCGCGTGTTTCTTTCGATCCGTTGTTTTTTCACCGATTTCGCCAGTTCATTGAGTCGCACCTTAATGAACAAGCATTGACTGGATGTATGAAGTCGTGTGGGCCACCGGGATTTCGAGGTACGGGACCACTTTGACGGAATTTAGAAGACTTTTTTTTGTGCCCGCGAGGAGCACCAGTCGCTGGGCCTAACCTGAATTGCGGCTTCGGCCGGAGAAGCGGTAGGCCTAGCTCAAGCCTCGGCGAAGACGCTACTCAAAATCGGCTCTACGTGAGCGATGTGACCCGACTAAGCCGCGTGTTGGCGGCGCGGCACAGATTCCCGCAAATAAAGCAAACGAAGATGTCGTGTGCCGGAACCTCCAGTGGAATATCGTCGTTGTGAACTTATCCGAAAGAGAGCACGCCGACTGCTACGCTGCTGTAGGAACAATTGGTATACGCGGCACTGCGCACGAAGTTAGTACTTACAAAGCGGCCACCCACAGCACGGTGAAGGACGTCATAAGGGGCATCCCACTCGACGACACGGCCCAAGAGATTCAGGACAACGTTGTGCACAAGCATAACCCAACGGCCTTACAAGCAAACCGTATCGGTAAGAGCCGATCGGTCGTCATTGCTTCCGGAGGGTTCAAAATAGCTAACTACGTGAGATACGGCAACCTGCTTACAAAGTGCACGTTGCACAGAAAACAAATCGATGTATGCTATGCGTGTGGAAGAATGGGCCTCAGAATGAAAGCTTTCCCGGATCCTTTGAACAAGCTCTGCCGGAGATGTGGAATCTCTAACCCCACTGAAGACCGCAATTCCATCGCGAAGTGTGGCCTGTGCGGAGGCAATCACCTGACCTTGGACAGGGCCTGCAAGGCCTGCTTTAATATTGTCACGGCTAAAGGCCGGACAAGAAGACAGAGGACGACGAAGTGATGAGCGTGGACAGCACCCACGATTCCTCTGAGAAAGAAGAAGTCGAAGTGGTTGCTCTTTGGCAGTTCGGAACGCTCGTACACGCAAGTAGCTGGTCGTGCTTGCTCTGGGGTTTTGGCCTAAGTTTGTGTAGTGGCTGTGGTTTCTTTGTCTTTATTAGGTGTTCCTAAAGTGCTTTTACAGCTACGTAAGCGCTTTTAGCGCCAGAAAGTTCACTTAGATGCAGTTTTCTTCACCTGGACCAGGGGCTTGCCTCTGGTCTGCTTCACTTCCGCCACAGGAAATACCAGTGGATCAGTTTCTACGCAACGGCATTCCCGCAGTTCCTGTGGCCCTCGTCCCTAGCAATGACGGCTTCATTAGGATGAAGAATCCGAAAGTGATTCAGGCGGAGCTTAGAGCGGCGACGTCTCACTTCCACAGCATCACAGAGGTCCGCCAGTTCGGCAGAGGTGGTATTCTATGTTTTTCATCTGATCAGCTCTGTGTCCAAGACCTATTGAAGTGCTCGAGTTTCGCGACCAATCCGGTAAGCGCCTTTATTCCCCCGCATCTGGCATGTGTGAAAGGTATTGTTCGCGGTGTCGATGTTAACTTGACTCCGTCTGAGGTATTAGAGATGTTTGCCGTGACTGGTGCTATTTCCGTTTATAGGTGTGCAAGACTAGTAGAGAAGCAGAAGACGCCCACTGAGTCGATAATTGTAACCTTTGCTGGAGCGAATCTCCCAAGCGAAATCAAGGCATGGCCACTAATATACAGAGTGGAACCGCTAGCACCGCGACCACTCCAGTGTACGAAGTGCTGGCGATACGGTCACACTATTAAAGGATGCAGGTCAGAACTCAGATGCCGAGTGTGTGGTGACAACCACGAAACAAATTACTGCAAAGCTAAAGAAGAGAAATGTTGTCTCTGCAACCAACAACACTGTGCAGATAATCCTGATTGTTCAGCAAAGGCTCGAGAAATGCAAATTCTTGAAATTATAGGGCGTAGGCGCTGTTCTCGACGAGAAGCCCTAGCGGAAATACAGACTAGAACTCAGGGGTATGCCAGTGTTGCAGCACGACATCTCTCGGAAATAAATGGGTCGATTTCCCTGAATATAGCGGAGGCCATAGAAAAGGCTCTAGAAAAAGCCATGGAACGACTGGCTTCTAACCTTTGCGATTCTCTATCTCAAATTTTGGCTAACCAGATGACTCGCATATTTGGTACAACGGGAGAGTCAGGCCTAGTATCCCAACATGTTGAGAGTTCACGACCAATAGCTGACGGTGAATCTGAAACTGCGCCATCGTATTATCCGCCAGCAGGAGCCTCTGCAATAGGCGTCCACAGCCAAAATGAGGAATCTGAAACCGCACCCTCGTATTTTCCGTCTACAGCACCCCCTGCAGTAGATATACAGAGTGTAAGTGAGGACAAAGCTACATATACAATAGATTCTGATGACATGGATTTGGACCCTAGGTCCCTGAAGAGATCTAGATCCCCTGTGTCAAAGAAAACTAACTCACCGAAACAAACTAAGAACAAAAAGTATCTGAAAGAAAAGGAGAGCCTTTCGAAGAGGGATTTCTTGAAGGAAGACATTCTAGAGAAAACTATAGCGGAAGCAGCTCTTTCGAAACCATAAGGTCGCTTAAGATTCTCCATTGGAATTGCCGATCAATCCATTCTGCATCTACGGATTTGGTATACTTGACTTCTAAATTCACTCCTGATATTATAGCATTACAAGAGACATGGCTATCTGTACATAATTTGTTCCATTTAAATAACTGCCAATCCTTTCGATTAGACCGTCCATCGAGAGGTGGGGGTCTAGCTCTCTTTATTAATAATAGAATTAGTATGAAAGTCAAATGCTCATACAAACATATGTCGCCAGAATGCGAAATTTTGGCAGTAGACATTACACTGCCCAACTGCACTCCTTTCACTTTAGTTAATATGTATTTACCGGATGGAGTTCAAGACACACGAAGTTTGGATCTAGCTACAAAATCATGGTGCAAAGACAAAGTTTTAGTTGGAGACTTTAATTCTCACCACACGAGTTGGGGTTTTAGAACTGATTATAGTGGGAAACGCTTGTGGGAGTGGACAATGGCTAATGACCTGACGTGCCTCAACGTGAGAACCCCCACATTTATTCGTACTCACTACAGGTCGGCCTTAGATTTAAGTTTTGTCAGTTTAGCCATTACTACTTCTTCTTGGAAAGCGCTGGACTGTGGCACCAACAGTGACCACTTACCGATAAGTTTTGAAATTTCTTGTCCGATAATTCCATCTTGTTCAAATGTAAGAGTATTTGTAAATTACACTAAATTTAGGAATGACCTGAAGTCAGCACTGGCTACTCACTCGGAAGAGAGCGATGATCAAAAAAGCACTGAAAATAAACGCAGTCATTAAAAGATCCTACAAAAGAGCCGAATTTGCTGTTGAATCCACAAAAAGAGTATATAGCCGTTGGTGGAATGATGAATGCACAAGAGAGCACCGACGACGTAAGGCAGCTTGGAAGCAGCTCTTACATAATCAATCCCCACAAAACTGGGCCGATTATAAATTCATTGCTGCGGGCTTTAAAAGAACGGTAGCTCAAGCTAAACAAGATTATGACAAAAGACATTATGAATACCTGTCGAAGCCTAAACATATGAAAGCACTGTTCCGATATATGAGAGTTCGGATAATCTTGCCATCACCAGTTAATGTAGCTTGTGATAATCTGTCGGCACAAGAAATGACCACTACCTTAGAGGCAATAGGTAAAGGTCTGGAAAGCAGATTCACTTCAGTAGTGCCAAACAACTGGCACAAGTCTACGACAAGGTCTGACTTTGAAGAAGTGACACAGACTGAAGTATCCAACGTGATTAAACATTTACCCTGTGCATCTGCTGGCCCAGATGGGATCACAGTAGCCATGATTAAAATCCTGTTCTATTTATCGCCTCGAGACGTCGCCAATGTTATTAACTACTCCTTAAAAAACTCATGGGTGCCGCAGGATTGGAGGATAGCAAAGGTGATTCCTATACTAAAAAATCCGGGTGGAGGATTAACAGTCGATAATATCAGACCAATCTCTCTAACATCTAACATGGTCAAACTAGTAGAGAGGGTCCTTCATAGCCGAGTAAGTATCTGGATGACAGACAATTTAGTAATAAAACCGAACCAAATCGGCTTTCGTAGTAATTTCTCAATTTGGTGTGCCCATGCTGATTTAGAGAGCCGAATACAGCTCGCGCGTAAAAGAAGGCAATACGCTGCTTTAGTAACGCTTCACATAGCCAAGGCGTATGACAGTGTGGAGCACTTCATATTGTTAAATACGCTAGAGAGATTGAACTTCCCACAATATTTTATTGAGTGGGTGGCAGAATTCTTAAAATCAAGAGAATTCTACTGCGTCAAGGATGGATGTTCCTCATCTAGATTTAAACAAACGCGCGGAGTTCCCCAAGGAGCAGTCTTATCTCCAATATTATTTAATGCTTTAATGAGCACAATTCCAACAGATCAAGAAGTTACTGTCTAAATTTATGCTGATGACATCGCACTCTTTGCTGCTGACTGTAATATTTACTCACTACAACTTAAATTACAAAGATATATTAACATGTTAGAAATTTGGTTGCAGTCGATTTCGTTATCGTTAAATGTCAACAAAAGCGCGCTCATGGCATTTCCGCTTGCAGAACCAATTTCAATTTCAATTCTATATAAACAGGAACCCATCCAGCAAGTAGACTCTATAAAATATTTGGGAATCATTTATAATGACAAACTTAACTGGAGTCCACACATAGAGTATATAACTACCAAAGCACAGCGGGCTTCAGGCTTACTACACAAGCTAAGTAACCGGAAATATGGATTACGGAGGCACACCTTGATAACGTTGTACAAGATGTACATGCGCCCCATCATGGAATTCGGCTGCATATTATTCTCGGGTGGCCCTGCTTATAAAACGAAACCTCTAGTTCTCTTGGAGCGAGAAGCACTGCGAATGTGTCTGGGACTCCTTAGATTTGTGGCTATTAACGTACTGTACCAGGAAGCGCGCCTGCCTACACTACTTTGTCGATTTCGAATTTTGACCGTACAAGCATTTTTAAAATTTTATAGCTTACCGGCAAGAAGATCTCAATGTGCTTTTATCGCAAACCCAGACGCCTTCTTTCTTGCTCATTGGCCACGGTTTCACACACCTCAGATAATGTTTGTACAAAAAAATCTACAAAGTATAAATGTGAACATTAGAAATGTAATTGAGACTAATGACTCAAATTGTCATGCTATTATTGAGTATGATGATATATTCCCCCAAAACGCCAAATTACAATCCCTCAAATTTTTAAATAACATATTATTAGATTACTTAAAGCATGCAAAAACTAAAAATATAATAGCCACATATGCTTCCGTAAATAATCAAAAGGCAGGTGTAGGCATTGCGTCTGATTTGCTTGACTGGTCCTTTTCAGTGAGACTGCCTGATTTTACTCCAGTTTTTGAAGCAGAGCTCTTGGCGATTATTTTAGCTCTTCGAAAACTTCCATCAAATCAAAACAACGCAGTAATAATGACGGATTCTCTTTCAGTTTGTGCAGCTCTGACGGCTTCGGAGAACTCTCAAATCCTAAGCACATTCAAAACATTAGTACCCCCGCAGTTGAGACTCCTGAGATTACTATGGGTTCCGGGACACTGTGGATTAAGAATAAATGAATTGGCCGATTCCTTAGCACGAGCCGCACTTGATGGGCCAGTTTTGTCCATACTGCCAGATGTTGAATATATCACGGCAATAAGATATCGAAAATCAGCAATCTCCACTGATACGATAGAAAAAGTAATTACACGGACAGACTATAACCACCTCATGTTTCCATGGCAACACCACCGGAGTCAGTCCAGAAAGCTCGAAGTCTTAATTACTAAATTTCGATGTCGTGTCCCCCCTCTAAACCTGTATCTACACAGAGCTGGTCAGACAACATCACCCCTCTGCGCATTCTGCGGAGAAATGGAATCACTAGATCATTATTTTTTGTATTGTCGCCGCTACGAGATACTTAGAAAAAGGTTACTAGTTATGCCATTTCGGAAAATAGGCCTTAGATTAACGGCGGAAACGGCGCTAAGCTTTGGCGCCTCAGCTTTGGGACATTGCCACAGGGATGCTTTCAATTCCGTTTGCAATTATATTCAGGCAACCAAGCGTATACCATTGTGATCTTCAATAAAAAAATTATTTATTACTCCTCAGGGCAGAGTGAAGTAAACGCAGCTGAGTGCTAGTCATAACACCTCAAATCTCAAAATTGCTCAACTTGATTTTTTTTCGTTTGCTCTTTTTATGTTGTTTTTATTTTTACATTAATCTCATTATAATACCAATTCATTAAACATTGTTAAAATGATTACAGAAAAACTGCACTACACTTTCTTGGCCAATCCCCCTGAGTGGGTATGAGCCAGCCTCCCAGGGAAACAAAACAAAACAAAACAAAATGCTCTTTTGTTCTGTTAATACAGACCTCGTTTTTCTGGTCGCACCGTCGTCCTGTACTCTGTTATTTTCACCTAGCGACATTGGTGGAGGTGCTGGACTTCTCCAACTGATGCTTCGGACACCTCCGCGCCCTAGCACATCGAGTCCACCACCGCAATCCGTTTCTGCAGTGGATACTCCTGTCCACCGCTACAGTCGCCGACAGCGAGGCCTTAGTCCCGAGGTGATCCCGCTCGAACTTCTCCAGCAACACACCGTACCGGGAGAAATGGCTACCGGAGGGCCTTCACAGCTTACTGTTGATCAGCCTCTAATTCCTGAGACCTTCCACGGTCAGGTTTATGAAGACGTCGAGGACTGGTTAGCCCAGTATGAGCGAGTCGCCAAAGCCAACCGCTGGCCAACTGAACAAAAGCTATCGCGCGTCTACTTTGCTTTGGCAGACAGCGCTCGTACGTGGTACGAGAACCGCGAGTCAACGCTGTCTTCGTGGGAAGAATTTCGGCAGCGAATTCTCGGGACATTCGCAAACACCGACCGCTGTGATTCTGCTTTGCAGCTCATCGAGGCACGCACACAGAAACCAAATGAGAGCGTCGCCATGTTTGCGGAAGACATGACCCGCCTATTTCATCGGGCCGACCCCGAGATGCTTGAAGGTAAAAAACTCCGACATTTGATGAGAGGCGTCAAGGAAGAGCTGTTTGCCGGTCTCCTACGCAACCCACCAACAAGCGTAGCCGAATTTGTCAAAGAGGCTACAACAATCGAGCGAGCACTGCAGCAACGGCGCCGATACCATGACCAACCAATCAAAACATCTCCCAGTCTCTCTGCTTTGAGTGCCGGCAGTGAGTGTTCTCTGCGCGAACTCATTCGTGAGGTCGTTCGGGAGGAAATCCGAAACCTCCTTGTGACTCCGCAAGAAAATACCATGGCTTGCGTTGCAGAAGTTGTGCGGCAAGAACTCCGCCAGGCATTTTCGTTGCCCGAATCGCCCTCAGACCAGCGGTCTGTGAGCTACGCATCAGCTGTCCTTCGACACACTCCAGTGTCCTACAACTCGTCACCACTGGCTTATCGTGACGTGAGCCAAGGGCCTTACAACGAGCCGTGGGCCCCAGCTCGCAATCCGCCGCAGCCGTATCCACAGTCCAACATGCCTATGCAAACGGCGCCAATGTATACTCCGCCGACATCTGCATCTTGGTCGCAAGGTATGCCCACCAGTCGACCATTCATCCGTAAGACGGACTTGTGGCGCACCGTCGACCGTCGACCACTTTGCTTTCATTGCGGAGAAGCCGGCCATATTTTCCGCCATTGCCCGTACCGTGACCGTAGTCATCAAAACTTTCTACAAACCTCCCCTCGTGCCTATTTCGATAACCGCCGTGACAGCAGTGCAGGCCCGCAAGCACAGCAACCTGAAGTGCCGTATCGTCGACCCCGCTCTCCTTGACCTGCACCGAACTCGCCGCCGCAGCGCAGGTACTCCGAGGTGGTCCGGGGCAGATCTCCTAGCCCTCGTCGGGGAAACTAACAGCTGCGACATTTGGGGGGAAGGTTGCCGCCCGTCGAGATGCTAACACACCCCCAACATCTTCTCTACGACGTGATATGACGAATGATACCACGGATCGTACGACGCACGATACCAAGGACGATACGACGTCACCGACATCAACGGAAATCGTAAGCGCCAATCTAGACATTTCTATAGATGGACGCCCAATAACAGCACTCGTAGATACTGGTGCGGACTTCTCTATTATCAGCCGTAAACTCGCCGACTGCCTAAAGAAAGTAAGAACAATATGGACGGGACCAAACATTAGAACCGCAGGGGGTCAATTGGTGACGCCGACAGGCAAATGTACAGCTCGAATTAATATCGGCAGTTCAGATTTCGTCGCTACTTTCGTAATTTTACCGGAGCGCTGCAAAGACCTGATCTTGGGCATGGACTTCTTGCGTGAATACGGTGCCATTATCAACATTCCTGAGAGATCGGTTACGTTTTGGACGGCCCCAGATCAAGTTTCGGATGTGCCCTGTACAGACCAGCGACGTCTGCCTTTGCGTGTCTTCGAAGACGACGTGACCATCCCACCGCGGTCGAGTGCACTCGTGGCTGTGACATGTGACACGTCGAGCAATTCTGAAAACATCGCCGAGCAAATTCCAACACTACTATTCAGCCATAGTTTATCTATCGCAAGAGGCGTCGTAAGCATAAAATGCGGACACACGCACGTCCTCATTACGAACTTCAGCTCTGAACGCCGACATCTAACGAGGGGCATGGCAGTCACGTACGTGGAAGAGCTCGCCGAGATGACAGACTGCCTAACTCTTGAAAAAGATAACTCAACTGATCTCACCCCTGCACCTGAATCTGTTGATATTGGCCCAAGTTTGCTGCCGGTGCAGAAGCAAAGTATCATGCAGCTTATTACCAAGTTTGAAGATTGTTTCTCTTCGATTTCCAAGGTCCGTCAAACGCCGCTGACGAAACATCGAATTATAACGGACGACATGACCAGACCCATCAGGCAAAACCCGTACCGGGTAGCTCCGCGAGAACGTGAAGCCATCGAAAAGCAGGTGCGACAGATGCTTGAAGACGACGTTATTCAGCCGTCGAAAAGCCCTTGGGCTTCGCCGGTTGTATTAGTGAAGAAAAAAGACGGCACCTTACGTTTCTGCGTGGATTACCGCAAGCTGAATCAGGTGACAAAAAAAGACGTCTACCCACTTCCACGTATCGACGATTCACTCGATCGACTACGGCACGCGCGTTATTTCTCGTCGATGGATCTAAGGAGTGGGTATTGGTAGATAGAAGTTGATGAAAGAGATCGGGAAAAAACAGCTTTCGTGACACCTGATGGCCTTTTTGAATTTAAGGTACTTCCATTTGGCTTGTGCTCAGCACCGGCACCGTTTCAGCGGCTATTGGACACCATACTATCAGGCCTCAAGTGGCAGACGTGCTTAGTGTATTTCATTTTCATTCATTATTCATTATCAGCCTGACTACGTCCACTGCAGGACAAAGGCCTCTCCCATGTTCCGCCAGTTAACCCGGTCCTGTGCTTGCTGCTGCCAATTTATACCCGCAAACTTCTTAATCTCATCTGCCCACCTAACCTTCTGTCTCCCCCTAACCCGCTTCCCTTCTCTGGGAATCCAGTCAGTTACCCTTAATGACCAGCGGTTATCCTGTCTACGCGCTACATGCCCTGCCCATGTCCATTTCTTCTTCTTGATTTCAGCTATGATATACTTAACCCCCGTTTGTTCCCTAATCCACTCTGCTCTCTTCTTGTCTCTTAAGGTTACACCTACCATTTTTCTTTCCATTAGTGTATTTAGATGACGTCATCGTATTTTCTGCCACATTCGACGAACACGTCAGGCGACTGCACTCAGTATTTCAAGCTATCCGTTCCGCCGGACTAACACTTAAACCGGAAAAATGCCGTTTCGGCTTCGAAGAGCTTCTGTTCCTGGGGCATCTTGTCAGCAGTGAAGGTGTGCAGCCTGACCCTGAAAAAATAGCTGCCGTTACGTATTTTCCAGCGTCAACTGACAAAAAGGCCGTCAGACGGTTTTTAGGACTGTGTGCTTACTACCGACGCTTCATTGAGAACTTCTCGCGCATTGCCTCGCCGTTGACTCGCCTTACCAGAGAAGACGTCGCATTCGTATGGAATGAAGAGCAGCAAAAATCATTCGACGAGCTGCGGCAACGCCTTCAGAAGCCACCAGTCCTCGCACACTTTGATGATGACGCACCGACAACAGTGCACACCGACGCTAGCAATGTCGGCTTAGGAGCTGTACTCGTGCAGTGGCAGGATGGCGCCGAACGAGTAATTGCTTACGCGAGCAGAACTCTTTCACGTGCGGAAGAAAATTATTCCACTACGGAAAAAGAGTGCCTTGCGGTGGTGTGGGCGGTTATAAAATTCCGCCCATACCTGTATGGTCGTCCTTTTAATGTTGTCAGCGACCATCACTCGCTCTGGTGGCTGACGAATTTAAGAGACCCTTTAGGACGGTTGGTGCGCTGGAGCCTGAAGCTTCAAGAATTTGACATGACGGTGGTCTACAGATCGGGGAAGCGACATTCAGACGCTGATTGCCTTTCTCGTGCGCCATACGAACCTGCGACGGCAGAAGATGACGATACAGCCTTTGTCGGAGTTGTAAACACGGCAACTGTCGCACAGCTGCAACGAGACGACCCCGAACTAGAACCCATAATACGTTTTTTAGAGGGTCGCACTTCAGCTGTACCTAGACTGTTTGCGAGAGGGCTTTCGTCATTTTGCTTGCGCAACGACGTCCTGTATAAGATGAACTTCACGCCACACGAAAACGACTACTTACTCGTCGTCCCAACATCTCTAAGGAGCGAAGTATTACAGGCATGCCACAATGAACCAACATCCGGCCACCTGGGTTACACGCGTACGTTGTGCAGAGTGAGGCAGAAATACTACTGGCCACGACTGACGGCAACCGTTCAACACTATGTTCGGACGTGCCTTGATTGCCAGCGCAGAAAAGTTCCACCCGTCAAACCAGCAGGCCTCCTCCATCCTATTGACGTGCCTGCCACTCCATTCGCTCAAGTCGGAATGGATCTTTTAGGCCCATTTCCAACCTCATCAGCAGGTCGCAGATGGATTATAGTAGCCACCGACTACCTCACTCGTTACGCCGAAACCAAGGCTTGGAGAGGGGCACGGCAAGTGAAGCAGCCCGATTTTTTGTAGAGAATGTGGTGCTGAGGCATGGTGTTCCATCAGTGGTAATAACTGACAGGGAAACTGCATTCGCAGCCGAACTATTACAGACAGTTTTAAGACTTAGTGGCACATCCCACCGGTGAACAACGGCGAATCATCCGCAAGCGAATGGTCTTACGGAGCGTCTCAACAAGACACTAGCGGATATGCTCTGCATGTACGTCGATGTGGAGCATAAAAACTGGGATGAGATCTTGCCGTATGTCACGTTCGCCTATAACACGGCTTATCAAGAAACAACAAGAACAACGCCATTCCGCCTTCTTCATGGTCGTGAAGTCACCACTATGCTGGATGCTATGCTGCCGCACGAGTGCGAAGACGCTGAAACGGATGCTGATTATATCACTCAGCTGGCCGAAGAAGCCCGACAACTTGCACGCCTACGTATTAGTCGCCAGCAGGACTACGATTCAAGACGGTACAACCTTCGTCACCGACAAGTTTCCTACGAGCCAGGAGAGAAATTTTGGGTATGGACACCTATTCGGCGCCGTGGCCTCTCAGAAAAACTGTTAAGACGGTACTTCGGTCCCTATAAAGTTCTGCGACGTCTCAGTGACATTAATTATGAGGTTGTTCCTGATACTGCGCACTCTTCAAGGCGTCGAAGGTATGCTCCAGAAGTTGTGCACGTGGTACGCATGAACCCTTATTTCGCCGAATGAACTCATGCGTTTCCAACGAGTACAAGCCGCTTTGATTATAAAGCATCGGGACGATGCTTTCTTGAATGGGAGGCTAATGTCACGGCTAAAGGCCGGACAAGAAGACAGAGGACGACGAAGTGATGAGCGTGGACAGCACCCACGATTCCTCTGAGAAAGAAGAAGTCGAAGTGGTTGCTCTTTTGTTCTGTTAATACAGACCTCGTTTTTCTGGTCGCACCGTCGACCTGTACTCTGTTATTTTCACCTAGCGACAATATGTCTTACATTGTCCCCCAGCGACACTGGGAGCGGCGCCGAGTGGAGGAGCAATACGACGCTGGAAGAGGTAAAGGAGACAAGAGGCCAACAGGTAGACCCCGCCGTAGCGCCTCCAAACAACAAGACTGGTCACAAACGCCGGACTGCAGCAGCAACAACAGTGGCGGCAGAAACGGCCGCCAGAACCGCTCTCGATCGAAGCCACGATCCGTGGGTAGCAAAGGTGATGGCGACCGCCATTGGGAGACGACGCATAGAACCCCCTCCGTGTCATGGGCCGGTTCAAAACCTCAGACCGGCTCGCACTGCCGGGCCAGTTCGAACTCCAGGGTCGGTTTGAAGACCTGGTACAAGTCAACCGAGCACCGAGGGATTGCCGAAAAAAAGTGGGCTGGATTAACAGGTCTCCCGTCGCACGAATTAGTGAAACTGAATCCCCACCCCTCATGCCCTCCTAATTTCTTGAAGCAAATACGCAAAGGAACACCAACAAAGTGACAGAGCTTAAGAAAATCATTGAGTGCCAAAATGCTAAGATCAAGGAGCAGAACGCCCGAATACGAGCACTTATGAGCAAGAATAAAACGCTAGTGAGTAATGGCAGCTCGGCAAATACAAAACCCCAAAACAATACCATGGCAGCAAACAACGCCGAAGGCTTGAGCAAGGTGCCATGGAAGGACCCCCTCTCACCCCGCCCAGGGTGGATGACAGGAGAGACTTAGGCCTCGCAACGGGCATCTAATAACCAATAGGCGACGGACGCCGAAGAGAGCCGTGTGACCGTAGAGACCACGACACCGCCGTAATTTGCCAATTTAACTGCCACGGCATTCGCAATAAAGAAGCGGAGCTACTCTTACAATGTGACGGGCAAGAAAACAAGCCCGATTTAATTGCTCTACAAGAAACGAATAGGAAACTAAGGCTCCTGGGGTAGGTCACGTACACTGACCCCATAGGGAAAGGAACGGTGGTGCTCGTACGGAGCAAAGTCGCGGCTACTCAGCCCATCATGGCGCAGGGTGGGTGCGAGCGCACACTGGTCAAAATTCATGCAAGAGGAATTAGCAGCTCAAAAAATCTATTTGTAATGAGCGTGACCTGCCAGCCGTCACAACGTCAGTACAAATTTGACCGCATCGTGAGACAGGAGAAGGGGTTGGTGGAAACTAGGCCACTCCTGATCTTCGGTGACTTTAACGCCCCTCACACAACGTGGAGATACAAGTTCCAGTCCAAGAGGGGGGAAGCGTTGGCCAAAGTGATGGAGGATCACGAGATAGCCCACCTGAATGAGCTGGACGTAACCACAAGAAGAGGCAACAGTGTCGCGAGGAACACTACGCCAGACCTCACGTGATTGTCGTGCACACTAGACGTCTCCTGGACAAAGAAAGACGTGGAGTTGGGGTCTGACCAACGCTTGATAGGCATTACGATCAGAGGCTCTCGATACTGGGCTGTACTGGGGAAGGTACGCATCACGGATTGGGACAAGACGAGGAAGTCCAAGAAGAAGAAGCGACGTCCGAGGAAGAATCGAAATCATCTGAAAGAAAACAGAACTACACTTAATGGGCGAGCTACTGAAGAAGGTCATACAAAAAATCCACCCAAGAAATACCAACGACGTCGCAGACACCGAACGTGGATGCTAGACTAACCAACATGTGGGTGGCGTGGCACTCGTTAACGCGGCGGTGGAAGCGTCAGAGACACAACCGAAAAATGGCCAAGCACATAGCTATCTTGAACAACCACATCACCGAGCACGCGGCGAAGCTCTGCAGGGAAAATTGGCTGAAGACCTGTGACAGCCTGCAGGGCAAGCTCTCGGCGTGGAAGACGTGGTGCCTCTTGAGGCATCTGATCGACCCGCTGAATAGCAAAGGCTTGACCTTGCCAAAGTATTGAACATGTACAAGGGAGACGACCTCAGACTCCTGGAACATCTGAAGGCGAAGTATCTAAAGACAGAGAAGAGCCAGTACCTTGTGCCGAGAAGTACGAGGGACCCGATAACGAAAAGCTCGATCGGCCGTTTACCATGACGGAAATGTGGCAGCAATAGACGAAAGCAGTCAGAGAAGCGCACCCAGCAGAGATGCCATAACTTACAAACTGCTCAGCAACATAAGCGATACAGTGGCCCATGGCCTCCTAGAGCACATAAACGAAGCCTAGGAGAGCTCGTGGTTGCCGAAACAATAGAAGGAAGCCGAAATCCGCTTTATTCCAAAGCCCGGCAAAGCGCTCAGTATAGACAACATGCGGCCCATCTCCATCACATCCTGTGTGAGGAAGGTGATGAAGCGCATGGTCCTTCGCAGGCTGCAGAAACACCTTGAAGAAACAGATCAGACGACAGAGATGTGCGACTTTAGGCAACATCTCAGTACCCAAGACGTGATAATCCAACTCCACGAGCTGGTCGTCAAGCAAACAACGAAGCACGCACTACGTGGGATACTCGCCCTCGACCAGAAAGGACCCTCTGGCAACGTGTCGCACGCGAGCGTGTTGCAAAATTTTAACAAAACCACGTGTGGCCGAAAGGAATTCGGCTACATAACCGACTTTCTGTCAAACCTATTGGCGACCTTCAGGATAGTTGAGGATAAATTAGACCCTGTCGAGCTCGGCAATCAGGAAACCACTCAGGGATTGGTCCTGTTGCCCCTGCTCTTCAATCTGGCCCTCCTGCCCCTACCCGGCCTGCTCAAGCAAATCGAAGGTGTGGATCACGCGTTACACGCCAACGACATCATGTTGTGGACGGCTCGAGCCGGGTTCAATGCCTGGGCGGAGGAAGCATTGCAGCGCGCGGCAACGTCCATGCACGAATATGACAAACTGTGTGGACTGAGCAGTGCTTCACAAAAATTGGAGCTGCTCATGATACAACCAGGAAAACCCAAGAAGGAGCCACCGCCTAACGTGACTATCACCATTGACTGAATGGCCATCAAACCAACACAGCGAAGTAGGATTCTCATTCAACTGCTTCAGAGAAATGTGAAGACACAAGCCGCCGTCACAAAGATCAAGACTAAAACCGAACAGATTCTTGGCATGATTCGAAGGGTACCTAACAGAAACCGAGGCCTGAAAGAGGACGATGTCATGCGCTTGGTACGTGAGTTCGTCGTGTTGCGGGTTACCTACTGCGCCCCGTATCTCCAGCTGGCGAAGGCGAATAGGGACACCCTCAACACGATGCTTTGCAAAGCAACGAAGCAAGCACTGGGCGTGCACTATACTCGTCTACGCTAAGATTGCTAGACATGGACACCCACAACACGGTGAAGAAGCTCATAGAAGCCCACCTCTCTAATAAGAGAATCCGGCTCAGTCTTACGGAGCAAAGACGCGTGGTCCTACGCAAGATAGGGTGGCAGATCAAGCCAGTACCCATCAAGGCGGCCCTTCCGGAGGACTGGAAGACAATGATTCAAACGAAACCACTTCCCCGGAACATGACGCGAGGCAAAGACGACGAGAGGCGCACCGCGCGGGCCAAAGCCATGGCCCGGAAGCTGGAAGAGAACCCCAGGATCAATTACGTGGACACCTCACTCCGAAAACACAGTGACCATGCTGCGGTTGTGGTTACGTCGATTGACAGGCTAATCATCAGCGCGTCCCTAAGTACAAAAGACCCTGCCTTTGCCGAGGAAGTGACCGTAGCCCTCGCACACGTACAGCCGAGCATGGATACGGTGGTCACCTACTCAAGACAGCCCATAGAAGCTTCCGCAGGGGGGGTAATCTCATCCGCGGCACGAGCCATTCTATCCAAGTGCAAGCCTCCGGGAGGAGCCGTAGAGCTTGTGTGGGTCCCGGCTCACTCGCAGGTAGCAGGCAACACCAGTGCCAAATATCATGCCCGAGAAAAGTCAATCCGGGCTGAGCATGAGCCGGAAGAGATACCACACCCGGTTACCAGCTTTTGGGACAGTACCCAGATGTACCGAAAGTGAAGGTGCAGACTACCAGAACCGCACCCCCAGCTTAACAGGAAAAAAACGGATGATATTGTGTCCAGTGCAGAAGATATTGTTTGCACATCCCTTACTGCTGAATCGCATGTGCCCTGCGGAACACGACATGTTTAGTCTGTTTTGTAAAATGGAAAATGGCACCCTGCCGCACATCTTGGCAAAGTGCACAGAACTTAAGAACCCCTGACCATCTCTTCCCGCCGACACCCCAAATCCCCAAACCCATTGACCGATGGGAGACCTTGTTGCCCAGTCCCGCCCTACCGACTCAGCGGGCACTGACGGACAGGGGCCAGGAGCTGCTGGTTACATACGGGTCCCGCAACTAGGGAACCGCCCCATCTGGTTCTTACGCGCACTACTAACAATTTTGGGCCCAATAAATGTTGAATAATCATCATCGTCACCTTTTATTAAGTTGCAGCGGTGATCCCTTGCGTGATAAGTGGCTGCAAGCAAAATAGGAGGCACCTTTCCCAGCACTGCAATCAAGGAGCACTTCATAGTATGCAGCCTGCCTGCACTTTCATGCAAGTGACTTCAAGCAAGACTTTACCAGGCGCTTACTCAAGCACGGTGCAGTGCCTATTGTGTTCAGTGGACCGACGCTGAGCCTCGCTCGAAGCATCAAGAGTACGACAGAGGCCAGTGAGTCCACGAGCACGCCATTGCTAACAGTACACGGTAAACTGTTCCCGTGGCCAGCTCAATTGGCCAACGCAACAACGCCAATTGTGCCCACAAGAGCACCAGCGGCGATCGGTGGACTGGCGGCACTCGCTCCACAACCGAGCATGACTCAAGGCACTACAAAAAAAGTGCAAGCGTACTTCTTCAAGCGCTTCGCTGTCACAGGAGCAGCGAAATTCATCTAAAAGGCCAGCTGTATCTTCAAACAGCGACGACAGCAGTGAAAGACGTGACTTGGAAAAGAATATCGTTCAACCTCATCAAGTAGAGGTGGATCTCGCAGCCGAGACCGTAGATGTGTTTAGTTTGACACTGATGGAATTGGTGCACGCAAAACGTTCGCTCAGAAATCAAACATCGTTTAAGCTGTCACCCCTCGATGCACTTCGTTCAGCACAAGCGATTGCGTGAGAAAGAACGGGTACTGAAAGAAAAAAATGAAAGACTGAGCAAAAGAATGGATGCCTACAAACAGGACTGCTCAAGCCAAAGGAAGCCCCACACGTGAGTGTATTTCTGAAAGTCACATCCGACGCCGAGAACTGAAATGCCAAAGCACTCCTGAGTTTCATCAGGCAAGAAATTACAAAAGAAAAAGCCGCAGTGGTCAGAAAACTATGGTGAGGCATAGCATCATGTTGAAAAAACTTGTCGACGAAGCCATACGAATATTTGCGCTTAGACAATCTCTGAGATTGCCATGCAATAGGTCCCTGCAAAAGTATGTTGGCATAGCTTCAGGAGAAAATTGGCTTTACTCAGCTAGTTCGCTGCCGCCTTGAAACCAAATTATTGGCCCTTTAATCACCACAGTCGAAATTTTGTTCACTGATAATAAATGAAATGAGAATGCGCCTGAAGTTGCAGAACCATAAACAACGGGACGCATTTATTGGCGACGGGGAATTGGGCACTGAGCTTCAACACCTTGTTAACAGCTCTAAGAATGAGTGCCTGGCAAACTCTGTTCTCTGCGTTTTGCTCTGGGTCCTGCATGGTCGATACAAGATACATGGAGGATATTTTTTCACGAAGGGGTGTACAGCAGAGCAATTGGAAGAAGTCACCCGCCATGTGATACAAAAAACATCGAAGATCGGCTTTGATGCAGTCCGCGTGGTAACGGAATCGGAGATCGGCTGTGATGTAGTCCGGGTGGTAATGGACAACCACAAAAAAATAAGGTAAGGGCGATGGAAGTTCTGTGTGTTGTGCCGCTGCATGTACTAGCACCGCTCCCCGCAGATGTCACAAAGAACATCTACCCATGCTTTTGATCAGAGCCATATAATAAAAAAATGTTAGATCCAAGTTTTTGCAAAGGGCATAGACGTAGAACAAGAAATATCGGCAGTGTACCCAAATCAGTCCTCGGACCTCTTCTTTTTTTGGTTTATATTAATGATATTTATTTCTGTGTCGAGCCACCGATCCAGATTAAACTACTTGCGGACGACTGCGTAGTGTACACATCCATAAATAACGAAGAAAGACGAAATTAAACTTAATGATGCCTTGCGCTCAATTAACGAATGGTGTATAAGGTGAGGACTAAAAATAAATCGTTCGAAAACAAATTCCGTTACGTTTACCAACAAAACGTTACCCCTTCATTTCACATATTTCATAGGAAATGCTGCAATCACGAGAGCTGATCGGGTAAAATATCTGGGAGTTACACTTACCAGTAACCTCAGTTGGGGAACGCACGTTGAAAATGTGTGTTCGGGTGCACTGAAGAAATTATCCTTTTTGAAAAGAAAACTGCGTAACACTCCTCCCACGTTAAAACTAAAAGCGTACAAAGCCCTCGTGCGACCAAAATTGGAGTACGCCGACATTATTTGGAGCCCTTGGCAACAATAGTTGATTAAGAAAATAGAAAGGGTCCAAAATTTAGCTCTGCGCTTTATATATTCCGCTTACTCCCGACAACATAGTGTAACTAATCTTCGTAATAGGGCAAGCCTACAAATACTAGAACAGCGCAGGATAATATCCAGATTAAAATTCGTCTACCAACTTGATCACGGGGACTTTAAATTATCACGGGAACAATACCTTCAGCAGCCTTCTAAACTTTCAGCTAGGACAAATCACAACAAAACGTTTAGGCAGCCACCTAGCCACATTAATGCCCACAAGTTCGCTCTCTTTCCTCGCGCAATTTTTCATTGGAACGCATTACCTGCGGAAGTAGTGAATGCTGCCTCGACGGCTTCATTCACTCAACAGATAGAAAAGATTAATTTCACCATATAAGTGATGTATGCTGAAAATAGTGTCATTTGAGTGCAAATCATCCGGCTACAAATGTTTGAAAATATTCTTAGTTGAGGGCAGTTCTGTTGAACAGCGAGAAAATATATTTGACTTTTCTGTACTTGATAGTTATGTATTCTTTCATTTAGCCCTGTACTCCAGTGTATTACTAGTTATTGCTTGAATGTATTGTTTGTATCCCACTCCTGCATGGGCCCGGGTAGGGCCTGCAGTATCTGTAAATAAATAAAAAAAATAAGATCTACAAAGTGCAAAAAAAACTCAACAAAAAAGCCAACAAAGTTTTTTTCACAAAAGCACCTTTACCCTTCAAATATTGAAAAAATGAGCCTTAAACTAGCCGTGCAGTTGCTGTCAGACGCGATAATTGCAGCCCTAAAATACTTCAAAGAGCATGCAGGTGGGGCACACTACCGATGCTGAATTCGCATCGGCAGGTTCTACGATCCAATTCCTCGAAAAAAAACTCCCAAGCATTTCCCCGAGGGTGAACATGGTTAAGTGCGAATGCACGGGGTGATGCTATGAGGGGTATTTATTAATTCGCACTATTATATTTATTAATCACACTATGGGGCCTTTATGGTGTAATGGTTCCTGGGAATCGCAATTTGATCACACGGGGGAGTTTACGTTAACTCACTGGCGAATGCCAACGGATTTTAACTTTACTCCCCCTACCGTCACCTTCAACGACGGGTGCAGTGCTGGCATTCGGTTGTACTGCATTCGTTGTTGATGATAGCGTTGCCTCCGGGACATCCATCGCACGACCCGCTCTCGACGGGAGACTGAGAGAGAAGGCGGGCGCGCGAGAGAGAGGGGTGCGCGCGCAGCTGCAGCCAGCGAGGAGAGCGGAGGAGCGAGCGAAGGGGGAGGGGGACGCGCGCAGCGGCGTTAAAGATATAAGGCGCGTTACTGACACCGATATCAGCGTCGCGTCCGTGGCTTATTCGGTAAAGCGTCGCGCTGCCGGCCCGCCAAGTCCTCTTTCTTTTAAAGATAGAAAGAAGACTGCGGACGCCGCCGACGGCGGTGGATGGTTTGGGGTCGCTTATAAAGTGTATTCACACTTAATAATGCAAAGAGGGTTCACTTTAATGGACGTAAGCGATCGCCAGCGGTACGTTCACTGCAACAACACTGATTGCCGTCCATTCACAGATGCAGACGACGCAAGACTCGATTGGCTAGAACACGCTTTCATCGCATATGTAGAAAACATGCAAGCAAAACTGAAGACTGCTTCAGCAAAGAAACCTGTCGTTCCCTACTTTTCACAACGCAATCAAATGCTGCCTGCATACAATACCTGTTGACTGAGAAAAATTTCAAGTTGTTCTGACTCGGAAGATGTCAAGTTACCTTATTCAAACCATGTTACGATTCTTGAGGCGGAGTGCAGGATGTGACGATGCCTTGGAAGTCAGGAGGACAATATAAGGTTTAAAAAATGCTGACAACAGAAATCATAGCCGCTTCCAAGAACAGCAATGTGCAGAGCTCGGTGACATTCTCGTCGACGCAGCTTCTGCCAATTCAGCAGGCGCGCCGTCCGAGTACACCTACTACAGAGAACCGTATTTTGGACACAGCAGCAATGCGGCTAAAAGAACACTTGCTGACAGACAAGCCGAATTTCTCGAACCCCGACGTCGCCAGCCTAGCGACGATCGCAGGTTTCATAGTTCGCGCTTGAAGCGAGTGCATTGCCTGTGCTGAGTGCATCGCAATGCTTCAAGCACCAATCAGCAGTGCCCCGCCGTGGTGGTATAGTGGCTAAGGTACTCGGCTGCTGACCCGCAGGTCACGGGATCAAATCCCGACTGCGGCGGCTGCATTTCTGAAGAATGCGGAAATGTTGCAGGACCGTGGTATTAGATTTGGGCGCAAGTAAAGAGCCCCAGGTGGTCTAAATTTCCGGAGCCGTCCACAATGGCGTCTCTCATAATCACATGGTGGTAGTGGGATGTTAAACCCCACGTATAAATTGATGAATCAGTGCTCCAAATCATGGCCTCATGAAGCACCTAGACCACAGCGGCCTTTACTATTTGACGCAAGATCTTGTCAAAGTGTTTGGAGGCCTGCGGAGATTTGTGGATGGCGTACCTTCGCAACGAACGTCCGTCAAGAAGCCTCTTAACGTATGCGTTGAAAGGTCGGTGAAGAGCTCGTGAGCCTGTTTGTGTTGAGCTTCGGCAATACCGATTCGAACCATTGCAAAGTTTCGCTGGAGGTGATCACACGAAAGTTCATCAAGCCATTTTTGCTAACTATGCGCAAGAAAAAAACTGACATGAACACTACTGATAAGTTTCTTCAGAGAAAGCCCCTTTCAAAAAAAATCCTCAAACTGTAGCTCGTACAGTCACCACAGTACTCGGGACATCGTACCACAGTGCCTTCCTCCTGTAAAAAAGTGCATGTAGCGTCCCGTATTGCGATGGGCTGTGTCTCAACAGCGTACGCGATACACGCCAACAATGCTAGAACAGAATCATTCCAAGAACAGTTTTTTTTTGCAGTGGGCTTAAAGTGTATATTTTGGCTTCGCCTGCTTGGTTTTGTTGTTTCTGCGTTTCCTTCACCTTATGCCCCATTGGAATTCTCAGCGTATATGTTATTACAATTGCGCCTTTCTTTCTTTCTCCTTCACCTGGATTTATTTTGCGCCACTAATTGAATAGGTGTACTTCCTAGCACGTCCGAATGCGGAGATGCTTAAAACACATTCACGTGTTTACAAGCAAACAGTACGGTCTCTTTCTACCAGAGAAATATATGTTACACTCATATTTTCCGCCCACTACTTAAATTCTTTATCGACCTACAGTCTGCTCATCTTCATCGCAATAAGCAAATCGCGTACGTTTGTAAAATTCCATAACCTTTACCAGGTAGCGCTGCAAACTGAATATGCTGCATTCTGCCTCGTTTAGGCTTTAGGCGAAGCAATTTGCAGGCCGAGGGGGGGGGAGCAGAAACTCCAATTCGGGAGTGATCTCGCCAATGCAGCTCAATGTTACATTTAAGTTAGGAAGCATTCGCATGTCATATACTATGCCCATTTTGGTGTGCAGCAAATTAGGTAGACTAAACGTCTGCGATGCCATCAATATGAAAAGTCGAGGCGGAGACTGGTGCAGTCAAGGTGCTTGTGGTTCACTGAGAGATGACACACATTTTAGGGCGGCTTATAAAAGGAATTGTCACGCGATCACACAAATCTCCCTCCCCACCCTCCCCCCAGAAAGAAACACGAAAAAAAGAACGCTGCTCTGCTTATGTGCCTGGGTAAGCGCATCTTACGAGTTGCCTTACGTGTCTTCTTGTCACTGGTTTATTTTATTAGATAATTGTTCTATAATTGTGTGGCAAAGCTGCAGGTAGGTTTGAACGTGTTTCAATGCAGCTCTGTCTGCTTTGAAATGCGGCGTCGTCAGCTCTCCGCCAGCACCCAGCGTTGCCAGAATGAAAAAGGGCTTCGACACCAGCGCCTCATGAAAATTTCACCAGATTACACCAGCGCTACAAAATGGCGGCTATGACGTATTTCCGGCTCTTGCTTTGTTTTTGCCAGTGTACCGCTGCTGCGAAGCGCGTCTAATGGTGATGTTTCACGTCTCCACCGCTGCGCACGTTAGGAGGCTGAAAAAGCGAAAAATTTGAACGTGTAATTGTAGCTGTACGCAAAGCGCACTGAAACAATTAATACTAATTTTTTTACTGCCTCAGTTAGCCACTATACCAATTGAAATCCCCCAGGCGCCGAAATAGACGATAACGTCTCCGACATTGCGGTCGCGTCACTAGATCTAGCAGACGGCGTTTGACAATGCCTGGACGCAGTCGCAGAAAAGCGGCGCGTGCAGACGATAAGTTATCTTTTTTATTAAGGGCAGGTACGCTTGATGTGCTTCGCCTATCTTGACATGAAGTAATATTTATTCATAAATAGCATGCGAGCATTTATTATTTGACTGGTTACTGTATAATCGGCTAGCTTTTCCAGACAAAGGCAGGGCAGAGCTGTTGTAACTGTCACAAGTCAGCAAGAAATTTATTATAGAGGGAACGCCAGTGGGACGTCCTGTACAAGGAATTTTGAAAGACAAGTCGATTACCTGTGGTTTACATGAAATACAAAATGCGACGTTTGAGTTTTCATTACTTCGAAGTAGTGGTAAAAAAGAAAAACTCATCCAGCACATTTGAACATACAGTGATGTAGTTTGTCTTGGTTTTTAAGAGCAGGAGAAGCTTCCATTCAGAGCAAGGAAACCGTGGCTAAAAGCAGTAACACATCGCTCGCACACTCCTGCCAAAATACGCATGCAATAATTATGACACATATAAAAATTTATTTGCATTTACTATTCATCACATAAGGCACTGAGTTTACAATGTAACACAGCATTAATACATTCCAGGCAAACTCAAAATTTACAGAATGCCTTTTCTTTTGCATATGGTACATGAACATAAGCACGATGAATGGCTATTGATTAGCCCAGTAAAGTGTCACCTTAGCCTATAAGTGAAAAAATTAGCTTTACACAGGAAACATGTTGCAAATAATCACTACAAGCAAATGTACAACGAGTATACCAAAATTAGAGAAAAATGAATCTGCTACACTCACATTGAAATATGGAAAACACGATTTTGGATACAACTTCCACATGCAAAAAAACTAAAGTGATGTGCTCGTCGAATTTGTGGTTGACTTGGTCACTTGGACAACATGCTCGGCATTTTAGTATCATTGCAACTCAGCCTGTTGTGAGCCTCGGTGCAGCACAATAAAAATAAGATCAAAAAGCAGCCAGTTGGTCCATCACACATCTGTTAGGATTAATCACTATTCTAAATTAGACACATTCTCTTTCAAGCCACAAAAAATGCATAAGTACAAAGTCTAGTCACATAACACAGTAAAGTTCAGCTCGTAAAAAGTAAAGACAAGCTTTAAGAAAAAAAATACTCATAAGCACAAAATCCAGTCATATAACACAAAATTTCACATAGTCCATTCACACTGACACCAAATATCTCTTGACATACAAGACACTTACATCACTGATTTATTTGAAAATATGGAACATGAATGAATAGTATGAACAAATGGACAAATATAAGAGCTCACTCTACTGAATTGTACATCTCCGACGTGAATCTTTGAAGCATGTCGTCAGTTACCAAAAACTGCACGCAGCAGCCAGACTTCGATGATAATGTTGTGCGAATGCGCACAATAGCATCCAGCATTTCAATAGACATCTTGTTCCGGTACTTAGTCTTGATGCAGGTTACCTGACTAAAAATCCTTTCGACTGCTGCATTCGACACTGGGCAGGAGAGGCAAGCTAACGCATACATGGCTAACTCTTTGTATGGTTTGTCCCCCACTACGTTTTCGTACTTCAGTACTCCAGTCCAGAATAGCTTGCAGTCATCTGGAACTTTGCTGTCAAAGACAGATTCGTCAGCCCAGACATGCATCAAGATTTTTCTGTATTGTTTTTCCGATACGTCTTGCTCTCCTTCCAAGAGGTGGCGGAAGGGGAGATGTTCAAATGGAAAGCGTGCCATCTGTGACAACACTTTCGACGGGTGAAGGGCACTGAGGCCTTGAAAAAGCTACTGGTTGCCAGGAAGGCGGTTCTCCACTTCCCGCACCAAGGCATACAAAAAATCCTGGCAACGCTGCTTCATATTTAGTGCCAACGTTTCATTTATGATTGATTCATCACTCTTGCAGCAACGAGCAATCTCATTTCCGAAACGTGCACCGAAGTCGGTCATGGCTATGAAAAGTCTTTGCCCCTGTGTGTTGACGACTCTCGATTTCAGTGCTTTGTGATGCAAGTCAAGCTCCTTATGCATTTTTCCGGGTCTGCATTGAGCGATTGAAAAAATGCAATTATTTTTTCAAACTCGAGAACTATAGGTGACAAACACAAAAAATAATAATAGTTCACGTCGTCATGCAGCATGTCGTAGAGAGTACGAGCTTTATATCTCACTTCCTGCAAACCCTCTTGCATGGCACACTTGAAGTAAGCCTAAGTTCTTGCCAGTTTTCAAGCAGTCTCTTGATAATGCGCCCTCGCACAAGCCACCGTGTGGAGGATGCCTTCATGAAAGGCAAATTCAGCTTACTTTTCTCATTCTCCTCCTCTCTAAGAGCTTCAAAAAGTTTTATATAGTTCTTACGTCGCAGAGTGCTGTGAGAGAACCAGCCTGGAATTTCAACCAGCAGATAGCCTAAATTAGATGGCAAAACTTCAAATGCTTTTTGTACACACAATGCTAAGGAGTGGCACACACATTTGTTTAGCACACAATTGGGAGATTCTTTTTAATCCGCGACCACACACTGTTGTGTTGCCCCACCATGACAGCTGCTCCGTCACAGGCGATACCAATGCAATCGGCAAACGCCAGGCCATGCTCGCGAAGGCATTCGGTGACGGCAAGGAAGAGGGCTTCACCAGTAGCCTGTACCACTGGGTATAATCCCAAAAAAGACGTCAAAATTTCCCCAGATTTCTCACTGAAATATTGTGCACAAACTGCAAGCAGCTTTTCAACAGCCACGTCAGTGCTCTCATCTACCATGAGTGAAAATTTTTTCCCTTTCATGTCAGAAATAAGCTCATCTCTGAGAGAAGGCGAAACAACTGAGTTTATCAGCGCAGTGCACTTCGTGCGATGAAGACGGAGGTTCTCCAGGGTGCTGCCAGTGCCATTTATTTTAATCACTTCGCTAAGGTGATCGATAGCAGCGGTTGAGCAGTGGCAGCATGTTGCCACAGCTAGTTGCAGCTCAGCTCGCTTCAATTTGTCCGGCACATCTTGATAATTTTCGGAAAGTTCAGCACTTGGGCTAGTTGATGTCAACTTCACTATTCCCTTATGTTGTGCCCCTTGCGCATGCCTCATCAGCGTGCCGCGGTGTGGCTTCAGGTTTTTCCGGCAGAGCTTGCAGAACGGAAGCCTCGAGTTTCCTGACGCCACACTTGTCAGCCAAGGAAATTCCTTCTCCCAGGAATCCAAATCCTTCCTGCTGCCATCGTACGACTTTTTTGGCCTTTTAGCATGTCCGCGCGCATCACCACCGTCGGAATCACTGTCGCTTTTTTTTCTGCGCTCACTTTGATGATTCACTATGCACTTTCTTTAGCCTAGAAAAGATTAAAAGGAATATAAAAATAAACGTTAAGATAGCGTACCACATGACATATAATAAGTGCAAAAGGGGAAAAAGTAATGACAGCAAAGTACATGCAGCCTGCGACGCGATTCGAATTACCACGTGCTATGTGAGGTATCTATTCGTACTCGCAAGGAATGTAATTCATCTACGTACCAAGTGTTGGCGGCGATCTCGTTGTGGCATGGGTCGCACCAATGGCTGCACAACCATGCGATGAATCCGGCGAAGCAGAAAGTGGGCTGTGCGAGTCGGGGACAACAGCAACACACACGGTGTGCGTTTCCTTGTGCGGTGCGCAATCGCGTACAAACACGCGCAACGACAAACACGTTGTGAGAGGCACGCCAGTTCGCGAGCGCGAGCTTCAATCGTCACTTCCTAAAGCTGTAGAGGTATATACATAACGAAGTGTTGAAAGTCTTGAAGGGGGCAAGAAATTTACGCCATCTTTGTGATGCAGTAAAAGGCTAACAACATGGTGTAAATTCAAGTGGCAAGCCATTTCCCAAGATTTTTCACTATTTTTCACCAGATTTTGTCTGGTGTAGCCATTTCGACACATCAACACCAGTAACACCCAAATTTCACGAGATTTTCAGAATCTGGTGCCAAATTTCACCATATGGCAACGCTGCCGGCACCGCCCGTGGACCGGATGCCCTGGGAAACGCCATTGGCTGCGCTGAGGTTATCACGTGACCAGGCGTTACGGAGGCGAGCGCTCTCGCACGGCGCCTGGTCGAAACGCGTGGCAAGGAACTCCCAACTGGAAAAAAGAGTGACGTTCCAGGCATATTTCTTTAGGAGGCGTTGGTGATTGAGATAAACGTGTTTGTAAGATAGGACTTTTAGATTTATTGCCACATATATAAGAGCCAATAACTCCGGCTATATGAAGTCAACGAGAAAATTCGCCAAATGAAAATATTTGATTATTATGTGCTCTCGTACATGAACTATAGTAGGGAGATGTAGTTAGGTGGCAAAATAAGCAGACCATCTATGTCACCACATTTCTTGTTTAAAGATATAATTGTAGACACGACCATGTCGACAGCGGCTCAGAAGAGGAATGCCGTTTCCTGTAATGGTGGGCACACAAAATTTAGACAATGCAGGTTATGATGACAATACACTACTGATTGTGAAAAAAAATCATCGAAAGCTACAAAAACGTCCTCTTCGGTGTGAGTTGTACTTTAAGCTACCTTCGCAGGGGTTGCTATTTGTACCTGAGTGTCGATTTTGATGTGTATTACACTTTTTCGAATTAACTTCTGGTGTTAGCTTTATATCTAGCTAAAGCAGGTGTGTAAAATGCACTCTCGTGAACATATTTTAACATGGCGCAGGACTACGTGGGCAAAAGAAAAGAAGGATTCGTCCCTTCTTTCCTTCTGTATGCGTAGCCCCGTTATGGTGGTTTAGTGGCTAAGGTACTCGGCTGCTGACCCGCAGGTCGTGGGATTGAATGCCGGCTGTGGTGGCTGCATTTTCGATAGAGGCGACATTCTGTAAGTCCATGCGCTCAGATTTGGGTGCATGTTAAAGAGCCCCAGGTAGTCCAAATTTCTGGAGCCCTCCACTACGGCGTCTCTCATAATCATATGGTGGTTTTGGGAAGTTAAACCCCACACATCAATCATCAATTTATTCTGCGTTGTCGTGTACTGTGTTAAAATATGTTCAAGTACTGTGCCCTACTGGCCCAGTTTTCAGTCCTTATACTGTCTCTTGGTTTTCTTCAGAAGCTCTTTTTTATCTGTGTTTTCTGATTGTATAGAATATGGTTGTATTTGATTTCAAAAATTTTTTGTAATGACTTTTACCTTTGCAGCATGTGTCTACAAATCAAATGCCATCGCTAGCCACATTTCTTCCAAACTTTTAATGTGGAAGTGAAAAACTCTAAACTCGCCCTAAGATTCCAAACCGATTTGGTCCCTTCTTCAGGGGGGACTGTTCGGCCAGCTCAGAAGCTAGTGGTTTTTATTGGTGGAGTTCATGGTCATTTCACCTGACGTTATTGTTGCTGCAGTATATTCTACACTGGTTCTGCAGACCGTGCATGTATACACTCGGCAAGGCCCAGTTGAGCGGGTAATGTCTCCAGGTGTTCTTTACATATTCCAGGTCTCTAAGAACTGCCTTTCACTGTGGTTACCATTCATGAATTAACCCAGGCGTTGTCGATGTTGATGAGATGATCCATCATTTCGCTATGTTCTGCAAGACCATTTCGTGCAGCGTTGAAGCTACGCACAGCATTTCGGTGTCATCGCATCGTTTTCAAAAATCTTTCTTTTATTCACTAATGATTTAAGTAGCGTGAAAATCAGCACATGGAACCTCAAAGACGAGCTTGGCAAATCTTTCTTTTGGCAGGGCAGACGGTGTTTAGGTCGCAGGAAGGTCACCCAAAGGCGACTCTTCTACCAAAGCATTTCTATTGCGTCACGGTTTCAAGCTTTCCGGAAATCAGTGAGCCACTAGCTTGTATGTTAGGAAAAGAGCGTATCCACGTGGCGCACAAACCCACCTCAACAATATGGCAGCCTTGCCGCGACGAAAACACTGGCTGCCAGAAGAAAGATTCCCTGGTTTTGACTCACATCGGTGAGACAAAAAGCTTTCTGGAATGGATACGGCAATACCAAAACGATGTGCGTAGCTTGAACGCTTCACAAAACGCTCTAGCAGAACAGAGCTAAAATTGGATCGTCGTATCAACTTAAACGCCACCCGTGTCATTGACCCAGTAGGTAGCCGCACAAAAAGCTTGTCCTGGCATATAAAATGATTGATTTGTGGGGTTTAACGTCCCAAAACCACCATATGATTATGAGAGACGCCGTAGTGGAGGACTCCGGAAATTTTGACCACCTGGGGTTCTCTAACGTGTACCCAAATCTGAGCACACGGGCCTACGACATTTACGCCTCCATCGGAAATGCAGCCGCCGCAACCGGGATTCGAACCCGCGCCCTGTGGGTCAGCAGCCGAGTACCTTAGCCACTAGATCACCGCGGCGTGGCTTCTGGCATATAAAAACAACACGTGGAAACATTAACTGCTGAAATGGTACCTTGCCGAGAGTATACAGCTATGGACTGTGGAACCGGTTGAGAAAAAAAAGCACAGAAAAAAAAAACGGCGGGAAGAAAGACTGTGGAGATCGGGCCACCACTATTAAAGATCACTTTAGCTTTGGAGCCGGTCGAACAGTTACGCCTGAAGAAGGGACCAATTCTGTCACAAAACGTCGCGTCAGTTTCTAGTTTTAAATTCGAAGCATGTCTCAGCAAACTTCGGCAACTTTCATCCTATCTATCTATCTATCTATCTATCTATCTATCTATCTATCTATCTATCTATCTATCTATCTATCTATCTATCTATCTATCTATCTATCTATCTATCTATCTATCTATCTATCTATCTATCTATCTATCTATCTATCTATATATCTATCTATTTATCTATCTATCTTTCTATCAATCAATCAATCAATCAATCAGTCAATCTATCTATTTATCTATCTATCTATCTATCTATCTATCTATCCAGCTACGACTTTTAGCTCTCCTGGCCATTTATATAACTGTATCAATACCAAACTTGGTAGGGCAAACATGACTGTATGAAGAACATATTTGACTAGTCACAGCATGAAAATCATAACATGTGTCATGAACGTCGTGATTTACATTTCGGGGTCCTGTAGATTTTATGGTGGTTTCATTCACATGGCATGTTGTAAAATTGGCATGGTATGATATGACTGCATGGCGAACACAAGCAACAGACCCTAACATGAAAATAATGACTTGATTGTCACGTAACAACATGACTACATGGCAAGCTCATGATGCGCTCACGGGCGTTTTGCTAGCGTCACATATACCCAATTTGGTATTACGGTACGTGAATGGATGACGAAGGTATGTGACTGGAGCACACAAGATAATCATGAGAGGCGTGTCATGCAAAACCATGACGACAGCCACGCTCATGATGCGCCGGTGGCCGTTTCGCTAGCTTCACTTATACCTAATTTGGTATTTCGGAATGCCAGTGTATGACGAAAGGATGATACTGGTGCAAACGTAATAAACATTAGATGCGTGTCATGTAACAACATGACTACATGCTACGCTCAAGATGAGCTCGCGGCCGTTTCGCTAGCTTCACATGCACTAAACTTGGTATTACGTAACGTGAATGGACGACATAGGTAAATTACACACCCTAACATGAAAATCACGGCATGCCTGTCATGTAACAACTTGACTACATGCCACAATCATGATGCGCTCGTGGCCGTTTCGCTAGATTCTAGAATGCCATATTTGGAATTATGTAACGTCAATGGATGACGAAGTTATGTGACTGGTGCAAACATGATAATCATGAGATGCGTGTCATATGAGAACATGCTTACTTACTTGCCACAGTCAAGGTGTCAATACATTTCAATGTCATGGGGTGCGCGGGCTCGCCAGAGTTCATTTCGTCGCGTCATGCCGGCGTTGTCAAGCCAGGCGCCGGTCCTGCCATACATAGAGTTTCGTAATATACGAAAAAAGGAACTATAGCGCTAGTGTCTACTGGAGCTGCAACGCACGTTGCTTCAGCACCCATGGGAATGATGGGTACTAAATAGATTAGTGTAATATTCCTACTTTTGGCCTGCTTTTGGCTCCAAATGTGTGTTCGTGTGGCTTGGAGCTGTTTTCTTGCGAAACAAATATTAGCATATTGTCACGTAAGAGTGAGGGTAGCCCGAAGGCAGGAGACCGGGAGGCTCGTAGAAATAGAAAGGAAATCCGTTTATTTGACGGACTTGCGCCCACCAAAGGAAAATATACCATCGGCTTAGCGGGTGGCGAACAGCGTGTTCGACGGCCGTCGGGGAACCGAACGACCCACTGGATTGCAGGGCACTTTCACCATCCGAGATACGCCCCCCAAAAGCAGGCATTACAGTCGTCGTAGAATCTCAGGCTATCTCGTAATGAACGAATGGTCGACGTGCGGGCCACGATCTCCGCAGATGAATCGCGATGTGACTTGGACACGAGAAGGCCGCGTGCCGGCGGTATCGGCATGCGCAACACTATCCGCAACACGCTTCGCGGCATCGCTCCCCTCCTCAACGTAAGCATCAACCCGATGCTTTGTTTAAAATAAAACAAAAACAAAAGGACAGCCCGTGTGAAGGTGAATGGCAAATAAGCGTGAATCACGCGCACATGAACGAAACAAGAGATGCAAACAGGGAGCGTCCTTTAGCGCGCATGATAGGGCTTCAAACGGGCGACGTGTGCTACTTCTTGTCGTGCGCTGCGTTGTTGGGATAAACATGCCCCATCAGGGACCACTTCATAATCTACTTCACCCACTTGACGGATGACTTTGTGTAGGCCGAAATAACAGCGCATAAGTTGTTCGCTTAATCCGCGGCGGTGAATGGGCGTCCAAACCCAGACTCTGTCACCTGGCCTGTATGTTAAATCGCGTCTCCGCAGGTTGTAGCGTCTTGCGTCGTTTCGCTGCTGCTCTTTTATACACAGACGCGCAAGCTGCCGGGCTTCTTCTGCGCTCTGAAGGTAGGCGGCCACGTCTAGGTTGTTTTCGTCGGTGACATTATACAGCATGGCGTTCAGGGTAGTAACGCCATTCCTCCCGTAAACGAGATAAATTGGTGTCATTTTAGTGGTCTACTGCACCGCGGTGCTGTAGGCGAAGACCACGAAAGGCAGAATTAAGTCCCACGTCCTGTGTTCTGTGTCCACGTACATAGCGAGCATATCGGCAATGGTCTTGTTCAAGCGTTCCGTGAGACCGTTTGTCTGCGGATGGTACGCAGTTGTTCTTCGATGATCTGTATGACTGTAATGTAAGAATGCTTGAGTAAGATCAGCCGTAAATGCCGTTCCCCTGTCTGTTATTAGTACCTCAGGTGCGCCATGCCAGAGGAGAATGAATTGAACAAAAAATGGCAACATCTATGGCTGTGCCGTTCGGAGGGCCTTAGCTTCAGCGTATCGGGTGAAGTAATCAGTGGCCACTATGATCCACTTGTTACCGGATGTTGACGTGGGGAAAGGTCCAAGCAGGTTCATTACAATCTGTTGGAATGGTCTCGATGCGGTTTTAATTGGCTTGAGCAATCCAGCTGGTTTTGTTGGAGGTCTCTTCCGGCGCTAACATTTACGGCAACTCTTGACGTAGGAAAGGTGGGGCCAGTAGTACCACTCTTGAATTATGTGGAGTTTGCGTGTAAAACCGAGGTGGCCGACAGTGGGTTCGTCATGTAACGCATGTAAAATTTCGTCTCGGAGGCTGCTTGGGATGACAAGAAGGTAAGCTGCCTTATTCTGTGCGAAGTTATTTTTAATGACCACCCCGTTTTGCACACAGAAGGAGTATAACCCACGCTTGAACAGTGCAGGCGGTACGGAGGCCTTTCCTTCGATGTAGTTGATCAACTGTTGTAGAATCGGGTCTGAGCGCTTCTGTAATAAAGAGGTGCTGCTGCTGATAGGCCCAAGAAAGGCATCGTCGTCTTCATGGCTTGAAGTACGCCGACGGAGGCTCTTGAGAGGCAGTCTGCGTCGGAGTGCTCACGACCAGACGTGTAGACCACCTTCACGTCAAACTCCTTAAGCTGTAGGCTCCATCGAGCGAGGCCGCCAGATGAGTCTTTTAAACTGGCCAACCAGCACAACGCATCATGGTCCGTTATAACCTTGAAGGGTCTTCCTTACAAGTATGGGCGGAATTTCGAGGTGGCCCATCCTATCGCAAGACACTCCTTCTCAGACGTAGAATAGTTCACTTCCGCTTTCGACAGTGAGCAGCTTGCATACGCGATGACGTGCTCGCAGCCCTTGTGCTTCTGAATGAGAGTGGCACCTAAGCCAACGCTGCTGGCGGCTGTATGTATCTCAGTGTAGGCATTTTATCAAAGTGACCCAGCACCGGCTTCGACTGTAAACGTTGTGGAAGTTCTTTGAATGCCTCACATTGCGCAGCTTTCCATTTGGAAGGGGCGTCCGACTTGGTGAGCGGTGTCAAAGGGTCAGCAATGTGTGAGAAGTTCTTGACGAACTGCCGGTAATAGGCACGCATTCCTAAGAATTAGCGCTGCTCTCTTATCTTGCGGCTGAGGAAACTGTGCGATAGCGGCTGTCTTTTCGGGATCTGGTCGTACGCCATCTTTGCTTACAATGTGGTCAAGGAACTGTAGTTCTTCATAGGCAAAATGGCATTTTTCTTGCTTAAGTGTCAGCCCTGATGATTTAATTGCGTCCAGTACCGTCCGGAGCCTTTTCAGGTGGTCGCTAAAGTTGGAGGCGAAGACTACCACATCGTCTAGGTATACGAGACATATTTGCCACTTGAGGCCTGCCAGTACTGTGTCCATTAGATGCTGGAAGGCTGCTGGAGTGAACAAAGTCCAAATGGCATCCCTTTGAACTCATGCAATCCATCCGGCGTGATGAAGGCGGTCTTTTCTCGGTCTCTTTCATCAACCTGAATTTTTGCCAATACCCTGTCTTCAGATGAATAGACGAGAAGTACTTTGCATCACTCAGACGATGTAGGGTATCGTCGATCCTTGTAAAGGGTACATGTCCATCTTGGTTACACTATTCAACAGTCGGTAATCGACGCAAAACCGAAGATTTCCGTCTTTCTTTTTTGACAAAGATGACCGGTGCTGCCCGGAGGGCTGCGCGATTATGTGGTGCCGGGTATGAATTTATGGCTTTATTCGAAAAAAATTTTGATGGATCTGGACGCCAGGACGATAACCGCGCGATGTTGAGTCAAGAAGTCCATGCCAAGAATGACGTCACGGGAGCACTGTGGGAGCACCAAGAATGTCGCAAGGTATGTGTGACAATCGAATGTCACCCTTACAGTACATCGTCCCGATGGGACGAGGATGTGGCCTCCCACTGTGCGGATCTGTGGGCCGTCCCAAGCCGTCTTAACCGTCTTCAGTTGTGCTGTCAATGGCCCGCTGATGACCAAGTAGTCAGCTCCTGTGTCAATCAAGGCAGTTACCGGGTGGCCGTCAATAGATACTTCAAAATCGGTGACACGTGGGCTGGAGTTGCACATTGGTTTTGTGTTCGGGTCACGGCTTCGCCTTGTTGCTTCGTTTTGCTTCTTCTCGTAGCTTGGGTTGTTGTGCGTTGTCATCGTCGTAAATGATGTGATGTAGTCTTATATGGTCGTCGGTGGAGGGTCTTCAGCTTTTCCTCTTGAAGCAACCCCACCTCCAAAGGTTGCTGGTTTTACTTTCCCCTACGGGGCTTGGGGACCTTCTTCGTTCGTTGTCGCTGCGGTTCGGTTACGCGAAGCGTGGAGATGGCGGTGATAGAGAACGGCTGGACAAGTACTCTGTATGGCGCAAGTAGTCTTTGACTGCCGGAGGTGGCTGTCCAGTGCGTGGCATTGGTGCTCGTGATGAGAAGCCATGCAGTCCCATCCGCCTGTAGGGGCAGTGTCGAAGAATGTGGCCGGCCTCACCGCAGTGAAAGCATAGGGGACGGTTGTCGGGAGTTCTCCGGGTGACGCATTTTCTTGGGCTTAGGCGTCTCTCGTATTTAGGTTGGGCGGGGAAGGGAGGATGGCAACTTGGGGCTGCAGGATACCGTCAAGGACTGGGCTCGTTTCGTCGGGGTGGCCTAGTGTTCCCTGCAGCGGCGTAAGTCATTGCTTCGGCCTCTGTTCCAGCCATCGCTGATGAAGAGCCAAGCGCCTGCTGGACAACATCACGCACTCTGCCCAAGAGAGATGCTGCTTGGATGGGGGGCTGGGGGGGGGGAAGGTAGCAATCAACCTAGTTCTTTAACCGCTTCTCGAACAGCTTCCCGCATATCGTTGGTGGTTAGCCCACCTGGAATCGGTTCTGAGTAGAGCGAGCTGAGCTTAAACGGGCGGTTGTATTGCTTAGTCCGGGCGTCTAGGGTCCTTTCTTTGGTGTGCGCTTCTTCAGTAAATTCGGTGACTGTTTTAGGGGGTTTCTTATGAGGCCGGCGAAAAGCGACTCGTTCACCCCTCGAATTAGGTATCCGACCTTTTTTTCTTCGGTCATGTCTTGGTCCGCTTGCCGAAAAAGACGTTTCATTTTTTCGACGTACACGTTAGGGTCTCATTCGGCTGTTGGGTTCTCGATTCTAGCAGCAGCTGGGCCCTTTCTTTTCGCTTGATGCTGGCGAAGGTCCTGAGCACCTCATGCTTCAGAAATTCATAGGTGGTCATTGTGGTCTCATGGTTTTCATACCACGTTTTGGCGGGGCCGTCCAGAGAAAAGTAAACGTATTGCAGCTTCATTTCTTCATCCCACCTGTTTATGGTAGCCACGTGCTCGAATTGGTCGAGCCATTCTTCTGGGTCTTCAGCGGCATAACCATGGAAAGTTGGAGGCACCCGTGGCTGCTGCATAATGACAGGGGTGGGTGATTGTGGGTTGCTTATGGCGGCTGTGAAAGGGTCCTTTCGTGGTCGCGTGGGGTCCGGTAGCAGTCCCAGCTCAGGTGGCAGGTTTCGGAGGCGACGGCTGCTTCGAGTATCCGTGTCTTCAGCGTCCTCGTTCTCTGCAGTGGCTGTTTTAAGGTGGTTCTTGTGCATACCCAGCACCTCCACCAGATGTCACGTAAGAGTGAGGGCAGCCCGAAGACAGAAGACCGGGAGGCTCGTAAAAATAGAAAGGGAATCCGTTTATTTGGCGAACTTGTGCCTACTAAAGGAAATTGTAAACATCGGCTTAGCGGGTGGTGAACAGTATGTTCGATGGCTGTCAGAGAACCAAATGACCCAATGAATTGCAAGGCGCGTTCACTATTCAAGATACGCCCCCCAAAAGCAGGTATTACAGTCGCCGTAGAATCTGGAGCTATCTCGTAATCAATGAATGGTCGACCTGCGGGGCACAATCTTCACAGATGAATCGCAGTGCGTCTTGGACCACAATAAGGCCACGTGCAGGCGGTATCGGCATGCACAACACTATTCGCAATACGCTTTGCGGCAATATAATCAGCGCTTGCGCTTCACAATCTTATTCTTTCAGACTTGCCTTTCCAAATGAGGTCACGAAATTTAAAAGGGTTGAATCTTTCTTTCAAAACATAACCGAGACACAGTAATAAACGAAGCCGCAAGTACGATTCGCCGCCCGCAGGTACGAAGGCTAGGCAAGTGGTTGTACTACCTGTCATTATGGTCTCTGAACAATTGCAGCGCCAGAGCCCCTCTAGGTAATTTTAGGAAGCTGTGTGATGCCTCGCAGGTGCGCGCCAAACTGCATTGCATTGACGCATGCGCGTTTTAGCGCGTCCGGCGTCCCTTCGTCAAGAAAGGAGGGAGACGCAGGATTGTCTGGGTTACGTATCAGCGCGAATCGTAGCATGTCGCATTTCGCGCCGGTTGCCGTCGGGCCGCGGCGACGGACGCTAATCGCGCCTTGCGTCAGACTATAGAAGGCTCGCGTTTTGCTGAGTAGCCTCGCTGTGCCCAGCGTGCGCACACGTCAACGCTTCATTGGATTCTAATGGGCCCTTTATGATGCGCTCCCCGCCGTTTCTCTAGCTCCACATATACCAAGTTTGGTTTTACGTGATGTCAATAAATGCTGAAATATATGACTGGTGCAAACATAATAATCCGGACACGCGCGTCATGTAAGAACATGACAACATACAACGTTTATAGCGTTCTCGCGGCCGTTTCGCTAGCTCCACATATACTAAATGTGGTATCACGTGACGTGAATAGATGGCGAAGGTAACACATCCAAACCTAATAATCATGACATAGAAGTCGTGTACGCCATTTCACCTTCACCTCATGACGGTGTGCTGATTTTAAAGTGACATATCAGCATTGCGAATTCATGCTTCGCATATCATCGATTCTAACTGTACGTGGGATCTGTCAATTTTTCTTTATTTTAACATGAGACACTTTGACTAAACGGGGCTGAAGAGTTTGTTTTACTCGTATGATTTTTCACCCTGCAGACAGACCGCTGGTGACTATGCTCCCCTTTAAAGGTATATATATGCTTGACATGTGTTTATTTGCAGTTATTAGCCCCCCGTACGTTCAAGATTTGTTTCGAGTATTTCATATTCGGTAACTTCGAAGCCAGAAACTGCCTTGTTCACAGTGTTTATCTGTAAAAGGAAATCTTCTCTGATTTTGCACTTGGTCTTTCTTTTCATGCGTCATCACAGTTGGCAAGCCAGTTCTTCTGTTTCGATAAGTACGTGCCGGGTATGCGCAACGGACGCTGTCACGAGCTATGCGATGGTGAGTGAAGTTGTGATCCACTCAACTTTTAAATGCGAAGCGTCTTTTGCTGGGGCCTATGCCCCACGGTGCCAGTGGCATGCGCAGACACTTCACGCATGCGCAACTCTTCCCTATCTTTTCTCCAAGAGCTGCGCCTTACCTTTTCCACCTCTGTCCTACCGTCCGCTTGCACTCGCACGCCCCTATCTCTCTAAGAACTCTTGCCTGCGGCGTTTATACCACATTTGCCGCGATGAGCCCAGCCACAATGAGCGCTAGCGTCAACGTAGCCACCTGTGTGAGCGTTAGCGCCCGTTGCTTGGCGCCTACACATGGTTTTTTTTAGCGGGAGATGAACTATTTTTTTTTCTTGTGCGATTGCTCGTACCCATGTCGAATGCAACATGGCTGATGGGCAACGAGCGCATACTAACAGACATGTTTGTATTCGCGACGACTGCGTTTGACCAGCTACAACTTCTGCTCTTGTTATTATCGTGCGCAAGCCGCAAGTGGGAGGGAACACTCTCGAATGGTGTCGACAACGATAAAACTATCGCACGCACAACCTTGAACACGTGGACATTTTCTAACTTACTACGCTAGGGCTATGCAATAACGCTGCAGTTTAAAATAATGCACGTATAAAAGCACGCCTGTTAAGGAGCATTCCAGACAATCAACGACCATACCTTCCGCTGTCTTTATCATTGTTGTGCGATGTGCTTATTACGATAGAAATTATATACACATTCTCAACTGTATTTCACTGCCAACGTTAGCTTCGACGTGGGCATCAATGTCATGCACCGTATATGTATACATATTTTTATATTTCAAAATGCAAGAAATAAAAAAATATTCACAAAAAAACACCTGCGCGCGAAATCTAACGTCGGATTTCCGCGTTGTGAATGCGAGGAGTTAACCACTAAGCGACCTTGGGGATATCTCTTTCAACGTTCAAACGGCACGCTATTTATATCTACCACTAACCCCTTACCCGGAGGGGGCTAGAATGTTTTCAGCATTATCAGCAAGAAGGCGCAGTGCACGTGCGGCGGCTCTCATCTCTCACGCCTACTTTGGCAAGCTGAGCGGAGGGGAGTGGACGATTTCTCACGCACTCTTATTTCCCCGGTGGAGCAGATCATACGTCTCGGCTGGCATAAGGCTCGCACAGGAAAGTTTCTGTTGTAGTTACGGGGCGCACAATGGTCACTGCATTCGTTGTACAGCATCTTTTTGCAAAAAGCGCATGCTTTTGCGACACAGTGAAGTAACAACTGAGACGCTTATTTTCGTTCATCTGTAGCTGTGGCCCTCCACTGCGGCGTCTCTCATAATCAAATGGTGGTTTTGGGATGTTAAACCCCACAAATCAATCAATCAATCTGTACCTGTGAGTAAGTTTCGTGCGTCATTTGTGGATGAAAAACGCTGGGCACGTTTTGATCTGCTTGGCATTCTGCGTGTGACCTTCCAATTTGTTGCTATTGCGTTCATTACTTAGCCTTTGCGGCAAACCTGTGACCTTTTTCGTAACAAAACTGACTGTG